>JAWNZC010000419.1:452500-465000 GCA_035771165.1 Paragorgia papillata | reverse complement strand
CCCCTAATCCAGAATGAAGCTAACAACGATCGTTTGAACAACTGCTCCCAGTTCGTTAACTGCGACATTAATTATTTAAATAGACAATAAACTGTTTCAAATTTAAACAAATGTTTAAAAAAAACACAAAACAAAAATAAACTCGCAGTTCATATTTTGATGCTAGTTTCATTTTTTTCACTAATTCAAATCAAAATTTCTTCCACAAAGGCAACCTTTCTAAAATATGTCAATTGCACAACTTGAATAAAATAAAATTGTAGTTTGAATTTCAATTTCTCAATCGTATTTTGATAACGTTTTTGTTTTTTCAACAATTGGCATTAATTGCGCAAAATTATTCTCCCAGACAAGCCTGTTCCCTTAAACTATGTCACTTGAGTTAAATAGAGCTAGCGATCAAAACAATTTATATAATCAACCAAAACCAGAAAGCATGTCTTTAATCAAACGAGAACGCAAGTCATCGCAAGTTGGCAGTCACAAATTTCTGTGGCAGTCGTTCGTAACAAAATAAAGGTTTCATGAGTGTTTTAAACAAGCTTTAACTTTGTCACGGTACATAATATTTTCGGCAAATTATTCAGAGCGGCTGGCTGAGATAGCGTGACTGCCAACTTGCGATGACTTGCGTTCTCGTTTGATTTGGGCTTTAAAGTTGTCAAGATTCAATGAAGCAGACTTAAAAAACATTTGAGCCACCTGTTATCTTTAAGCAGATTAAAAACTAACGACTTAAACCTATCAACCAGCCATCACCCGTTAACTAACAATTTATGATGCTTTAAGAGACAAAGCGAAAAATAACGCGTCCAACAAATGTTTTAAAATATGTACATCGCTATCGCAGAAAATTAACATCATGATAGAAATACTTAATCAGCTAAGGGGATAGTTCATGCGAAGAAATACAAGACACAGTTGGTTTAACACATTATAACAATGAAGGATCGACGTTTTATTAATTTGCTTGGGGTTTTCATCTTTTTTCATTGTTCTACTGCGTGGCCTGTAGCAAAAGATGATCATGTTACGATGTCAGGAGAACCAACTCATTTTCAAGTTGATGATAAAGCAGCAGAACTTGAAATCAATGCAAACGCTATGGGAGTCAAAGTCAATGCGAAACCAGCGTCACTTCAAGTCGTCGCAAAACCTGGTGCGCCTTCAGTACCAGTAGCACATCCAGCGGTTGTTGTACCGCAATTGCCAGCACCGTACCTCCAAGCGCCATACTACCCCTCGCCTATGATCATCGGACATCGTCGTACGGTCCGAAGACGACATCATTTCTTCGACATGGAGCCAAGTATGGGGAACTGGAACTACAAGAAAGACAGCGTTGCATCAAATAAACACACAATTTCAAAGAAATCGAAAATATCTTCGAGGAAAACCAACAAGAAGCGTCAATGGATACAACGACTGCCATTACTAGCTCATCTAGTGCCATACCCCCAAATGACAAATGTCCGCGTCCATCCTCTGGTGCAACAATTGGCTGCTTTGTCCCAAGCTGCTTCGCGGCATTTCATTCCACGTCTGTCATACATTCGACCGAGTCTGCAGCAATTCTACTCTGTTGGCCAGCGGTATCCTTACATGTCTCCATCACTGATTGGACCAGACCCTAGCCAATTAAGAAGCTCTATTTATCACTCAGTATTACCATCATTTCCAAGCAGTGAAATGGTGTACAGTAGTTCAAGCATGATGCCAGTGTACCGGCAAACTGTACCTTACTTCAATCCCGGCATGATTAGCGCTGCTTTTAACGGATATTACGATCCACTCATCAGCCGAGATTTCATCCCGGGTTTTGGAACTCGAGGCATGCCAATACCTAGGACATTCATACCTGGTACAATGCCCGGCGGGATGGGTTACTCTGATTACACACCAATGGGTATGTTTACTGAAAACACTGAAGTTGTTTTTGTACATCCGAAACATTAAAAATAAACGTAGACATTTTTAACTACACAACTTACTTTACCAACTTCACGCTCCGAAACACTAAACGAACGTAGAAACCTAGATATTGTTTAGTATTACATGACGACAAAACAATCCGATGACTGTCCGATAAACAACGAAACCTCAACGGCAATAAGCGACTACTCACCGACAACAATATAATCTTGATACCTTCTCTTATAATACGAGTGAAAAAATATTTACGCAAGAAATTAAAAAATATTTTAGGAATATGGCAAAGAGTGAGCAAGAGGATAACCATTCCTCATGCGGGGAAAAAGACCCAGGGGAATAACCACCAGGAGAAAAATCACGCGGAGAAATCAAAAGAAAAGAGATCTAGCAGGGAATCGAAAGCAAGCAAGACATCTCCACGTGATAAAAGTTACCATAATAACGGAAAAAATGACAAGGTTGCTAAGAGACAGTTCATTCTAACACGACCAGTGATACCGCGGGCTCGACAAGTTGTGATGTATGTGCCTGTGGTTACCAGTCTCCAAGCACCTGGATTTCAACCAATGAGCGCAGAGATAGGAGCAAGGAGAAACTGGGTTGTCAATCTTCCTTCAAAGACGGCTGGGAACTTTGTCTTAAACTTACCATCACGCACACAGGGTCCCCAAATGTACCCAACTAACCCCACTGATCCTCTGGTTAACCCACTGTATAAACCATTTCTTAATCCGGGTATTCTGGGTAATCAACAAAACAACGGCGTTGCCATGGGAACGCAAAGAGCAGGAATCGTGATGCAAGCTCCAGTAAAATCTGACGTTATACCGCTGACCCAATTAGCGGGGATTCAAGGCCAACCCATCGTGCAAAACACTCGTCACGTGAGCATGCTTTATAACAATGACCAACTCCCAAGCCATGTTCAAGATCAGTTGTTTGGAGATATGGCGTTGCAAGGACGCACGAGAATACCTCGACGAAAAACACCAAGATTTAGGAATAAATACTACGACATGGATCGGGAGGACTCGGATGACTCCGACTACGAGCCGAGCTCATATAACGAACCTGAGAGAGTCGACGACGAAGGATCGTACACTGAACGATTCCTGCCCGATGGTCGAACGGTGTTGAAGAAAGATCACGTGGGTTTTGGACCAATCACAGTCCAAGCCAATACTGCTGACACAGCATTACGTAATCAAGATGACGTCACAGATATGGACTTGGATTCAGATAAGAGGAAACACATTCCACGTCCCATGGGACCGCGCAACTATCTTGATAAAAGACTGGGGATACCAAAACCAGAAGACAAGAAATAAAGAACAAAGTATAGCGAAGCATAGCTTGGTAAGACTAACCAACATGGTGAATGGTATATTGGATAACTCTGAAAAGAACCGGTGGAAACTTAGCAGAAAAGGAATGATACTAGAAAAACATAAAAAATTTAACAAAAACTTTTCCTGTAAAAATTTAATAGCAGAAATGAATGTCGAAATATTTTTTAGAGAACACGAAAAACCTGAGGTTAATACTTAAATGCCTATAGACTTGGCCAGAACTCAGAAACAATATGTTGTATAGATTATTTGTAAAGATTGTTTCAAATTAATTAATTAGTTTGTTAATAGCGTCTTGTCGTTGTCGTTTACAACTCTAGTCAATCGAGATATGGTCTGGAAACTCAGCTAAAGTCTTTGGTCTATCTTTTTGTTTGCCTTTATGCATTTTTTGTGCACGGTGCACGGTCACTGAACCCATTGTATTTTAGTATAATGAACGAATTGTCCAATAGCAACGTTTCAGTTCAATCACTCAACCGTGCTATTTAAATATTAATAAACCTAAAACAAAGGATGTGCACGGTGTAAGGTGCGGTTCAACATAAAATCACAGCTCATTATAGGCGCTTTGAAGTTTGCCGAGTTTCCACACCATATCTCGATTGACTATGTCACAACTATATAGCGCAAATGCAAAAACTGCTTCTATTCACTCTATTATTATAGTCTCGCCTCTATCGATTTAAGTCTCTAGAATAACTTGGTATCCTTGGGTATTTTCATTGGTTGTTGACCATAATGTATTAAAAGACAGACACACGTCAAATCACGTCAGATCCACGTCAGCTGATTTGGTTTTGTCTTTTTCCACTGATACCCCAAAATTCCGCAACATGTTTACTAAAGTTGTATTTACCATTATCTGTTCAGTTCTTGAAGACGTATAAGAACATCAGTGACCCATTGCGTCTCGTGGGCCACTTCTCTGTTCTTAAGACGTTGTGGCTTTATCTAGGCACTATAATTGAACAGACAATGGCGAAATAAAATCTATTTGTTACAACAATAAACTTTTACTGACCTGGTGAGTTGGAAAAAATATGTTGTAAAAACTTGGCTGTTCGAGATTAGAGTTGGTTTAAAAATATGCAGAGATAACAGGAATCCAAACCTAACAAAATAAAAGCCGGAAACGCGTGTTTAATAAATATAAGAAAATAAATAATACTAGTACAGCATCAAAAGTGAATTCCTTGCGGTCTTCAAAAAATATAAAAATTCAAGGACTTTTCTAGCACTTTTTAACCTTCTATGTCGTTTTAGCCGGAAGGAATTGATGTTACATTTTCGCAACTGGTCCCGGTTTGGTCTTGTAAATGTTTATATCTTACACTCGAGATTTTCCTTCACAAAAAAAATTCCTATTAACTATAGAGTTCAATTTATGCAGTAACAAGCAATCTTGTGAGTGTTAACTTAACACTCATGTATATCTAATTAATTTAATCAAAGCACAGAGCTTAAAAGCTTATAAAAAACAAACAGTTAGATTAACCAAATTTTAAAAAAAAAGTGACTTGTTTATCTCAGTCTCTTGAATTATATTAACAATCAAAATAGCACTGATTCATAATTTTGTCTTTTAAACGCCTATCTTGTAGCAACCATTGCAGGTTAAAAATGCAACAGTATTTTCTTAGAAATCATGATGTGTTTATTCGAATAAGTCGCGCTAATGAGGTTGAACAATATTTTAAAAAAGCGATTGAAACTCGAGTCAGTTAATAGCAGAATAACTACAGCAGCTGAAACACTGAATAATAACACTTAGAAACTAAATCCCTTCACAATTTACTGCTATGAAAGACTTCGAGTTAAACGTCAGTATTTCGTAAAAATCTCAGCAGTACTGCAGCTCATTTTTTTCAAAAGCCATAAAAACACTGGGTGTGTAGAACTATATCCATTAAGAATACACGTCTAATACCTTCGTACACTTATCGTCCTAACCGATGCTATACAGAATATCTTAGATTATGTATTTTGCAAAAACCCACTCCAATCTTTTGTTGAAGTGAATCTCCTTTAAGACCATTACGAGTGAACAGCAAGAAGTATGTCAACAACGTAACCAGATAAACAAACAACTTAAAACCAATAGAAAGGATTAACCACAAGAAACACTTTGAAAAGCTTTGAGGGAAGATTAAGCGAAGTCAGACTGGGACTTTGACCTGGTAGAAGAGGAGAATTTCAAGAACAAGGATACTTGAGCTGATGAAAACGTATTGCAAACATATCTTTGAATGGCGCTAACGTTTTCCCTAACGTTTCCAAAAAGACGCCAAGTGTACACAATATAAAAAGGTTAATTATTGGTTTGTTCAATAAATAATCATTATGTTCTAGACAAGAAACATTGGTTTAATTTTGTTCAAAGAAAATGACTTCGGGAGATGCTGTCAATTATTGTTCATTCGTTGATGATTCAGATCCCGAAGTGAGTTGTCCTCGGAGTGATTCAATAGCCAGCAGCGGTTTTGAGACAGAACTCGATATTGAAGATGATTCATTAGCAGCTTCATCAGACAGCACTGAACAAGATAAGGGAAGAGTTTTATACCAAAGAGCTTGTGAACGTTTAGGCGTTGTACCTGTCAAACGATTTCTTGATGAACTGAGAGGAAACGAAGTCAGAGTAAGTCATAGAAATCTTGGAGTAAATGGAAGTAAAGCAATGGCCAGTGCTTTGGTTGTAAATAATACAATTACAAATCTTGATTTATCAAATAATATGATAGGAGATAAAGGAGCTATGTACATTGTGAGCGCTATTGTTGAAAAAGATCGCGTCAAAGTTCTGGTTTTGGCGCGAAATAATTTTACAAGACGGAGTGCGGAGGTTTTTGCTGAACTTATAGAGCGAAGTAAGAGGTTAACTGTATTGAACTTATCAGGAAACAAGTTTGATGATAAAGATTGTACGCTTTTAGCTGAATCTCTTAAAGATAACGATGTTTTAGAAGAACTCGATTTAAGTCATAATCAACTAAGTGAACAGGCTGGGGTGTCTTTAGGAGAAACATTAACAATGAATAGCAAACTACAGAAGCTTAATCTTAGTTGGAATCTACTGCGTAGTAATGGCGCGGTTGCCATGGCAGAGGGTATGACAGCCAATCAAAACCTCAAGATTCTAGATCTTTCCTGGAATGGCATTGATGACGTAGGCGCTACTGCTTTCGCCAAGGGACTGGTGACTAATAGTGATCTCATAGAGATCCAGTTATCCAGTAATAACATCTCTGATAAAGGATTATTGGAGATTGTTAAAGTTCTTGAAAAATGTCAACTGTGCAGTCTTAATGTCTCTCGCAATCCATTCTTTGGCTCCAATGAAGCCGTGGAATTACTTTTTAAGTTATTACTTCAACAAAGAATTTGTTTAAAAAAAGTTGACATTGGTCAAATACCGCTGACCAAAGATACCCGCAGTCTTTTAGCAGAACTGAAGGAAACAAGAGCTGACGTCATCATTCACCATGGTTACAGAAACGAAGAGTCGTACGAAGCAATGGCTCCGAGGGATACTAATCCTTGTGATATCTTAAAGGATTACGCAATCACACATCGCCTACACTCCTTCCAGTTTTTCCGGTCGCTCGGCGAGAACGCGCGCGGTGTATTTCAGGGAAACCATACCGTGCAGTGAATTTGAGACTGGATTGAGAAAGTTGAACATATTTGATAATAATCAAATACATAAAGTAATCAATATTTTAGATTATAATAGAAATGGCGTAATTGATTATAGTGAGTTTGTGGCTATATTCTCCAGAGACGAAAGAAAAGCGAGCAGAAAATAATATTTTCTTTTAGAAAATCAGTGACATTGTTTTCAAGACTGTGTTGAGAATGGAAGCTAAAGTAAAACTGATTAATCAAAGATAAAACCCATTAATCATGAATTATCATAGCCAATCCATGAACGTATACCACATCCCATGCATGAGTTTTGATACCCAATGAAAACCTGTAGGAAACTTCCTAGTGAACTGGATCACATTTCTTAATCTGCATATTGAAATCAATGAAGAAAACACCGCAAATCGCGATGCGAATACTCGTTTGAGAAGCAAGATCAAACACTCGTTTATCGTGTTTCATCAGAGGGGACTACAAACACTCGAAAACAATAAAAACCTCGGAGCTACGCCCTCGGTTTTCATTTGTTTTCTCGTGTTTGGAACCCTGATGAAACACTCAAACTCGTGTTTGATCTATTGCGTGAAAACTGTAGTCTTCTGACGAGAACAAAAACACAATTAACCGTAGGAGTAGAAATACTGAGGGGAAAAAAACAAATAGATGTATGATTGTCTTTTAATGTATATTTTTAGGCTAAAAATATAATGCTAATCAATTATTATTATTATTACTATTCAGAGAGTAAAAAAGTAGAGTGTTGCGCAACCTCGTACCCAGGGCCATTTGTTGCCGCCGTTTTGTTTTTATTCGCTATCTTGGCCCAGTTCCCTACAAATGGCCCTGGGTACGAGGTTGAGTGTTGTGTTGTTTTAGATAGAGCAGTGAAGTGAAAATATGGTAAACTGTCGAGATGTTTATAAGCAACGAAATACTGACGTCTCGAGCCAAAGTCTGTCATCAGAGTTAAGGCTCTCGTTTACACAGGCGATTTTTGTTGCGATTTTTTCCCGTCCTGACGCATGCGATTGAGTGAATGACTCGCCAAAGTATTGAACCTCATATAGCTCTGCACAAATGTTCAATACCTTCGTAAGTCAATCCATTCAATCGGATGTGTTAGAAGGAGAAAAATCGCAACAATAATTGCCTGTGTAAACGAGCCTTCCCCTCAAAACGTCAGTATTTCGCTTCTAAAAACCTCCGGCAGTTCACCAGATTTTCGCTTTGCTAGTCGATTAATATAACTAGTATTGTTAGTGTTGTATTTGTTTTTATACAATACCCTAGTTGCTATGCATGTTTTCATTGGTTGTTGGCCATGATCTATTAGAGGACAGACACATGGTCACGTCAGATCACGTCAGCTGACTTGCCTTTTTCCTTCTTCATGCCCCAAAATCCGGCACGAATTTCGACAAAGACCTTTTAAATTTGTATTGTATAAAACAAATAGATTCCATTTTTTTGTTGTCTGTTCAGTTATAGATGCACAGAGGACGTCACAACGTGGTAAGAACATCAGTGACCCACTCGACTGCGTCTCGTGGGCCACTTTTTTGTTCTTACCACGTTGTGACGTCATCTGTGCATCTATAACTGAACAGACAACGGCAAAATGGAATCTATTTGTTAAGTATTTATCACCTTCGCGTAGTGCTTGTTAAATGTTATTGTCATCAATGTTGATGTTGTAGTCGTTCCCGTTACTGACGTCGTTGTTGCTGCTGCTGCTGTTCATATTGCTGTTATTGTGTATGATTGTCTTCGTCATCAGTTGTCATGGTATCACCATGTCTTCGTCATCGGTTTCCATGGTACCACCATGTCTTCGTCATCGGTTGTCATGCATGGTATCACCACCAGGTAAACACCAAAGATATCTCAGAATCACGGCTAACCATCACTTCTAATTTAATATTTATATTCACAGATGGCAAATAAAGCTAAAAACAATTTACATTAGCCCTGTGGTTATTTCAACTTCACTAAAGCTAAAACAACTTTGAATTAAAAGAGAGATAATTCATCAACCTCCTATTCTAACTGGTCAACAATTATACATTCCTTTCGTCCAATTTCTTGGACGTCCAGAATTACAGTTGTGTCATCCTAACAGCAACAGATTTCGCTTGCTCCCGACTTCAAAACCATGGCATTTTAGGAATAGTTCGACATGGTGTAAAAAAGTTGTATTTCTGAGAAAATCGTTGTCCTCTTTTTTAATCCAGTTGTTGCGTTTATTTATATTAAAGGAGAAAGTCTTCCCAGAACTTGTTTTCAAGTGACCGCTGAAATCCTACATGTTTGGCGTTGTTTACAATGTCGGTACAGGAATTTCGTTTTTCTTAACAATGTCCTTTTTATCTCCTTTATCCAGCTTCAGTTTACTGACATCAATTCTCTTGTGTTTACTCGGTCTGGAAACTTTAGAGCGCATGCCCATACCACCACCTAGCCCACCTCCTAATCCTCCACCTAGACCACCCCCCATACCACCCCCCATAGCATCACCCATACCACCACCCCCCAGACCACCTCCCAAAGCACCACCTCCTAAACCGCCTCCAAGGCCACCACCTCCAAGGCCACCTCCAAGACCACCACCAAGACCACCCCCAGGACCACCTTCTCCTCCACCCATGCCTCCTAATCCTCCTAATCCTCCTAATCCACCTCCCATACCACCCTCCGCACCACCTGGCCCTCCTTCCATGCCAGGCCCACCACCCATGCCACCAAGACCTCCAAGGCCACCACCCATACCACCAAGGCCACCGGGCATTCCACCGGGCATTCCACCGGGCATTCCACCGGGCATTCCACCGGGCATTCCACCTCCCAGACCACCAGCACCCAGACCACCAGCACCCAGACCACCAGCACCCAGACCACCTGACATATCGCCTTGTAAAGCACCTCCTAACCCACCAATATCATCACCAGGCCCACCACCACCACCACCACCTGGACCTTCAAGTCCTAAAAACAAAGAAAGAGAAAATCAATTCATACATTTTATCTTCGTCACATGATCACCTAAACTGTTCTTCCTAGAGCTCCAGTGAGGACTATCCCTCAGTGGTTCACAAAAATTATAAAACGACTTTAAGATTTATATTTTAAATTATCAAATCATTAATAATTCATGAGGAAAATTCAAAAGAAATGAATGTTTAATCAGCATCTTTAACTACGGATAAAACATTGATTAATAAAACATCAATGTTTTATCAAAGTTAATAGGCACTAGTGGCTCAAATTCAGCTTTTTTTTACTGTAAATGATCTTATCTAACCTTTCCTACGACTCTTAAACAAAGTGTTCATCATTTACACTAACAATTTGATAAGTAAGTTAAAATATTCGCGTCCGATCTTTATGTGCATCTACAATGGTTCGCCTTCGGCTCGCCGTTGTAAATGCCCATAAAGATCGGCCGCGAATATTTCAACTATTACTTAAACTACTCATTAATAATTCATGAAGAAAATTCAAAAGAAATAGGTGTTGTAAATCGGATACAGCATTGATTAATAAAACATCAATGCTGTATCAGATTTACGGCATACTAATTAGCATCCATTTGCTCAAATTGAAATATAGTAAGGTTAGATATACTGCCGAAACAGAGAACGTAGGAGTCTAACGTTTCGAGCAAAGGCCCTTTAGCTTCGTCAGAAGGCCCTTCGAAGGCCCCTTCGCCCTTCTTTTTTTTTAATAATTGTTTTTTTCCTTTTTGCGTCCGAACAGTTGGGCCGCTGAAATTGTATGTATTACACGAGTAGTCAGATACAGAATACACCCAGTGCTTCAAACAACGTCCCACCTACCTGGGATTCCTCCTCCTCCTCCTCCTCCTAATCCGGGGGGTCCATCACCAAGAGGTGATAAACTTCTTTCTCCAGCACCACCCAAACCTGGTCCTCCCATACCAGCGCCGAGATCGCCAAACGCCGCTGCCCCTGATACTTGCGGCTTCACGCTGTCTAATTCTGGGTTGGACGTGCCATCCATAGGAGAACTGGAACGACCTCCAGCAGGTCCTAAGCTCGGCGCAGCCGCAGAAGGAGACGATGATTTCCCGCCATGACCATTAGGATGAACAAAAATGACAGAGTCGCCATTAGCCGCTGCTTGGCGTCTGCTTCGCACTGAGTTTAACAATGTACGAAGAGTAAATGATTTAGCTAGAAAAAATAATAAAACTTTTTTATCACGAAACAATAGTTGCAAATGTCAGAATTATTTAATAAATTGTGAAAATCAACTAACTTGCCAAATAGAAGTTAAATAAACAGACCAGACAGACAGACAGACAGACAGACAGACAGACAGACAGACAGACAGACAGGCAGACAGACAGACAGCTTATCATTGTAATAAATTATCATCATGTCAGTTATGAGCAACAAAACCTCGTATCTTACCAGGTGAAGGTGTTTCTATCTGCGATCTCTTTGCCATGGGCATGGGGGATCCAACGGGCATTGGACCAAGTCCAGTAGGGAATGGAGCAGCAATGGAGCCTGGGCCTGCAGCTAATGGACCAGGGCCTAATCCTGGCCCAACAGAACCGGGACCAAAGGCTGACTCAGGAGGACCTTGTAGTACCGGAGGTGGCGCAGATATCGGAGCTCCGGGGAAGCCCATTGGTCCAGATGAAACTGGGGCTGGGAGAGAGAAACCAGCTCCGGGAAAAGGTCCATGTTCCGGGTGCATAAGTCCGAGTCCAGGTCCACCAAATCCTAGAGATGGAGCTAAATAATAACATCAAGATTACAACCAGCGAAAACCCAGATTTATAATTATTGGGCTTGGGACCCAGGATAGACAATAATGCATTGCGGTTTCAGATGACGTCACACTAGGTAGACAAGATTATTTTTAGTATTTCGTACCTGCTGGGAATGATGAAGGTCCACGAACAATATGAGGTTGATGAACCACAATTGGTGGTCTATGGTAGATCGTTGGAGGCGAAGTAATATGTACGGCCGGGAAATGGTTCCCGGCGTTTACGATCGGCACTGGTGGACCAAGATGAATAGCTGGTACACGTGGTCGAACATGAATAGCTGGCACGTGCGATGGAACATTAATGACAGGAACATGCGGTCCTATATGAACAGCGGGAACATGAGGACCAATATGAACTGGAGGATAATGAGGACCAACGTGGATAGGTGGCGTGTGAGGACCAACATTGACCACATGGGAAAATGGACGCCAACCGCCAAACTGACGCTTTTCTAATTCGTGTGTCGCTTCTCGTCGTTCTTTTTTCGATTTCTTTTCCTTTTTCGCGACTTTTTTATCACTGGTTTCGTCATCGTCATCGTCAGCATTCAACGGCATCTCCAGTGGAATGAATGGTATCATTGATCTATGATAGCCAAAGCCTGGACCACCAAATCCAGCACCACCAAATCCAGCACCACCAAATCCAGCACCACCAAATCCAGCGCCAGCACCAGCATATCCACCAAAACCACCACCAAATCCACCATAACCTGGATAAGGCATAGCCATTGGATAAGGATAAGCTGCAGGGCCCCCTATGCTTTCGTG
>JAWNZC010000419.1:390000-447500 GCA_035771165.1 Paragorgia papillata | reverse complement strand
TCGCTTTCTGCGGGTCGCTTGCGGGTCGTGGACGACGGAGAGCCCTGGGGAAGAGTTCACTCGGGTACATGGGATACCTCGGAACGCTGTCGTAAAACGCTCGTTTAGCCAACTCGTTAGCATCCGGGATCAAACTTTGGAAGAAGTTGCCATCGGTGTAGAACGGAATCTGTCGTTTATCTCGTCGTTTGATCGCTTCTCGTTTCTCTTTTTCGTTTTCGACTTTAGCTTTAATAAGATTATAAAGTACTGGATACTCTCTCTTGAACCGGGGGGTGATGATCTTCTGTGAGCTCGACTTGATTGGTATCTTTGACTTAATCGTCTCTACGTTGACATCAACATGAGGTCGAGGCCGACCACCCCAAGGATAAAGCGACCCAAGAGCATTCTGGTAAGCCAATGGCGTCACCACATGTGGTGGAAGTTCACCGGGGACTGGTAACGATGGTTGAATGAATGGTTCAGTGCGCGGGGCATCAATAGTATCCGCAGTTTGAGGTGGAAGTTGCTGTGCGGGTTGGATATGAATCGGGAGTGCTGATTGAGCTTGTTGTGCTTGACCATCTTGAATCGCAAACGAGGGATATCGTCTCGCGGGTTTCGCGTGTCGAACATGCGCGTAGGAAAGTGCGTGTCTGAGTTGTGGAGTCATGACCTGCATCAAAGGCAGTCTGCCCATTACTTCTTGTCGCTTAGCAACACGTGGTGGGTTATTCTTGGTTTGTTGTGTATGTTGGATTGGTACAGCACTCTTCAATGATGGTCTGGCATTATTTGGATTAGGTTGAACTAAGGACACTAAAGGAACAGTTCCAATCAGTTGTCTCTTATGAGGCTTTATCATATCTATGTTTTGTCTCTTTGGTGCTTGGGGTAAAACATTTTTCACCGTCTCAACATTCACGTTAATATGACCTCGTTCAGGTTGAGAACCGCCATTGTACGGATTCGTGTAACCATAACCCGCAGATCCGGGCTGTGCCTGCATGTTCCGTCTGTCTGTTCTAGCAGAGTTTGATGTTTCAGGCACAACTTGATAACCCGGGAACTGATCAGTATTATCTTGTCCATCAATCATGTATCGCTTTTTCCCGTCACGTGCTCGGTGATCGCCGGGAACCGACGATTTTTTCTCGGCATCTTCGTCGCGCCATATTAAGCTTGGTTCCGAGATAGTTGATTTTCTTTGAGTTTCAACTTTGTGTTGTCGCTCGATCCCAGACTTCCTCCATTTATCCACTCCAAAGTTTCCTTGTCCTCCTGGTCCCATCATCTTCCCAAACCGGCGAAGGTGTTCATCATCAGGACTAGGATAGCCGGGAGCAAAGTCTGCCGGGGGTGCACCATTGCCGGCCGTAGGATCACCTAAATCAACCATGTTGACACGAACGCCGTCCCGAAGTAACGGAGGCTCAATTGCCGTCACTTCCGGCATGGTGTTGAACGCGTCAACATTCTCCTTCTTCAAGGCACTGGGAACTACTGATTTACGCTCGATACCTTTCTTTATTGTTGGAATGTTCGACTTGGCAGTTTGGACAACAATGTTGACTTTGGGTCTTCTGGTTCTCGTAGGGGTACCATATAAAGCACCCAGAAGATCCCTATATACCCCCATGGGTTCACCAGAGATCCCTGAAGGCACTCCTGCTACTGAGGGGACCCCTCCTGGTACAGTAGCGCTCGGTACGGGAGAATAAGTATGAGAGAAAGCAGGCATGGTTGCTAAACTCGGCTGAGTCTCCTCACTTGGTACCCCGGCCAGTATTTGTCTTCTCGAGCGAGCCTGCGATGAGGGAATCGCTGATTTAACGGTCTCTACATTAACGTTCACTTGATCATAATGCATTGCGGGATGCATATATTGCGGTGTTCCGGAAGGCATCGGTGAATCCTCGGAAAACTCCGTTTGTCTGACTGGTTCTAGAGTTCCGGGAGTTTGGCGTCGTAGACGGGGTTCTTTCCCCGGTACTTTAGACTTGATTGTTTGCACATTCACATTGACGTGCGGTCTGGAAAGAACGGGAGAAGAGTATGGGTAGTTGAACGGTGATCCAAAGTTCAGAGGGGTAGAAGATCCGGTCGGCATATAAGGTAGATTTTGTTGAGAGCCTTCATCCGGGGTAGCTTCAAGGTATCTCTTGTGCCTCGGGGAAAGACCCCAGGGGAAAGATGCATACGAGAGAGAATATGGGTGGAACGCGTGAAGACTGGGGTAAGGTATAGCTGAACGAGGTTGTTCAAAGCTAGTTTGGCTTCGATGGAAGAAGTTTAATGGCGTAACTGGTGTAATATTCTTTTCCAGTAAATCTCGTCGTTGTTTTGACGCAATTGGCTTCTCGTTATTAGTTCTTTCAATTTTCGACCGATGCATGACTTCATCCGGGATACCAACGTAGTTCCCAAGCTGCTGAACTCTGCTCGCGGCCTGAGTGAACCTGAGATGAGGATGAACATTGAAACTATCGACAGAGTGAAACACTGGTTGATGAACAGTTGGTGCTGGTTGATGAAACACTACTGCAGGTTGATGGTACACAACTGCTGGACGATGAACTATCACTGGTGCTTGATGGTACACTAACGGTGCACGCTGAATCACGATCGGAGCACGGTGAACTACGATGTCTGGTCGATGGTACACCTCGGGTGGTGGATGATAGATAATCGGAGGTCGTCGGACAACGATCGCGTTTTTTTTCGTACCAGTCTCGGTTTTTTCTTCTTGAGCACGAGGGAATTCAACACGTTTAGTTTTTGTTGACGACGTATCACGTTTATCTTTCTCTGGATGTTCTTTCATTTCTGATTTCTCATCACGGGTCTTAATGTGTTTCTTTATTCCTGGTTTCTCTTCATCAACCTTGTCCTTCATGTGTTTCTTCGATATTGTTGTTTGGTCTTTCTCAGATTTTGGAATTTTCGATTTCCCAAATCCTGAAAACGCCGGTTCCAAGTGAGCGTGACTGTCGTCATCAAAACCGACGTCATGATGGTCGTCTCCATGGTAACCACCATGATAATCGTCATGGTAATCTCCATGGTGACCGCCATGATAATCTCCATGGTAACCGCTATGATAAGCGTCATGGTCACCTGGGTGATCCACATAGCTTCCCTCACGCTCAATCTCGCTTCCAACATGAGCATACACCGGATGGGGTGCGTACGCATCATGTGAATGATACAGCGGTTGGTGGACTGCGGGCGGAGGTTGGTGGAATACCACAGGAGGCTCATGGTATACCACTGCAGGCTTGTGTACTACGACTGATGGCGGATGCATCACGACACTGGGACGATGAACTACGATGTCAGGTTGATGAACCACGACGTCGGGCCGATGGTAAACGGTTGGAGGTGGATGGTATACAATAGGTGGCCTGTGTACCATCAGATGATATTTTTTGTGAGCATTTCTGGTTCCGCTATTTTTCTTGGAATGTTTTTTAATCGTCTTCTTAACACCTTTGTTGTGTTTCACAGAATGTTTCTCGATCTTTGATTTCCCAAACGCATGCGCATAGTTCCCAAACGCAGGCGCATAGTTCCCAAACGCATGCGCATAGTGTTCTGGTATACCCTCTACGTTATGGCCATTCTCCAGATGAGAACCAGCGTGAGTGTAGACTGGATGTGATGTGTACGCATCTTCAGCGTGATACACTGGAAGATTCAACATTGGAGGTGGTTGATGAAACACAACAGGAGGTTCACGATAAACTACCGCTGGTCGGTGAAGCACCACTGAAGGTTGATCGTAGACCACAGACGGACGATGAACGAGCACGTCAGGTCGATGGACAATGATATCTGGTCGGTGGTAGATCTCAGGAGGAGGGTGGTAGACCAGAGGTGGACGGTGGATAACAATATCGTGCTTCTTAGAAGCTTTCGCGCTCTTGGTATGAGTATGTTTGGGCTTCGATACACCTGATTTACCATACAAGAATAGATAACCACCATGGAAACCACCACCACCACCACCAAAACCACCGTGGAAACCACCATAACCATGACCACCATGGAAACCATGGAAACCATGGAAACCATGGAAACCATGGAAACCATGGAAACCACCACCATGACCACCATGGAAACCACCATAACCACCGCCAAAACAGTCACCATCACCATGCATGCAGTCATAACCACCAAATAACTGGTGATGATGGTAGCGTGGTGCAATAACCACAGGATGGTGCTGATGGAACATCACAGGTGGTTGATGGTACGCAACGGGAGGGTGGTGAACAACCACAGGAGGTTGATGGTACACAACTGGTGGACGATGAATAACAATATCTGGTTGTTCTACAACATATGGTGCTCTGTGGTAAACTTCTGGTGCTGGATGAAATACCATTGGTGGTCTGTGAACGACCACTGAGTGCTTACGATGTGCTCTTTCGTTTTTGTTTTTCTTCTTCGTACTTGCAATCTTTTTTTTCTTTTCACTTCTTCTCGAGTGCTTGTCGCTTTTGGATTTCTCTTCTCGCCGAACGCGATGTTCCTTCTCTTTTCCATTTTCTGTTTTCTTTTCGCGGGAGGATTTCTCGACCTTCGAACGGCCAAACCCAGGGGCAAATCCTCCACCAAAACCACCATGAATACCTCCACCATATCCACCACCAAATCCACCATGAAAACCTCCACCATATCCACCACCAAATCCACCATGGACATCGCCATAACCACCATGGAGTCCACCATAACCACCATGGAATCCACCGGAGCCACCATGGAGTCCACCCAAGCCACCATGTAACCCGTCATATCCACCATGGAAGCCATGGTAACCTTCGTCAGAGTGCGGAATACTCTCGTATGATCCCACGTGGTGTATATCTGAGCCATATTGCGTAAACACAGGATGAGGTTGATAAGTATCATGGGAATGAAACACGGGTTGATTAATCATGGGGGGTGGTTGGTGGAAGACTATAGGAGTCTGGTGGTACGCTACAGGAGGACGGTGGAGTACAACTGGGGATTGATGGTACACAATGGGTGGACGATGGATCAAGACATCTGGTCGATGAACCACCACTGACGGTCGATGGTAGATCTCTGGAGGTGGATGGTAGACCACAGGAGGTCTGTGTACGACAATAGAGTTCTTACGGTCAGCTTTCTCGTTATTGCTCTTAGTACTTCTTCGTCTTCTTCCTAATGGCGTGGCATACGGAGCCATACCTTGCGGGCCCGCGTTAAAACCACCCATTCCAGGCCCATACAGTGGGTTTCCTGGGCCATTAGGCATACCATAGCCTGGGTTTCCTGGGCCATTAGGCATACCATAGACTGGGTTTCCTGGGCCATTAGGCATACCATAGACTGGGTTTCCTGGGCCATTAGGCATACCATAGCCTGGGTTTCCTGGGTAATTAGAAATCGGGCCATTAGGCATACCAAGGAAATGTCCTGCACTTTCCACCGTTGTCCCAGTATGCGATGCGAACATTGTTGGATGCACAACAAAGTTATCGTGAGAGTAGAGCACTGGCTGGTTGACCGTGGGCGCAGGTTGGTGGAACACAATCGGTGGTTGATGGTAAACAACTGCCGGTCGGTGAACAATCACTGATGATTGGTGATAAACTATAGGTGGACGGTGGATGAGTACCGAAGCCCGGTGGACTACGATTTCTGGACGGTGGTAAACTTCCGGGGGTGGGTGATATATAATCGGTGGTCTGTTAACGACAACGTCTTTCTTTTTCTTCTTTTCCGACGGTTTCCGAGACGTTTCCGATTTCTTGGTTTGTTTTGCTGCTTTTGGAACATGCGATCTACCAACAAGGGGACTATGAACGTGGCACGGGTGATCGAGATGGACTGGGTACGGGTGATCTATAGGGACTGGGCATGGCTGCTCGACGGGGACTGGGTACGGGTGATTTATAGGGACTGGGTATGGCTGCTCGACGGGGACTGGGTACGGGTGGTCAACAGGCACTGGATGATGGATAGGAACAGGGACAGGATATGGCTGTGGTGGTAAAGGAACTTTCACTGGAACAGGATATGGTACTGGTGGATGGGTATGGTGGATAAAATGATTATGGTGATGGTGAACTGGATAAGGTTTCAAGTGATGGTAGATTACTGGTTTGATGTGTTCATGGTGATGGTACACTGGATACGGATGGTAGTGATGGTGATGGTACAGGTTAGTAGGATGTTGGTGACCATGGTAGACTGTCTCAGGATGGTAATGATGGTGACATACTTGGTCATAGTGATGGCATGGTGGATGCCAGTGTTTTACGTGCTGGTATACTTTGTAATGTGGTACCATGCTCCTCTTATCCTTCTCTTCGTTCACATCGCGACGTCCGTAAGGATGGTGCGGATAATGACCAATATGACGATGGTTGAATTGTGGGTTACCATGATGAACGTCAAAATGATGAACTGGCCAGTTATGTTGGTGGAAATGAGTCTGGGCATGATGGTGGTGATGTTGATGGTCAATAAAGATATGTTGTGGTCTGTGGTGTTGATGGTGGATTATAGAAACGCAATGAGGGTGACAATCTGATGGACAGTGAGGATAACACGAACCACAGTGCGTCGGACAACCAGCATGTTGGGTTACGTAACCATGATGTTTCACCACGTGACTATGACCATTTACATGACCCACGTGACCATTGGCTGTTACGCCATAGTCGTAGACATCAATGTTTTGTTTCTTGGAATTCTTGCTAGTTTTCGCTCGCTTTGGTACAAACGATTTTCCAAAGTACGGGTTGTATTGCACACCAAGCTGAGAGAAGGGCTGTTGAGCGTCAGATTGGTAGTTGTTGTAATGTATTTGACGTACTGGTACTGGTACTGGTACTGGGCGTGGTTGGACCACTACAGGCTGTACTTCATGGTGATGTACCTGAACTGGCCAGTGATGGTGATGATATACAACTGGTACTGGTACTGGTCGAATCACTTGCTGAATCACTGGAACTGGTGTCAGAACACGTTGTACAATAGGCGCTCCCATTGGCTGGTTCATAACTAATGGAGGACGTTGAAGGACAAGAGGTGGTCTCTGAAGCACAAAGGGATTGTTAGGGACCATTAAAGCTTGTAGTCCGTTTGATTTTCTTTCGTTGTGGGCTTTTTGCAGTGAAAGAATTAGTTTACGAAGTCTTGATCGTCGACTTGGATTGCTTTTCTTGGCTTCCTTCGAGTGCTGTTTCACTTTATGTTTTCTCTCGATGATGTCCCGATGACTTCCGACCACGTCTTTATTCCGGGGGACATTCTCCTTACGAGTGGCGTAAGTCTCGGGAGGTAGACCCATATAGTCTCCGACTTTTTGCGTGGACGATCCTCCGAGGGTCAAAGTAGCGTGGGACGCGAACGTATCGTGAGATGCAAACATAGGTTGATGAACAATAGGAGGAGGTTGATGGAACACAACTGCCGGTTGATGGTACACAACTGCCGGTCGGTGAACTATCACCGGGGGTTGATGATACACGAGAGGTGCGCGATGAATAACGATCGGCGCCCGATGGACCACGATGTCCGGACGATGATAGACTTCGGGAGGAGGATGATAGATGATTGGTGGGCGCTTAACAAGAACAGCATTTTTCTTCGCCGCGTTTTCCGTTTTGTCCTTTTTGACGATAGAACGGCGGTCTTTTTTGGAGTGCTTTTTGTGTTTTCCTGTGGGAACCTTGGACTTGCCATAAGCGGCAGCATTTTGAGTAAGAAGTTCTGATGGTACACCAATGTATGTACCATGAGTAGTGACGGTACTACCAGAACGTGACAGAGTAGCCGTTGGATGGTACACATCATTTGAAGCATACACTGGTTGACGTACCATTGGTGGTGGTTGATGGAACAGTACTGGAGGTTGATGGTAAACGACAGCAGGACGGTGAACGACCACCGGAGGTTGATGATACACGATAGGAGCACGATGGATAACGAGAGGTGCCCGATGAACCACGATGTCTGGCCGATGATAAACTTCGGGAGGTGGATGATAAACAATAGGTGGTCGTTTGACAAGAACTGCATTTTTCTTCTCAGCTTTCACGTCGTCATCAGATTTTGAAATTTCTTCTTTCTTGGATCCTGTTGTTTCTTCCGTCTGACTTTTTTTCAAGTTTTGTGGAAAATGAGAAAGTGTTTTGCCGACTTTCTTTATTGCTAACTTTAAAATGGAAGGTTTTGTGAGCAATGCTAATAATTTCTCACTATCAACTTCTTTTTGATCCAAGAAATTTTCAATGAGAGCCAATTGTTTTATTGTTAGTTCTTTTAACTTGGAGTCGTCGACAATTGGTTTGATGGAATTCTTATCATTTTTACGATCCTTCATAATTGCTACAAACTGACGAATAGAAACATCTTCAAGGGTAGTGTGAGAGAAAAAACGAGCAAGATTTTTGGTATCACGCTCAGATAACTCTCTCTTGACTAGTTCTATTATACTGGACTTTTTCTCTGCTTTTGGTGCTTCAGATTTCCGAGCGGGTCCTGCCATCCCTTCCTTGCCTGCTTTGGCTCTTTTCTTTGGTAAAGCAGATTTTGATGTAGCGACCAATGACATGCCAGCATACGAAGGCACGCGATGCGTCGTTGACGACACAAGTCCCATCATGCCATGGTGTGGAGTATAGAAATCATGAGCAGCCGCCACAGGTTCATGAACCATTGCAGGTGGCTGGTGGAACAACAAAGGTGGCTGATGGTACATCACAGCAGGACGATGAACCACGACGGAAGGTTGATGGTACACGATTGGTCCACGGTGGACCACGATCGGTGCACGATGAACCACGATGTCTGGCCGGTGGTAGACTTCGGGGGGCGGGTGGTAGACAATCGGTGGACGTTTGACGAGGATGGAGTTTTTTCGTTTCGCATTTTCGTGTTTTCGTTTCTTTCGTTTGTTTCTTAAAGACCTTTTTCTGCGGCCCATAGGTGCCATCGGACCCATTCCTCCAGCACCAAGACCTCCGAATCCCATTTCTCCAGGACCCATTCCTCCGGGACCCATTCCTCCAGCACCAAGACCTCCGGCACCCATTCCTCCAGGACCCATTCCTCCGGGACCCATTCCTCCGGGACCCATTCCTCCAGGACCCATTCCTCCGGCACCCATTCCCCCAGGATGAACACCGGTGGGCTCGAAGGGAAATCCTCCGGTATCTGGTACAGAGACTGTGTTAGGAATCCCCATTAGTTGTCCAGCATCACTCACAATTGATCCATGGTGAGTGGCAAAGAATGAAGGATGAACGACGAAGTTATCATGTGAGTAGAGTATTGGTTGATTGACAGTGGGCGCTGGTTGGTGGAACACGATAGGGGGCTGGTGATAGACAACAGGGGGTCTATGTACGATTACCGCTGGTTGGTGATACACAATCGGTGGACGTCGGATCAACAACGGCGCACGATGAACTACGATCTCTGGCCGATGATAAACTTCGGGAGGTGGATGATAAATGATTGGTGGTCGGTTAACAACTACGTCTTTCTTTTTCTTTTGAGGGACCTGATTAAAAAAAAATATTGTTAGTTGACTTTAATTTTCATCAAAAGAGCATAAATGTAAAAGAAGGAATATTTTGTAATGGGGGTCTAGATCTTTACTAATTGGCGATCTAATTGGCCTCTAATTGGCAATAAAAATAAAGTTTGTCAAATTTGAAAGAATTCGTAAAATTGTAATAGAAGTTCTTTTCCAACTTTTTTTTGTATCTTTCTTCGTTTTTAAAGTTTGTTTGATATGTAAATTAGATAATCTCTGACGTCAGGAGCAGGGTACAGTATTTTCATACATTACAAAATCACTTACACCTCTATGACTGCTTAACATAAACTGTTCAGTGTCACTAGGCGTTTTGATGTGCACAGTTTCGAGCTATATCGTTAAACAAACTTGGAGATATAATTGATTTTGCTAGGTGTGAAAATACTGTCCCCTGCTCCTGACCTACCCTCCTCTACTCTACTCTACTCTACTCCACTCCACTCCACTCCACTCGATCTACTCCACTCCACTCCACTCTACTCTAAGACTCTACTCTACTCTACTCTACTCTACTCTACTCTACTCTACTCTACTCTACTCTACTCTACTCTACTCTACTCTACTCTACTCTGCTCTGCTCTGCTCGGCTCGGCTCGGCTCGGCTCGGCTCGGCTCGGCTCGGCTCGGCTCGGCTCGGCTCGGCTCGCCTCGGCTCGGCTCGGCTCGGCTCGGCTCGGCTCGGCTCGGCTCGGCTCGGCTCGGCTCGGCTCTGCTCTGCTCTGCTCTGCTCTGCTCTGCTCTGCTCTGCTCTACTCTGCTCTGCTCTGCTCTGCTCTGCTCTATTCTACTCTACTCTACTCTACTCTACTCTACTCTACTCTACTCTGCTCTACTCCACTCTGCAAATATTTAAAGACAATACATACCTTCGTGCTCTTATCAATATTATTCTTGTTATTCTTTGTTTCGCTTGAGATCACCTCTCGTTTCGATTTTTTCTCTTTCTCTCCACTCTTGATTGTTTTCTTTGCGATATTTTCAGGTTTCTGTGGCACAATTCCCTTCCTGTATCCTGTCACTTGAGGAGGCATTCCAAAATAGTTGTAAGTCGGAGCCATACTTGAACCAACATGAGACATGACTGGATGAGTCATAAAGTTATCCCATGCTGTGTAGTAAGGTTGACTTACAGTTGGGTAAGGTTGATGAAAGACAATCGGAGGCTGTCGGTAGACGACGGCTGGCCGATGAACCACGACTGGTGCTTGATGGTATACTACAGGTGGTCGTTGAAAGAGTACCGGAGCCCGGTGTACCACAATATCTGGTCGGTGGTAGATCTCGGGTGCTGGATGGTAGATGATTGGAGGACGTTGTACTGCGACATCTTTCTTGGAACCTTTCACATTCTTTGCCTTCTGTTTAGTTTTCTTCACTGCATCTTTCTTGGAACCTTTCACATTCTTTGCCTTCTGTTTCGTTCTCGTTACTGAATCTTTCTTGGAATGCTTCTCTTGAGGCAAAGATCTAAGAAAGACACAAATAATGATACATAAATAATGAATACAATACAATACAAAATGTTATGAACGTGGTCAAAATAACCCAGCTATTTTACAGGTTGCCACAACCGCTTTCTCATCATAAATAATATAATATTTATTTCATAATGGTTAGACAAAATAGTCTAATAATAGCGACAAAAATCTCTTATAAACTATCAATACATACACAACTATATATAACTTTCTTAAACTAATTAATAATTCATGAGGAAAAAAACAAAGGAAATCAGTACCATGTCGGTTGTTTGGATATCGGAGGAAGAAATTACAGAAATTAAGCAAACTTTCATCTTGATTTTCTCTTAAAACATTGATTTCTTTGAGATGTTGTATCAAACACTCAATAGAGTGTTTCATTTTAAATTGAATTTTTTTAAATTAATTTCATTCTTTTTCATTGCAAATACCAGACTTTAATCTTATGTAAACAACTGAGTAACGTGTTTTTTTTTAATATTTACCTTTTCTCATCATCATGCGATGATTTCGACGACTTTCTAATTCGATGTTCTCGAAGTAATGGCGCATGTTCGTCCTTAGCCACGTGTTTATCACCTGCTACAAGACTCTTGGCTTTATTCAAAATTTTCTCCCCAAACTTCTCGCTGTCATGAGCCACTCTCTTGCTGCCGCTGGCCACTTTATCGTCACGTGACTTTACTTTTTTATTTTTTGTTTCTTTTTTTGAATCTTCAGTTTTGTTGATGTCGTCTTTTTTAAATAAAGCAGATCTTCTCATTCCGTTATTCATCATTCCAGATTGACCATTCGACATCCCGTTAAACATCGAACCAGTAGCACCGGAAGTACCAAAATGTCCCATCATGCCACCGTTCCCCATTCCATTCGCATTGAAGCTTGGTCCACCAATACCAGAGTTCATAGCTCCTGGTATATTCATACCACCACCACCACCCATACCCCCACCCATACCACCACCCATACCACCATTCATACCACCGCCACCACCCTCACCACCACCCACACCACCACCCATACCACCACCACCACCAATACCACCACCACCACCCATACCAAAACCAGGACCACCCATACCACCACCACCAATACTACCACCACCACCAATACCACCACCACCAATACCACCACCACCACCCATACCAAAACCAGGACCACCCATACCACCACCCATACCACCACCACCAATACCACCACCACCATCACCCATACCAAAACCAGGACCACCCATAGCCCTTGTCTCACCATTCATTCCACCCATCATTCCACCCATCAGGTTCTCGCCATATTCATTCGTTCCCAGGACTTTCCGCACGTTCTCACCACGTGCTAATGCTTTCAATTGATCTTGGTTTGGTACGCCCCAGAATTCCAAAGAATTTGATTTCTGTGACATTTGATCTCGCCCAGGGAACATTGAGGACATTCCTGAGTTCATCATTGATCTCATGGGTCCCATTTGTCCCATCGATCCCATGTTACCCGCCTGTCCCATCGACGGCATTTGGGGCATATCTCCCATCGGGGTTTCAGGTACTCCAAAACGATTGGCTGGATTGGTTTCCATTGTGGGAGAACGTTGAAGCACCTGTGGCATCATGGGACCGTTCATGTTCGACCCTCCCATCATCTGAGGCATCCCAGGACCCATTTCGGGCATGTTCATCATAGGGGAGGCCATTGGGGGACTCATAGGGAACGGAGAACCCATGCTAGAAGATGGATTGAAGAAATTTGGACCTCCAGGTAGCGGGTTCTGATCGCGCATGCGTTCAAATACATCCGGATAGTTAATATTCTGACGATGACGTAACCAAGGTAACCGATGATGGCGGTGACGAAAATGATGTCGAAAATTATGTCGCTTTAAGAACGGGAAACCAGCAAAGGGACTGGCGCCCAGTCGATGAAAGAAGCCATGATGATGATGACGTCGATGGTGTTCTCTGCGTTTTTCTACTTCCGGTAGAGGAGTGAATGTTCTTCGCTCAGCGGTCACACCTTGAACATGAGTTTCACCAGTTAGAGTCTTGGATATACCATGTGGATTAGACACCACTTGTAAAGATGCTGGTTTTGCTTTCACCTTTACACCTGTTGAGTCCGCGTGGATCTCTAGGTCAGCGGACTTATCCCTCACTTGGAAATCCTCGCTTGCGTCAGCGTCGTCAAGGTTACTACTCAAGAATTTCGCTCCAGCAAATGGTACTTCGTCACGTCGCGTTGTCGCGTTCTCTCTCTTGTTGGTGATTATTTTCTGCGAGGGATCACTTTGTTTCGTGATCTTACTCTTTGACATAAATAACCTTCTTAGTCCTCCTTGTTCCTCGTTATCCATATTATCCTCACGTTCTCCTCCAACATTTCGTTTCGTCATTGTGTCAATGCGTGCTTCTCTCTCGTTTACTTTAGTCGTTAACGGGACCTCCACCGACACTTCATCTCCTAAGTTATACACAGCCTTGTCTGCGTGCGTGTCCCGCGTGGGTCTCGTGGGAATCTTTGATTTCTTCTCCACCGTAGATTTAACCTTATCTGAAGTCTGCTCCAAATTATGGAGAACAGCCTCCGGGAATAAATTTCCTGGGATATCCTTGCGTTCGACATGGATAGGATCAGATTTAATATTTGAAGCACTTGATAGGATATTCTTATTCTTATCAAGAGATCGTTTTTGACGGTACCTGTTCTTAATAAGACTATCAGTGTCTTCTTGAGTTTGTAAAGAGACTTGATTATAATCCAAGTTAGATCGCTCAGAATTGATCTTATCTCGTTCATCTAATGATCCCTCCAAAGCACTTCGCTTATCCAGTAAGTTTTCACTACGATCTAAATTGTCCTGTATTTCCAATATCTCTCTCTGCATACGTAATTGGTTTCCATCTTGGCCACCAGCCTCGCTCAGTGTCTCCGTTATTAAAGAGATAAACACGAGAAGCAGATACCAAGCAGGCGACGAACGCCGTTTCATTTTCGACTTCAATCGTTCATTGAAAAATAAAGTCAAAAAAATAATATCCCTCTGAAATCTTCACTAGTATAATCCAACCATTACACGAGAAGATTCTAGTTTCTTACGCTCGCTTAGCTCTGAGATGATGTAAGTTGCGGGGAATGTCTATTCAAAAAGGGCAAGTTTAAATTAGCGTTATAACATTGAGCGCTACCACCTGTTTGAAGAGCAGTGAGAAAAGCATTGGATTGGTAGAGTTAGTGAAATATAACCATGTTCATTGAACATTGCTACACAAACAACACCACCATTAAAAAAACACACAAAACTATGGATTCACTTTAACCAAGTTTAACTCACAGGATTGAGCTATAGAAGGAGCAGATGAGAAGGAGATATCATTGGATGTATATATGTACGAGTTTTCAACATTTGTTGCTACACAAACAACACAATATGATAGGAGAAAAATATGGATGCATTGGTTGACGACGTGTAATGCTCTAATGAATGGTTAGAACATACTCGAATGATTGATAATGCTCTAATGGTTGGTTAGAACAAACGTAAAGAATTGACAACGCTCTAATAGTTGATTAGAACAAACTCGAATGATTGATAATGCTCTAATCATCTCATGGTTGGTTAGAACAAACTTAAAGAATTGACAACGCTCTAATAGTTGATTAGAACAAACTCGAATGATTGATAATGCTCTAAGCATCTCATGGTTGGTTAGAACAAACTTAAAGAATTGACAACGCTCTAATAGTTGATTAGAACAAACTCGAATGATTGATAATGCTCTAATCATCTCATGGTTGGTTAGAACAAACTTAAAGAATTGACAACGCTCTAATAGTTGATTAGAACAAACTCGAATGATTGATAATGCTCTAATCATCTCATGGTTGGTTAGAACAAACGTAAAGAATTGACAACGCTCTAATAGTTGATTAGAACAAACTCGAATGATTGATAATGCTCTAATCATCTCATGGTTGGTTAGAACAAACTTAAAGAATTGACAACGCTCTAATAGTTGATTAGAACATACTCGAATGATTGATAATGCTCTAATAGTTGATTAGAACAAACTCGATTGATTGATAATGCTCTAATAGTTGATTAGAACAAACTCGAATGATTGGCAATGCTCTAATCATCTCATGGTTGGTTAGAACAAACTTGAACAACTAAGCGAAGCGGAGTAGAATGATACAAGAGAACGCTGATGAAATGACGGGCATAACTCTATAGCATTTTGCCAGTAGACAAATCTGATCCGACAAAGAACATGCATCTGATCAGCGTTTCTTTTAAGGGAAGGGGAGCGAAGGGGGGTTTTGCCCCCTGACTCCCCTAGAAGTTTGTCATGCCTTTGGCGCTCCCTTCCCCCTTCCCCCCACGTAGTAAGTATTTCCTGTTTTGCCAAGAAATACTGCATCTAATGCTACGAGAAAGTTAAATGAGAAGATGACCAAGTTATTAAGCTTAAAAAAAAGAACCAAAAAGAAAAGATAGATTGTAGACAGATAATCACTCGATGAAGAACAAATCTAAACAATTAAGTTGGATAGAATTATACAAGAAAAAGTTATGTGAGAAGCAGTGTTTAATGGTTGAGATAAATTAAGAATCATATATGTAGCAATACAAAGATATGTGAATGCTTAATATACTCCTGTCATATAGGTATGTAAATAGTATGTAAATAGTTCTTGCTTTTGACTATTTCCTAATAGTTTGTACGTATATATTAGTCAATTTAATACGAAATTAATAAAATAGAATCAATTTATACTGGATAATCCTATCAGTCATATCTAAACTGTTCTATGTAGAGGTCCAGTAAGGACTATTCCTCATTGGTCCAGTGTTACTACAGAAGGAAACCAGAGTAAACTAAACTAACTTTATTTATACTGGATAACTCTATCAGTCATATCTAAACTGTTCTGTGTAGAGGTCCAGTAAGGACTATTCCTCATTGGTCCAGTGTTACTACAAGAGGAAACCAGAGTAAACTAAACTAACTTTATTTATACTGGATTAAAGAAATACCAAATGGTTTTCCGTGTTTGGATACTCTGATCCAAACACGCGGGAAATTGCGAGACTGGAGAAAAGCGTAACAAAACACGAGCCGTAGGCGAGTGTTTTTAGCTTTTCGAAAGTCGAGCAATTTCCCAAGTGTTTGGATAAGAGTCTCCAAACACGGAAAAAACCATTTGGTATTTCTTTTATAAAATAATCACAAGTGAATATGATATACTGTCCGACATTTTCAAAAAATCGTTTTGGCGGGAATTTTCCGTGTTTGGATACTCTGATCCAAACACGGCAATTAACCAATCAGGGCTCGCGTAGTATACATGTTATTTTATAAAATCCTATCAGTCATATCTAAACTGTTCTATGTAGAGGTCCAGTAAGGACTATTCCTCACTGGTGCAGTGTCACTACAGGAAGAAAGCCAGAATACCCAGAGGACACCTGTGGTGTTTCGTGGAGTCAAACTGGAAGCATTATTCTCACATTCAACCAATCTGATAACTGCTGAGCTTAGGAATCGAGTTGCAGAGAGAAAAGGTCCGCGCGCTAGCCTGCACTATATTGAATGGTAAAGAACTTCGTTCTTGGATTATCTATATTATATCCTCCATGCAATTGATCCGATCCAATTTAATTCATTTTATATATACTTCAATTCAATTCAACTAAAATTATTTAATGTAACTTCATTTCAATTAACAGTTTCATTTTATTTCAATTCAATTCAATTCAATTCAATTCAATTCAATTCAATTCAATTCAATTCAAATTCAGTTCAACTCTAGTCGACTGTACTCAAACTGCAATCTTATAATAATTCTTGGTATCAAAGTCTCAACTATTAATTTCTTATATATAAGTCATAATTTACCTGTAAATCCAGTTTCACCATTATGCCCACAGCAATAGTAAGATTCTTGACACAAGGAGGACGTAGTAATCTATTGAATATTTCTAAACAAGAAAAGGCAAAGATATTTAATAAAGAACAGAATAAACAATCGAAATATAGTAAGGTTAGATATACTGCCGAAACAGAGAACGTAGGAGTCTAACGTTTCGAGCGAAGGCCCTTCGTCAGAGAGAGGCCCTTCGTCAGAAAGAAGGCCTTCGCTCGAAACGTTAGACTCCTACGTTCTCTGTTTCGGCGGTGTATCTAACCTTACTATATTTCGATTGTTGTTTCAACACTGCCTACGCAGCACACTACTTTTATTTCATTATTTAAAATAAACATCACTTTCTTTTTTTATTTACACTGGGGGCTGGTTGCATGAGAAAGTGATAAGCTTGTAATTAATGTAACTTATATTCTTAGCATGAATAAAGAAAGAGGGCTACGAATGGAGTAGAAAAGAGAAGGCGAAGAAAACACAAGAAAGAAAAAGGGAGAAAACGGAAAACAGGGGATAAAGGACAAAAAGGGAGAAAAGAGGACAAGTAAAGACAAGAAAAGGACAAAAACAGACAAGAAGGGATAATAAGGGACAAGAAGGGATAATAAGAGAAAACAGGGGACAAGAAAGGACGAGAAGAAACAAGAAGAAAAAATTAAACATAATACGAGATTTATACCCCCCCACTCTGTGACCCTAGCATAGGGTTAATTAGAAGAACAAACATATTGTACGTTATTAGTGTTTTCATACAAAAAAAACCATTTCCATTGTTAACCAAGATCTCAAGGCGCAGCAATTTAGATAAGGCTGCACATAATTATAGTTTAGATCGCGATCGCATATCATTCAAAACTATTGTTCAACAGACGTTCGTCAAGCTCAAATACTCAGAGTGCCGGACAAGAACCTGTAGCCTTCTAATGACCAGTTAGACGCCCAAACCATTCAGCTAGAAGGCTCGTGTGAAGAGCTTTGCTTGTAAATGCAATGATATGTGTTTCTTAAGTAGTATAGCGTTTGTATATGAGATGCATGTAGTTGAGTGATGTTATATACATATAGTGATATAGTGGTGCGTCTACACATGTAATGTCACATTACATCAAGCTCGAAAACGTACCATATGCACTACATCTGACCTACCACATCTCAAAACTAAACAGTTTTTAACCCTTATTGGCCAGGTTTCCGGGAGCTCTCCCCTTGATGAGTAAAATTGTCTGGCGTTAGCCACAGTAAAATAGTCTGGTGTTAGCCAGAGTAAAATAGTCTGGTGTTAGCCAGAGTAAAATAATCTGGTGTTAGCCAGAGTAAAATAGTCTGGTGTTAGCCAGAGTAAAATAGTCTGGCGTTAGCCAGAGTAAAATTGTCTGGCGTTAGCCAGAGTAAAATAGTCTGGCGTTAGCCAGAGTAAAATTGTTTGTCGTTAGCCAGAGTAAAATTGTCTGGCGTTAGCCAGAGTAAAATAGTCTGGCGTTAGCCAGAGTAAAAGTGTATGTCGTTAGCCAGAGTAAAATTGTCTGGCGTTAGACAAAATTAATAAGTAGACATAAAGCAACTGTGGTCAGTAAAGGGTTAATAAAAAAGTCAAAAAGTGCTGAACCACCGAGATCTTTCGGAACAAAATACTAACATTTCGAGCGAAGACTTTACTCTGATAAAGGACTCCACTTGAAACGTCAGTATTGCGTTCCAAAAAAATCTGACAGTTCACCACCTTTTCACTTTGCTCTATCTAAAACACTGCCTACGAAGCACTTTTTTCGTTTGCTATTACATCAATAGAATAGACCTTATTCAAAAATGGCCGCCGAATTAGAATTCTTTTATGTGCATATAAATTAGCCCTTATGACCTCGTTTTAAAGTAAAAATTCTTTTGAATTTCACACATGAAAACGAGTTCATAAGGGCTAATTTATATGTATATAAAAGAATTTTAATTCGGCGGCCATTTTTGAATAAGGTCTATACAGACGGTGTTTTGATAGTTGATAAAAGTAATGAAGATCTTGTTAGTATAATGTTTAAAAACAATGACCTGTTATTGTTTATACTACAAAATGGAAAACCCAACGTTGCGAAGAAGTGTTAAAATTCAGGTGGCAATATTCAACTAGTACTGGTGGGATATGATTAATGTTTGACGAGCAAAGGATCAAGAAGGAAAATTGTAAAATAGAAATAGAAATTAACAAAGATAAGGCTTTCTCTCCCGAAAAGGTAAGACATTTTAGTAACGTAAAATGACGAAATGAAAGCGCTATTTTGCTACGTGGTTTCAATGGAATATAATTATTATAGAAAATAAGTTAATTTGAAAAGAAAAAAAACTTTAAATCAGGAACCTATACTGGTATCACATAATCTGATTCGAAAATCAACAAGAAAGGTATTAACTAGTTAATAAATTCCGTTACTTCGTCTGTTTGGACGAAAAGCTTTTAACTGCCGTATAACTAGGAGTTATTTTAACATATAATAATACTATTACTTGTGTTGTATTGAAGATATGCCAAAATAGACATACGAGATAACCTGATTTCTAGAAATGGATAACAAAGTTAAATAACGTTTCATGCAATGTCGCATCCACTCTTTAATAAAACTAAAATACTCAAATACTAGAGTATCCATATAGATACGGAATAGAAAATTTGTTTCAACTCGCCGTATAAACATAAAGTCGAGAATTCCAATTAAAACTGGCTGTCCATCCCCGGGGCTAACAGTTTGACAAGTCACAAAGATATTCACAATAAATAATCTTTTGTTAATATCTTTTTATATTGTCTAAAGTATTAAAGATGGATGGGTGGTTATAGCGCACGTGTCTCTCACCTCTGCGACCAATTAAGATGCAATGCCTGCTTGATGTGGTTTTTAAATTAAGATCCATATCGGCCGCATGTGAGAAGAATGCTCCCAGTTTGACTCTAGGAAACACCACAGGTTTTCTCTGCATGGGTACCATCAGGTTTTCTCCTGTAGTAACAGTGGACCAATGAGGGATGATCTTTACTGGACCCCTAGAGAGAACAGTTTAGATATGACTGATAGGGCTATCCAGTATATATAAAGTTAGTTTAGTTTACTCTGGTTTCCTTCTGTAGTAACACTGGATCAATGAAGGATGGTCCTTACTGGACCTCTAGAGAGAACAGTTTAGATATGACTGATAGAGTTATCCAGTATAAATAAAGTTAGTTTAGTTTACTCTGGTTTCCTTCTGTAGTAACACTGGACCAATGAAGGATGATCCTTACTGGACCTCTAGAGAGAACAGTTTAGATATTGCTGATAGAGTTACCACGTATATATAAAGTTAGTTTAGTTTACTCTGGTTTTCTCCAGTAGTAACACTGGACCAATAAGGGATGGTCCTTACTGGACCTCTAGCAACGCCCTCCGTGGCTCACTGGTCAGAGCATTGCACTAGAATCGCAAGGTCGTGGGTTCAATTCCTGCCGGAAGGCCTGTGTAGTTTCATTTTTCGCAACTGGTCCCGGTTTGGTCTTAAAATGTATATATTCTACACTCGAATTTTCCTTCACCCAAAATCCTTAGAAAATAAATAAAGTTAGTTTAGTTTACTCCAGTTTCCTCCTGTAGTACCACTGCAGCAATGCCTTAAACTTGCCAGACCGTTAGCTGTCTAGTATAAAAATAAGAAATGTTTGGTACTGCTGTTCAGTGCCGTCCAAACGACGCAACGTCCAAATCCATCCTTCCATTCCTTCCGTCCGTCTTTCTTTCCTTCCTTCCTCCCTCCCCCCCCCCCCCCCCCCTCCCTCCCTCCCTCCCTCCCTCCCTCCCTCCCTTCCTTCCTTCCTTTCATCTGTAATGAAAACCCTTCTTGGATATTTTTTTTCTTTCAGATATTCGCTGGAGGAGAACAGCCGAAGGTGAAATCAAATAATGAAACGTTATGTGTTAGTCCTTTGCTTGAGTATCGCTTTGGCTTTGCTAGCTAACGGAGCGACTTTAAGCCGAGAGAAACGCGAATTACGAGAAGATGACGAAGATGAAGTAACGGTTGAAGTCGTGAAAGATGAGAAAGCCGACGAACCCGAGACGGCGTCTCACGAACCACACACGGCAGCTCACGAAGCCGAGACGGCGGTTCCCGAAGACAGCGCCGAATATGAGAAACGTGAAGTGAAAAAGTCCAAAGACACAAACAAAAGATGGTACGGCTGGGGCCATGGCTTTGGTGATCCAGCGTTTGGACATGGGTATGGCTACGGCTTAGGTCCCTGGTACGGTTTTGGTTACCCAGGATTCGGTCAAGGTTGGGGTGGCGGACATTATCCGTTCTATAAGTCCAATGTACCAAAGGGCAAAAAAGGCGAAAAAGCCAGCGCCAAACACGGTATTTATTTCGGTGGGTATGGGGGCTGGAGTCCGTGGGCATATGGTTTCCCGGGGATGGGATGGGGGATGGGTTATGGCATGGGGTACGGATTCCCCTACTATAAGTCCGATGTTCCTAAGGGTAAAAAGTCCGGTAACGACAATGGGAAACGTTGGTTAGGTTATGGCGGTTACCCAGGTTACGCCGGTTACCTAGGTTACGGTGGAGGTCATCCGGTCTACCCATACGGTATGGTACCCTGGAGCTCTGGTTGGGGGTTACGTGTCCCTGGATCGATCTACCGGAACAATGTCCCTCAAAAGGGCAAATCTAAGAAACATGACTCTGCTGACAAACGATCACTGTGGGGGATGGGAATCAATGAAGCTCCGGGAGTTTATCCCGGGTGGTTACCCACAAATCGTGCGGTAGGTTCATCCAATGGCTGGCCGGGCTGGGGAGGATTCTGGACTCGGAACCAGATCCCTAACTCCTCGGCCAAAAAATGGTACATTCCAGTCGGGATTGGTTACGGTCATGGCTTCGGACTCGTCTTTCCAGGTTATCCGTTCAGCAATCCGACAAAAAGCTGGGACCTAGGCATGCCAAGACAAGCCATGCAGCCAATGAACCCAGGGCTGAAACGTGCTGATGTCAGCAAAAGATTCTTAGGATCTTTGGGATTTGGAGGTTTTGGTTCTGGATATCCAGGACTTTTAGGGATCGGTACGGGACATGGTATGGGTGCTTGCTGGCATGGTCAGTGCCCAGGTCCGTACGCTCCACTCAGTTTAGGGAACTGGGCAGGAGGACTGGGCTGTGGTGGTTGTGGCTGGGCGTATAAATCTAAGGTTGGTAAGAATGGTGAAACGAAGAGAAATCTTGTGTATGTGTGTAAGAAAGATAAGGATGGGGGAAAGGCGAAGAGATGTTTCGGAGGCTGGGGTGGTTACGGTGGCTGGGGAGGCTACGGAGGATTTGGAGGCATAGGAGGACTTGGAGGATTCGGAGGACCTCATGGTTATGGAGGCTGGGGATACAATAACCTACATGACGGTTTTGGTGGTTTCTCGCATGGTGGTTACCCAGATTTCGCGTCCTTTGGTGGCTATGGACATGGTGGTGATTTTGGCCATGGTGGTTTTGGCCATGGTGGTTTTGGCCATGGTGGTTTTGGACATGGTGGACTTGGCCATGGTGGTTTTGGACATGGTGGTGGCTTTGGTCATGGTGGTCTAGGATGTGGTGGTTGCGGATGGGCTTACAAATCTAAAGTAGGAAAAGATGGCAAGTCCAAGAGAGAATTGGTTTATGCTTGTGATAAGAACAAAGACAATGCTAAACGATGCTTTGGAGGCTGGGGAGGATTAGGTGGCGTGGGAGGATTTGGTGGTTGGGGTGGCCTAGGAGGCTGGGGCGGTTATGGTGGGTTAGGTGGTTTAGGATGGGGTGGTTTTGGAGGTTATGGTCACGGGTTGTATGGTGATGGTGGTTTTGGCCATGGTGGCTATGGACATGGTGGATTTGGACATGGTGGATTTGGTCATGGTGGTTTGGGATGTGGTGGTTGTGGATGGGCCTACAAATCCAAAGTAGGAAAAGATGGCAAGTCCAAGAGAGAATTGGTTTATGCTTGTGATAAGAACAAAGCCAATGCTAAACGATGCTTTGGAGGCTGGGGAGGATTAGGTGGCGTGGGAGGATTTGGTGGTTGGGGTGGCCTAGGAGGCTGGGGTGGTTATGGTGGGTTAGGTGGTTTAGGATGGGGTGGATTTGGAGGTTATGGTCATGGGTTGTATGGTGATGGTGGTTTTGGCCATGGTGGCTATGGACATGGTGGTTTTGGCCATGGTGGTCTGGGATGTGGTGGTTGTGGATGGGCCTACAAGTCAAAGGTTGGTAAAAATGGTAAGGCGAAGAGAGAATTGGTTTATGCTTGTGATAAAAATAAGGAAAATGCTAAACGATGCTTTGGAGGCTGGGGTGGTTATGGGGGCCCACTTGGGTGGGGAGGAGCAGGCTTCGGTGGATTTGGAGGATGGGGAGGTTTAGGAGGTTATGGTCACGGGTTGTATGGTGATGGTTTTGGTTATGGTGGATTTGGTCATGGTGGTTTTGGACATGGTGGCTTTGGTCATGGTGGTCTGGGATGTGGTGGTTGTGGATGGGCATACAAATCTAAAGTAGGAAAAGATGGTAAGGCGAAGAGAGAATTGGTTTATGCTTGTGATAAGAACAAAGACAATGCTAAACGATGCTTTGGAGGCTTGGGAGGATTTGGTGGTTGGGGTGGCCTAGGAGGCTGGGGCGGTTATGGTGGGTTAGGTGGTTTAGGATGGGGTGGATTTGGAGGTTATGGTCACGGGTTGTATGGCGATGGTGGTTTTGGCCATGGTGGTTTTGGGCATGGTGGTTTTGGACATGGTGGCTTTGGTCATGGTGGTCTGGGATGTGGTGGTTGTGGATGGGCATACAAATCTAAAGTAGGAAAAGATGGTAAGGCCAAGAGAGAATTGGTTTATGCTTGTGATAAGAACAAAGCCAATGCTAAACGATGCTTTGGAGGTTGGGGAGGATTAGGTGGCTGGGGAGGATTTGGTGGTTCGGGTGGCCTAGGAGGCTGGGGAGGACTAGGTGGGTGGGGTGGTTATGGCGGTTTAGGATGGGGTGGATTTGGAGGTCAGGGTCATGGGTTGTATGGTGATGGTTTTGGACATGGTGGTGGTTTTGGTCATGGTGGTCTGGGATGTGGTGGTTGTGGATGGGCCTACAAATCCAAGGTTGGTAAAGATGGTAAGACCAAGAGAGATCTTGTCTATGCTTGCGATAAGAATAAAAATAATGTCAAACGTTGCTTTGGAGGCTGGGGTTTATTAGGTGGTTTAGGTGGTCATGGTCATGGCGGGGGATTTCCTAGTCATGGTTATGATGTAGGCTACCCATACTTTGGCTATGGTTTCGGTCATGGACTGGGTTATGGTGGTCATGGCTATGGTGGTCACGGTTATGGTGGTCATGGTGGTTTTGATGGTTATGCTGGTTATGGTGGTCATGGCGGTTTTGATGGTTATGGTGGTCATGGTGGTCATGGTGGTCATGGTGGTTTTGATGGTTATGCTGGTTATGGTGGTCATGGTGGTTTTGGAGGCTTTGGTGGGTGTGGTACCTACTACAGATCAAAAATTGACAAAGACGGAAAAACAAAACGCGAGCTTGTTTTTGGCTGCCCGAAAAACGAGAATTCGAACAAACGTTTTGTGAGTCCTTTTGCTGTTGGAGGTTATGGTGATTGGCCATATGGTGGTTCCTCACATCATGGTCACTATGATTATGGTTCAGCTGCATTGGCACGCACTGCGCTCTCATTTGGTCCTGGCAATGGGGTTGGTGTGGACTGCAGTGGGTGCGGTTGGGCGTACAAATCGACCATTGCAAAGAATGGAAAAACTAAACGTAGTCTTGTCTACAAGTGTGGCAAAAATGCTGCGAAAAAACATGGCTGCTTTGGAGATCTCCACGCATTCTGGGATGGTCTTCACCATTGGGGATGGGGTGGTGGTCATGGATTGGGTGGTGGTCAAGGTTGGGGTGGTGGTCAAGGTTGGGGTGGTGGTCATGGTGGTTGTGGATGGTATTATCGTAACAAGATTCAAAAGAATGGTAGGAAAGGAAAACGTGAACTGGTGTATACTTGTCTAAAACTCAAAGACGGTGACAGGGCTTCCAAAAAACACTTTGGTTTTGAGAACCTTGGAAATGGTTTTCCATTTGGTCACGGAGGACTTGGCATGCCTTATGGTAATGGTCTTGGGTATAACTTCCCAGGGGGGTGCTACTACCGAACGGAAGTATCAAAAGGAAAGAAGACTCCGAAGAGACACATGGTCTGTAACAGTCCAATCGGGCACGCACCATTCTCTGGATTACGTAACCGCTTTAACGCTGGTTTTGGACCATACAGCCAAGGACCGTGGTGGGGTGGTTATGGCACAGGAGTTTACCCTGGCTTAGGACCTTACAGTTTTGGTGTTGTCAGCAAGTCAAAGGTAGCAAAAGGCAAAAATTCTAAGAAATGTGGAATTGGAGGGTGTGGTGGAGGAATGGGACTAGGTTGGGGTGGTTACCAAGGTCCTTCCAGCGCCGAGTGGGGGTATCCAGGGTCAGGGTTTGGAACATATCCACCACGTTTCCCCTGGATGAAAGCCTTTCCTTGGGCTAGGTCTCATATCCCACAGAACCAAAATGCCAATAAACGAGAAGATATTCCCAAGAAATCCAAAAAACAAACCATTCACTTAGGTTATGGCTACGCCAGTGGTGATAACTATAGGTTAGGATTCGGCTTTGGTGGTATGGGTGGTCTAGATCCATTCCAAACAAGCGGATCACACCCTGGCCTAAGCCCTGGTGGACCTGATGCACAGCATGTATTTGGACGATCACGTGTCCCACGACGACAACTCATTGGGTTCCCTGGTGGTCATGGTCATTTTGGTCACGGAGCTGGTCCAAGCTACCCATCACCTGGTGGTCATCCAGTAACTCACCCAGGCTTCTCAACCATGGCCTACCCAGGTCACGCCATCGCAACAGTAGATGTAAAGAAGGTAAGAAAACAGCTCCATCAATTTTGAACATTATATTTTTACATACACTACGTTCTACCAGACAGCAGGTTCTAATTGGCCTCAACTCACTCCATTTCTTTCTATTCATCTTCTTTTTCATTAAAGGACATTGGCAACAAAAATTACGTTTGTCTAATTTGAAAGAACTCGTAAGATTGTAATAGAAGATCTTTTACAACTTTTTCGTATCTTTCTTCGTTTTCAAGATATTTCAATTTGTTTAATATGTAAATGAATGGTCTCTGACCTCATAAGCAGGGTACAGTATTTTCACACGTAGCAAAATCAGTTATATCTCTAAATTTGTTCAACGAAATCACTTGAAACTGTGCATATAAAAACGTTTTGTGACACTGAACATTTCGTAACTGATGTTGCTTTGTGTAAAAATACTGTACCCTGCTCATGACGTCAGAGCCCATCTCATTTACATATTAAACAAATTGAAATATCTTGAAAACGAAGAAAGATACGAAAAAGTTGTAAAAGATCTTCTATTACAATTTGACGAGTTCTTTCAAATTAAACAAACTTAATTTTTAATGCCAATACCCTTTAAAGCAAGGTGAAAAGATGGTGAACTGCTGAGATTTCTAGCAACAAAATACTGACGTTTCAAGAAGAAGCCTTCATCAGAGTAAAATGTGCAGGCTGGCCACTCTCGAAACGTCAGTATTTCATCACTAAACTCTCAGCAGTTCCTATCTTTTCACTTTGCTCTATCCAAAACACTGCCCACACAACAGAATGCAGTAGTTTCTTTTCTTGTTTCTTGCTGCTGCATATGTTGGTCTTTCAGTTCTTGTAACGTATTCCTATTCTGAGTCCCCATTACAAAGCATTTAATTTCCAAAATTATTTCTTTTATTAGATGTAGTATTTTAAAATTAATTTTAATTTCTTTCCTGTGCAGGGTCAAGTACCAGCAGCCAATGCTGGTGCAAGGAGACAGTTACACGCCCATGGTGCCTTCATGGGGGCTAACTTTGGAGATATCGCAGGACATCTTGGTCACCCTGATGGACTAATGGCTGGTCATGCCCCTGGACTTCTTGGTGGTCATGCCCCTGGACTTCTTGGTGGTCATGCCCCTGGACTTCTTGGTGGTCATGCTCCAGGTCTTTTGGGTGGTCATGGACCAGATCTTCTGGGTGGACATGGACCAGGCCTTCTGGGTGGTCATGGACTAGGATTTATGGGTGGTCATCCTCATATTCCAGGTGGACATCCCATCACTCATCCAGGATTCTCAACCTTAGGATTTCCTGGTCATGCTATGGCAACACTAGATATCAAAGTAAGCTGAGTAGCCTAGCTAGAGTATATTCATAAACCAATACATCACAATACCCTATAATTATAGGCTCGCTAGTGCACAATAACGAGGTACATACAATATGAACAACTTTTTTAGCTAAAAAAGTAGTTTCTTTCGCCAACATCTTTGTTGTGTTATTTACCACTACTCACTATCTAACAACAAATAAATAGCAAGTAATGTACATAGCCAGTCAGATAACAGCATTTGCAATAACATATACAACTAAATTTTAATATATATATATATATATATATATATATATATATATTATATATTTGTGAAATTCATGAATAATTAATGAGGTTAAGAAGCAATCAAAACGTAGCATTCAAGTCACATGTATACGTCTGTAAATCCCAGTAAAGATCATCTTTTGGACAAAGTGACCTGTATCAAAAGTTAAGAATACTAATTAGCCTTCTTGGTGATCTTTATCAAAAGTTATGAATACTAATTAGCTTCATTCTATTGTTTCATTTCACAAGTACGATAAAGCATTCGCGTCCGACCTGTATGGGAATTTACTTCGGCTTACCTGCAGCTCGCCTTGTAAATCCCCATACAGATCGGCTGCTCATGCTTTATCTATTACATAAAATGTTGTAGTTGTTACTCCAAGTTTCACACCAGTGGACAATATTTCATTTTCATATAGATACAGTACAGTATGTATATATATATATATATGTGTGTGTAACTGCATATCTATATCTCGAGGAGGAAAATGTAAACTAAAGAGGGTTTGTTGTTATTCCCTCAATGTCTGAAGATCATAACACACTCCTTAGTTTACTGCATATATATATATATATATATATATATATATATATATGCAACGCTTACTACCCTTGTGGAAGTTTGAGCACTCTGGGCCCATGCGCACTTCATGCTATCTGAATGTACTTCACTGATGCTGTCCCACATGCGGTTGTCACCGACAATCGCATGTGTATAAGTAATTGGTGAAATTCATTCAGATTGTTCCAAGCTACACTGATGAGCTGTTGTACAGCGAAACACCGTGTCTGTAGATTGAACTATATATATATATATATACAATACTGTATATATGAAAGTTGCTTTCTACCGCAGGCTCCATTGTTTTGGTCTGCCTCTATTTTGTTTATTCAAATACATATACATGCATGCATACATACATACATATATATATATATATATATATATATATATATAATCAAGTAATTATCTGTCCCCATCCCTCATTAATATTCTATACTATATTAATCTACAACGCACCTTTCAGGCTAAAATTCCCAAGAGGAGCAGTCGTCCGAAGAGACAATCTTTGATGGCTCCAGTTCCTCGTTTTGTTGCTGGTCTTGCTTCTCCAGTTCATAGTCCAATCTTTGCTGGCTTTGCCCCAGCAGCAGCATTCGCACCAGCAGCAGCAGCACCACCAGTTGCAATGGCTAATCCTTTCATGCAGTTACTTCGTTCACCAATGACAACTCTACCACGAGTACCATCGTCACTTATGGCTCAAGCAGTTCCTTTCACTGCCGCAGGACAACAACTAGGTAAGTTGCTACCATTATTTCCCATACAAAATAAAGAAATTCCTTTCACACTACATTAAATATTAGGAAGTAGGAACCACTATATTCACACTACGTTGAGCCAAACAGGTCAAACAAAACTTAATGCGTCTGTTCTTAAAGAAAAATCTACGCAAAGCGTTAGATTTATTGAGTTAAAAATATATTAACTTTATTTATATAATTGTTGTTGTATTTCGGCGGCCATGTTTGATTTCCGAATTCCGAGAAATTGGGGGTCTGGTTCCTAGAGAATAAAATTTGCCGCCAGAATTACATTTTGGCATGCGCAGTGGGAAAAAAGAAGCGCGAAAATAGAAGCGGGAAATAGAGGCGGGAAAAATCAGAAAGAGCGGGAAAAAGCAGAAAGAGCGGGAAAAAGCAGAAAGAGCGGGAATAAGCGAAAAGAGCGGGAAAAAGTAAACAAAAAGCGGGAAAAGGCAGAAAAGAGCGAAAACAAGCGGGGGGAAGCAGGAAAAAACGGGGGGGAACGGGGAAAAGCAGAAAGAAGCAAAAAAAGCGGGGAAAAGCGATTTTGACTAAATAACTTTTGTTAGTTTCATTCTATTCATCATCTAGGTTTTACGCGCTATATATAATATATAAAAGAAAATATATAATTTATAATAATACGCTTTACTAAGCGTCGTTGAACATCCATTTGGGTTTTTTTAAATCCATAGTTCCCCAAGGAATGACTATTCCAATCGAACATTCAGGACCTCCAGTTTTCCCAATGGGCAAATAGGAACTCTCATGTACCACGAGTAAGTAGAGACTTTTTACCTCTGTCTGTCTGTCTGTCTGTCTGTCTGTCTGTCTGTCTGTCTGTCTGTCTGTCTGTCTGTCTGTCTGTCTGTCTGTCTGTCTGTCTGTCTGTCTGTCTGTCTGTCTGTCTGTCTGTCTGTCTGTCTGTGTACAGAATATCGCAAAAAGTATTAGACGGATTTTCATGAATTTAATTTCACGGCTTTTCTGTTTCTTCTTGCAGATATCTTCACAAAACCAGATTACGTGTTGTGGAACATGACTAAACATCATTTTAAAATACATAAACTATAAGAAATGCCATTAAACAGTGTTTTATATAAACTATAATTCTGAAAACAGAAAAAACTAAAACCAGAGAAATAAAACTAAAGAATTGGAACTATAGGAAATAGAGCAGAATGGCCAGAGTGGGTTTTTTGAAGAAAAAAGAAAACCAAGTTATGGCCAACAAAGAGACGTTAGAAATCTAACGAATTAACTAGACTTACATTACAATGTCTGTTGCGTTCTTTTAATGTATATTTTTTGAAAGAAATTATATTAATAGTAAAGTTTAATAGTAGATCAGCAAGCTGATTTTCTGTTGTAAAATCACAAAAATATGAAAAGAAGTTTTAGGTTTATAGTTTGTTGTGTATAATATCTAACATTTGTTGTAGTTCAATCGTATGCCAAGATTTTTAAAGCTTATCGCCGTTTTAAATTGTTTATGAAATGAAAATTAAGTTTATTTGGAGGAACAATTAAAAGTGATAAAGTAACATCTTTTACAGTTTTTCCATATCTCACTTCATTTTTGAGAAAATAAGATATGTTTGATATTCAAATAACTCAACACAATAAACTCTTGCAATGTGACGTATGCAGTGGGTTATTTGCATATCAAAGAAATCTTATTTTCTCAAGAACGAAGTGAGATATAGAAAAACTGCAAAAGATGTTACTTTCTCATTTTAAGAGTTCCTCCAAACAAGACAAACTTAGACCCCGTTTACACGATGCCGGTACAATTTGAAAACGGAACAAAATCATGCCGGTGTGTAAATACAGGCCAAAAAGTCTTGCGTTTACACGGTGCCGGTATAATATAATGACGGATTAGCATGCGACTATTCTTTTCCAATGAGTATTGAGAAGACTTTGTGAATACTGCTGACCCGAATTTTTCAACTTTCAAAGCCCGCTCCCCCCGCGCGGGCAAAGCACACATGGAATTATGCATGAGTTATGCAAAGCATGGAATTATGGAAAAGGACTTTAAAATCGTCTGGTATTAAACATAGTAAAAAGATAACGTTGTTCCACAACTACAGTGCGGGTGGAAGGGTTAATCAAGTATTTTAAATGACAAACAATGACTCGTCAAAAATCTTAATTCCTGGCAATTCTTTTGGTGTAAAAATACTAACATTCATTTGAGAGACTTCAATCTGAGGAGGAGTGGGAGCTAGTAGTCTCCAGGCCTCTATTTGCTTCACGGACCAACCTTCTTGCGACAATGGCGAAATTCTTCGTATTGAGTTCGGCGTACGTGATTTGCTCGTGCGCGAAGTGAAAACCCGCTGTCCAGAAGGACTGCTGGTATCAAACCGCACACTTTTTGACGTCGATGGTCGCCAAGCAACTGGAGAAGTGTATCCGGATCCCTCGGAGTTATCACTCGGAAACCAATTACATTCCGACGCTACAGCGGAAGCCGCTCGGACTCGACTTCGTGATCTCTCGGACATTACAGGCGAGTTGCGCCATGACTGTTGTGTGGTACATCCGCTGTCCGGTAGAACTGGCGTCGCCATGATGGAAGCGTTAGAACTTGGTGTAGTTTTTCGTTGTTTTTCATTGACAGTAAGAAACAATAGATAACCACCAGTTTCTAAGTCGGGATAATTTGATAAACTAGAGTTGATGCTCGACAATCGCTGCTTCGTTCTTCTACATTCATTGCAATTCCCGTTGTTTAATACTTCACAATACACAGGACGGATAATATTTCTCTTTTCTTTTGAAGAGTAATTCGTTTTATAACGAAAAAGACAACTATCTGTCCATCCTTTAAGAGAGGAGTCCACATTAAGACATACATCCAAATGACGTCTTTCATTCTTGGATCTCGTGTCGTTTCTAAAGTTCTGTATCTTTTCCATTCCTTTTTCTGTCGTAAACTTTCGTCAACCATTCATCTTGTCTTTCATGTCATCTGCCAGTCTTATAAACATCTGCTTTGACAAACTGTGGAATATCTATTTGATCATAATCCTGCGTAACCATAGTGACCATTCAATGACGACGCCAAACGCGGTGTAATTAGTGTAAACTATTTACATAATGACTGTTTACTTTCTAAATACATTAAGTAAAGGGAATTACTGCGAATTATTGCAAGACTGTAAACTTGTCAAAACTTTGAAAAGAATTCCAGAAGGCGCCGCGAGAGAAGTGACATGTTCTGGGTTTTTCAATCACAACTTAATACAAGATCTATTCTGAAGAAGGAAATTGATTAAATAAGAGCAATTATGCAGGAAATTAATTACCACTCTGTACAATAACTGTCATTTGTAGTCTTAATGTCAAACTCATTACAATTGTTCGGAGATGTTCCCCGAGTTATTTCACATGGAAAAACATTCGGCTTTTGGAAATGAGAATCAGACCCACAACCTTTTGATCGCTGCGGTTAGACGCTTTAACCATTGAGCTACTGGGACTCGGTAAGTTAAGTTGCCAACTGCCAAGTCAGAAAGCAAGTCTTTTTAAACTATTAACAGGCAAACTTGTTAGAAGCCGCCAATTTTATAAAGTGAAAGTTTAATAAAACGAAAGAATTTTAATAACACTTCAAATCAATACCGGTTGTGGATCAAGCAATAACGTCAACTAAATTAAATGTCATAATATAGTTTTTATTTAATAAATTAACTTGTTTTTGGCGGTGACTTCAGTGTGTGTCATTTCGTAATAGTTGTTAATAATGACGAATTATAGAAACAAATTTTTACTTAAAAAAAAACACTCCAATGTTTATGCAGTAGTTATCTTTTAATCTTTGTTTAATCACTCCCCATCGGACCAAGTGGGTTTGTTTTTTTTCATTTCACCGCGTGCCGACTGCATGCTTTATGAATACAGAACATGACAAACATTTGAAATGGTAGGTATTCCGAATAAAAGAGGAAATCTAATTGACAAAGTTGACATTACTTGATCACGACAAACTCATAAATCTCATTTTTATATTTCAAAACGACTCATTCGTTTGGAGAAGAAAAACAAACAACTATACAAAAACGCCAAAAAATACAGCTAAAATTTAAATCTCTAAAATATGTTTGTAAAATTGTTCAGCCAGTCATAGCATTCGCTTTACAGTTCAGCATTGTTCACTACAAGCAAGCCACTCATTGTACTCCGACACTGATGCCAAGTATTGCATTTTATACGTTATATTGTTCTTCGCTTACTTGGCCCAAATCTCGGATCCAGCATCAACGTGTATCCTCGCGGGTTCCACGCGGGATCGACGCTTTATCTGTCCACGTATCACGCACCATTCTTGCGGCATGTCAATAGACATGTCATCTCCTTCAGTCGTAGAGTTTGGAGAATGTCCGCGCAGCTCTTGAAATCACCTTGCATGCGTCCGCACTAGAGGAAAATTAAGACAGAGTTGTAACTGAAATGAGTTTTGGTATATATCTTAGTGCTTAACACACTAGTAGGTTCCATTCCTGCTCAATGCACTCCTCTTCACTTCACTCCACTTCACTCCACTTCACTCTACTTCACTTCACTTCACTTCACTCCACTCCACTCCACTTCACTCCACTCCACTCCACTCCACTCCACTCCACTCCACTCCACTTTACTCCACTTTACTCCACTTCATTCCACTTCACTCCACTCCACTTCACTCCACTTCACACCACTTCACTCCACTTCACTCCACTCCACTTTACTCCACTTCACTCCACTTCACTCCACTTCACTTCACTTCACTCCACTTTACTTCACTTCACTCCACTTCACTTCAACTTCATGTTATGTTTCTTTTATGTCTTCTCCAAATACTCCATCCTCTCATCCTCATTTCATTTCATTTCCAAACTTTACTCACCTGGTAACTGCGTGATGAAACTCCGAAAGTTGGTGCTTAGTAACAATTGTATTACCGCTGACCGTCTGTGTTGGCAGTAATTCAAGAGCTTTAGCAAGCCAATCGCTGGCCGCCTAAGAAATACCATATAAATACGACATTAACCAATAAGAATGCACTTCAAATAAGAATGACCTACCGAAGGCGAGAACTGAGTCAACCATGGTACAATTCTAAAATACGCCGCTATCAGAATTGCCTCGTTCTTTAAAATTACCTGATTAACTTCACGACAAACAACAAACACATACATTTCAAACCTTTGGCTATACATTAAAAGAGCTTTTAAGGAATCCTGGTTTGTATTTGTGTCTCTAAAGATGCATTCAAAAGTGCAAAGGTATTCTATAATTGCTCCCAAACCATCTGCACTAACCTGACTATCGTTTAGATATTTTTACAAAATATCTTGTAGATAAAAACCGGTCAAGTAAGTCACAAACCTGTTTATTATATCTTAACATTTCCCACAATACATCGCCAATGTTTGGTACCATGTATGAAGGAATCTTTCCAGCACAAGCCTGAACTAAACCTAATGGAAAGAGAATATGTTGTTGACCTTTTCTTTAGAGTTAAAAGACAAATACCTTCCCATTTTCCCTTCTGTAGGGTGTTGTCTATTACTGCAGCAGATGCCGAAGAGTGACGAACATCTAGTGATAAAGTCTGTCTGTCTGTCCGTGGGTTTGTGTCTGTCCGTGTCTGTCTGTCTGTCTGTCCGTGTCTGTCTGTCTGTCTGTTTGTCTGTCTGTCTGTGGGTTTGTGTCTGTCCGTGTCTGTCTGTCTGTCTGTCTGTTTGTCTGTCTGTCTGTGGGTTTGTGTCTGTCCGTGGGTTTGTGTTTGTCCGTGTCTGTCTGTCTGTCTGTCTGTCTGTCTGTCTGTCTGTCTGTCTGTCTGTCTGTGGGTTTGTGTGTCTGTCTGTGTTTGTTTGTTTGTTTGTCTGTCTGTCTGTCTGTGGCTGTTTGTACTGGTCTGTCTGTGCGCCTATAATGCCATTAGTCTTACCCATAGTGATATTCTGTCCATGTACAGTCATAACATGTACAATTAAATTACGCAAATTTGGTTTATCTGTTCCCGTATACTATAACAAAAGAGAACAAACTTAAAACTTCTCACAGAAATATCATCACAATGGCGTCGTACACAAGCACCAAATATTAAGTTGTCCTCGGGAAAAGAAAATCTCGTTACGTCACCACCAGAAAGGCAACCAGACTAGAGAACCACTGGTCTAGTGACGTCACAAGCTATAGGTTCACAAGTTATACGCTCTTTACTATAGGTACGATATTTTGTGACGTCATACCTGATCACTGGGTCCATGAATGAGATCACGAAGGAAAGTCATGACTGAAGTATGTGCTTCTCTGTGAGACAATGTTGAAGCAGCCACAGCACACTTGACAAGACTATCAGCTACTGAACATCTAAGAAACTCCACGGGACATATCTGAACACATCTAGAGAAAAAATAGTGATTAATGTTATTGTTGTTTGTCATCGTTGTTGTTGTTGTTGTCGTTGTTGCTGCTGCTCTTGCTATTGTTGTTGCTGTTGTTGTTGTTCCTGTTGCTGTTGTTGTTGCTGTTGTTGCAGTTGTTGTTGTTGTTGTTGCTGCTGCTGTTGTTGTTGTTGTTGTTGTTGTTGTTGTTGTTACTGCTGCTGTTGTTGTTGCTGTTGTTTCTGCTGTTGCTTCTGTTGTTGTTGTTGTTGTTGCATAATAAATTCAACGCTAGCAAACCTCGTGCATAATCGGAACAGATCGTCAACAGTGTCGGGATGCTCAACAAAAGCATCAGCGCTATTTAAGAAAGCAAAAGTTGGAGGACAGAATCCCTGAAGAAGAAAAAACAATGATTAAAAACAAGAAAATAAACAGAAATCACTTCATAATCTATTAGTCATTGCCAACTACATGTATTTGAATAGACTAAAAAGTGGTCCATTATAAGTGTTTTCATAATGAACTCAGTTCTGACTCAGTTCTGACTTAGATTAGCTCAACGTGAGTTCGATAAGCTTTTGTAGAATGTTTTCATATTACATTCCAAGGTGTATATTCAGACTGTGGTAAAGCAGATAAAGGTCTTACTTCAACCATCTGTATAAATCCTGGTACACAGTTTTTCTCTGATCCAAACTCATCAACCAAAATACTTCCAAGGTAAAGAAAACAAGAATGTTGTTTTTCTGTGTAGACCTGCATCATTTGTGTGACGAGCTGACCAAGTAATGGACAGAAATGAGTTCCAAGGCAACGGACAATAAACCTCACACATCTAAGAAGGAAGAAAGCAAGAGGGGTGTTTAATTAGAGAGAGGGGTGTTTAATTAGAGAGAGCTGTGTTCAATTAGAGAGAGGGGTGTTTAATTAGAGAGAGCTGTGTTCAATTAGAGAGAGGGGTGTTTAATTAGAGAGAAGAGTTTTAATTAGAAAAGTGTGTTTAATTAGAGAGATATATTTAATTAGAGAAAGGGGTGTTGAATTAGGCACGTGATGTTGAATCAGAGAGAGGGATGTTTAATTAGAAAGAGGTTTGTTGAATTAGTGTGGAGTACTTTAACAATGTATTTCTAATTCCTACCTGCAACATCTTTCCATTATTCTAACATCATTCTTGTATTTACTAAAGGTCATTGAAATCACAGGCCACACCTAGGAAAACAAAAAAGCATATGAATCATTTCTACTCAATATAGTCCAAGTGCAAATGATCTGGAAATACACAACCAGAATCCAAGTTTGTTCCTGTATCATACTCCGTTACAAATGTATAGTATTTCTTACGAAATATAGTAGGTTAGATATACTGCCGAAACAGAGAACGTAGGAGTCTAACGTTTCGAGCGTAGGCCCTTCGTCAGAGAGAAACGTTATACTCCTAGGTTCTCTGTTTCAGCAGTATATCTAACCTTACTCTATTTCGATTGTTGTTTCAACACTGTCTACGCAGCACGCTACTTTTATTTCACTATTAGTATTTCTTACCTCTTGCAAGACAGCAAAACAAGGATGACTTTCACTATTCTTAGCATTAACAACAGTATACCTTCAAACATTAAAGTTTAAAATGACGAAAATGCAAATTAAAAATCGAAGGTAAACTCATTGCTATCACAGCCGTTAATTGACTGATTTAGTTACCGAAATATTGTTGCAATTCTATCCAAGAAAATAGTCGGATCCGTGTGGCCTCCATTCCGTCCATCTAATAACTAAAACATACAAGAAATAAGTTGAGCTTGAGGCAAACGTTTCCTAAATACTAAACAGACTTATAAAGCAAACATTATCAATACCTGAGCCAGTAAGTGGACTTGCTGTACACACATTTGTTTCATTCCTTCTTCAATTTGTTCTTGAGGAAGTTCAGATAAAACTCGAGCCACTCCTGAATATAAACCATGAAAAATATTCAGCTTCAGTTTACCGTAAATTGAATCTTTATGAGAAGTATTAATGATGGTTTAAAATCTCAATAAATCATATAATATTTCAAACACTGTACCTTGAAAAAACTCTAAAACAGCAGCTGTTGATATGGATAAAGAATCAATTGCTTTCACAATCTAAACATTAAGTAATTATAAGATGAAGTTTAGTACTGTGTAAGCACTGCAACTGCATATAGAAACTAGAGTTGAAGCTGTAGAGAAGTAAAGCTTATTGAACCGACCAAGGTCTGTTAGCTGTTTATAAACTGAAGACGTAGCTCAAAGATTATAAACAACTATAGTAAAACGAGGTTGTGTTCAATAAAATTCCTATTATACAACAAAGGAGCTTTTCTATTGAGATGTTAATTTGACGCAAGTAATTGGAAACAGTGCTGGATACAAGATTATAACACCGGTTTTCGGGATATACATCCCGCAGTAGCACAAAGAAAACCGAATCTAGTCTGTTGGCTAATAATATAAGATAAAGCATCTATCTCTGTAACACTTTGCAACATTTTGTAACACTTTGCAACATTTTGTAACACTTTGAGACATTTTGTAACACTTTGCGACATTTTGTAACACTTTGCGACATTTTGTAACACTTTGCGACATTTTGTAACACTTTGCGACATTTTGTAACACTTTGAGACATTTTGCAACACTTTGCGACATTTTGTAACACTTTGAGACATTTTGTAACACTTTGAGACATTTTGTAACACTTTGAGACATTTTGTAACACTTTGCAATATTTTATAACACTTTGCGACAGTTTCAAACATTTTGCAAGGAAAAACACGCGTAAGTGTTCACCTCAAGTAATATAGTGAAATGTTGAGCCATTTTCTTTTGACACGAGCTACAAACTTTCTGTAGTGATTCAGCTGACACTGAAGAAATATTCTTCGACTGCAGGCCTTGGTAAAGAATCAATAAAATCGCATCTAAAAAAGACACAAAAAAAGAGAGTTGGGTGTTGCTTCTAGATGAGGTTCTTGGGCATATTACATCATGATCTACATACAGTAAACATTTTATCAAAACTTACCCAATATTTCAGGATTCTTGTCAATCCACTCTCCAAGTTCACCAATCATTTTAATAGCCGTATATTTGACAGCGATATGAGGAGGATGATTAGGTTTGGTAAAAATCGTATTAAACAATGAACTAACATGTTCAGAGTTCTCTCTAAAGTGCACAAATAGAAATGGTTATTCTTTGGGGCAAACTTTGTAAAACATCAGGAAACTAATCAGGAAACTCCTGCCATTTCAGGCAGCACTTCACTTGCGATAGTAACTTCTAGTATAACATGGATCTCACACTATCTGTCTATCTATCTATCTATCTATCTGTCTGTCTGTCTGTCTGTCTGTCTGTCTGTCTGTCTGTCTGTCTGTCTGTCTGTCTGTCTGTCTGTCTGTCTGTCTGTCTGTCTGTCTGTCTGTCTGTCTGTCTGTCTGTCTGTCTGTCTGTCTGTCTGTCTGTCTGTCAATAATATTAATATTGTTGCTGTCAGTATTGCTGCTGTTGTAGTTGTTGTTTTGTTTCGGTTCTTGCTATTGTTGCTGCTGCTATTGTTGTTGCTGCTGCTGTTGTTGTCGGCGTTATTGCTGGTGGTGGTGGTGTTGCTGTTGTTGGTGTTGCTGCTGTTGTTCTTGCTGTTGCTTTGTTGCTGCTGCTACTGTTGCTGCTGTTGTTGCTGTCGGCGTTATTGCTGCTGCTGTTGTTGCTGGTGGTGGTGTTGCTGCTGTTGTTCTTGCTGTTGCTTTGTTGTTGCCGCTGCAACTGTTGCTGCTGCTGCTGTTGTTGTTGTTGCTGCTGCTACTGTTCCTGCTGCTGCTGCTGTTGTTGCTGCTGCTACTGTTGCTGGTGGTGTTGTTGTTGTTGTTGCTGCTGTTGTTGTTGTTGTTATCAAGAGGTTTGCTTACATTGTAATATTGGGAGCAATAGCAGCCATGATAAATAACTGAGCCTCAATATCTTGCCAGACCACTTTGCCGTAATCATTGATAACCTTTTGACATAACTAAACCAGAACAAACACTCCACATTTAGAAATCACAAGAATGTTCACAGACAAACTAACTGTTATAACAAGTTTAACAAACGCAAGTGGACAGCAATTACTTGTAAAAATAAACTGTTTGATCCAATCAAAAAAACGCAATCTTTAACGAGGTCAACAACTCTTGAACGAAATTCCCCAAAGTCAGTTTGAGTTTTTGGTATTTCCTCCTGAAATTACAAGAAACAATTAACAAAAACAAAACAAAACAAAACAAAACGGGACGAAGACGAAGACCACTTACACCATTATAATCTAGCTTGCATATCAAACACAAGTATTCACACAAAGCTTGATAATAAGGATGAAAACTTTCTCTTCTCATTTTCAACTCTTCCCGGAATAATGCTTCAGAAAGATTGTACCAGTAATTAAATGTAATCTCGACCACCTTAAAATAACAGTTGAAAGAAATCTTTAATCAAAGGAAACAAAATATCTGAGAGGAGTGTAAAAAAGTAGAGTGTTGTGTAGGCAGTGTTTTAGATAGAGCAAAGCGAAAAGATGGTAAACTGTCGAGAATAGTTTGGTAACGAAATACTGCATGACGTTTCGAGCAGAGCCCTTCGGCACAGTAAAAACTAGAGTGTTGTGTAGGTAGTGTTTTAGATGAGAGCAAAGTGAAAAGATGGTAAACTGTCGAGAATAATTTTGATAAGGAAATACTTTCATGACCATTACTTTAATAAAGGGCTCTGCTTGAAACGTCAGTATTTCGTTATATCGAAACTATTCTCAGCGGTTTACCATCTTTTCACTTTGCTCTAAACCTAATATCCAATGCTTATATAGAACAATTTCTCTACTGTATCTGTTTGTATCTCAGCAAGCCTAACCCACAAGATTAGACCAAGGGAAAATGTTATATATATATATTCTAAGTACAAATGTTACCTCATACTCATCATGTTGAACGCATTTTACCATTAATGCCACAGATCTTAAATCAAGTATAGCCTAAACATACAACACAAGATTGTATTATTGCAAACAAAATGACATGTTCTTTATTGACAGTGAATGGTCACTTGATTATTTCTATTTTTTAGAACCGTTCAACTGAACTAGTGTCGACATACTTGTCCTTTTGAAGAGATCACTGCACCTAATGTTGCCTCAGCAAGTTCAGTGAACACACGACAAAGATTCACACATCTGGAAAAAACATGAAATTTCATTTCATCATCAACAACACAAGCAGCAACAACAGCAGCAACAACAACAACAACTGCAGCAACAACAGCAAACAACAACAACTGCAGCAACAGCAAGAACAACAACAAGAACAACAGCAACAATTACATCAACAAAAACAAGCAACAACAACAGTAGCGGCAAGCCAACAACAACAACAACAACAAATAAAACATTAAAAATACAAACACTGACATACACAAATCATATTATTAACTGACCTATCAATATCCTTATTGTTTCGTGCTTGTTCATAAATAGGAACTAGTTTTAAGACCTCAGAAAATAGCGCAACAGCCATTGGACTTTGGGGCCCCAACTCCTAAACACAATTAATAAACTAATTTTACAAATTACTCATAATACAGTTAAGTAGTAGCGTCAGAAGTCAAATTTTTAGAGCACAAGGTGTAAATTATGAATCACATGACCACAAAACATAATCAAAAGTTTGTACTTCAGCAGAGTAAATAGCATGACATAAAACATCAGCAGCGGATTCTTGTAACACATCATCACTTTTCTCATCAACCTAAAAAACACAAAGATAAAAACACGATAAACAAATTGTATCGTATGCAACTAACTGCATGGCTGGTGGGTATGTATGTGTATACTGTTTTCCAGTAGATAAGTTATTGCGTGGTTAAACTAATATGCTTCATTTATCTTACCAAAGTTTCAAGCAAAGTAGGTAAAAGACGACTCTTCATCACTTCATCAGGTGGAAATGCTCCGAGTAATAACCAACCACCAAAACAATCAAAAATCTTTAAATAAACAAATCACTTTCATCAGTACAAAACAATTAAATATATTTTATTATCTTCAAGAATTCCACAGCACAAAAAGTACCTTTTTTCGAATGGATTCTTCATTTGGTACCTGATCTATGCATGCATTCTGTAAAAAAACATGAATACAAATACTGATAAATATTAACTAAATGAACTAATATTAAATTAAATAAACAATTAACGTGTGATGATTAATGCATAATTTTTACAAACTACCAATTATGATTAAATGAGAGCAACTAACCAACAGCTGGATAACCACGAGTGATGATTGTCTCAGTTGATTGATAACTTCTTCTCGACGATTAGATCCAACACAAATTTTTTTAACCTAAAAAAGTCTAAACATCAAGCTCTGAGCGAATATATTCTTAATTGCATCATTTGTTTTATGTTTTAAGTCTGTGGAAATGAATGTATGGGGCTATGTTTACAATTCTAAGCTGATCGAGATAGATACGGTCAAATGCTGCCAGTTATTAAGCTATCTAAAAGTTTGCACTATTTTATGTGAGGAAGAGGAATTGTTATTGAAGTGACAGATAGCTATGAATAATTCATAAATTTTCCCCTTTGTGTTACTCTGAGGGTGATTGTGAATGCCTTACTTCTTCTGTTAAATATTTCAGCATCTCCAATAAATCAGGAATCATTTTCATAGATTTACTGAATCTAAAAATAATTGAAATGACAAACTTTTGGTCACCCAAACTTAAACTTAATAACAAATAAAAATAACATTTTATTCACTTTGAAACAAAACATAATTACATCTACTTAAACTTGTTTGGAAATAAAACACTAGTTTCTAAATTTGTAATATTAAATTTATGGTATTGTAACTGTACAGTATTCAAATTGTACGAACCTTTCAATAAGATCTCGTACAGGATCAGTCCATTGTGGCATTTGAACAGCAAGATCAGCAATAGCAAGACAAAGCTTGAATGATAGAAATAATACAAATTATTTTATTTGTAATTTTTATAAAAATATTATCAATCTCTATTCTACTTACTTGGTTAATAACAGGTTGGGAGGATCCATGAAGATGTATCACATGATTTAGTAAAGAATTTTTTAAACTCTAAAGAAGAAGGAAATAAGTTTCATAATAATAAAACTTACAGTAGAAAAATAACTACAGCTAATGTCATAAATATTATTTTATTTCATTAATTTATATTATTATTACTCAATGATAAACTTATTAAAAGCAAATTAATCAAGGTATATACTGTATCTATGTAAGCCACAAACCTCATATTGACTGGGTTGAAGTTCATGGAAAAAGAATTGAATCTATGAAAAATAATTAAAAAAAACTAAATAAAAACTAGCAAGAGACTACTATCAGAATTCCACCATTATTTTTTGTAACATTTAACCTTTTAATAATATCACAATATTTACATTGATCAATAAACAAAAAATTTAGTATTAAATTACAGAAGAGTGTAAACCATGTGAAAAATCTGAAATCTCCAATCACATATGAAATGCCATTCTGATTACTGAACTATTGAAAAATGATCAGGATAGTCAAAAATGTTCATACGGTAATATTTAATAGAAGCAAAGAAAAGAAAGATCCAGTCTGTCCAGTTTTGAATGGTAACAAAAGAGTTAAAACAGTCATTTCTTTGAATATCCTACATGTATCTTCTCTTCAACTGACCTTGGTTCGCATTGTCTGGGCACCAAAATAGCAAGTAGTTGTATCAGTTTTACTGCTTAGCAAATTATCTGCAATTTCCCAGGCATAAACCTAGAGGGTGTATTGAGAGTAAATAGTTACCATCTACAAATATATTCACACACACACAACAATTGAGCTTGTTCTCTAGCTAGGAGTTAAACAGCATTGGCCAAGAAGTGTTCTATTGCTAATGTTCTATTCTGACTGGCAGTGATTGCATATACTACTACAGTAGTAGACTATTACAAATGCTGTATTCTGATTGGCTGAGCTACTCTGACACTGTCTATTAGTGATAGACCATTACTAGTAACACTACACCAACACAATCCTAGCATGAAAAGCCATTTCTCATTGGTCCAGTGGTACTACATAAGGAAACCTGAGTACCTGGAGAAAACCTGTCGTGCATTTGTGCTTTGAAACTGAAAGCACTCTTCTCACAATTGATCAATGTACATGTAACATTTTAATCAGATAACTGCCCTGAGTGGGAATGAAGTCAGATCACGGAGGTGAAGCCAGATCACAAAGGTGAAACCAAATGACAGAGCTGAAACCATGTGCATGCACTAACCATAGTGTCACCAACACCACTTACAGTATATCAATCTCGTGCCCAGATCCTTCCCCACACACATAATTGAAGGCTTTGGAATAATCCATCACTTGGAAGTGTTTTGATTGGTTAACTATAAGCCATCTCTTTTCAACTGGCAACAGATTTTTCTGTTTCCAGTAATAGATTATCCCAGAGCCTTCATTTTTGAGCGCAGCAAAGGCTCTGAGTACAAGATTGCCTTTTATGTGTGTTTTATGCCTGACTGCTGGTGTTGTGTACTGTATATGTCGTATTTATTTCATACTGGTATCATATAATCTACGTTTCTACTGATTATTAAAAAATTATAAAAACACATGCATATTAGATTTTCATTTGGTATGATTCACAGCCCATGCAAACAATGAAAATCAATGATTGGAAAGCCAATCAATAAATCAATAGCAATTATCTAATTGATATCAATTGGTATTTACCAATTGATAGTCACAAAAAACTGCTTCATAAATTGTTCATCAATTATCAATATCAACCAACTGATTGATATTGATTGTTATTGATTGATATTGATTGTTATTGATTGATATTGATTGATTGATTGTTATTTAACAATTATTCACCGAAGGCGAGGTGAATAATTGTTTTAGTATAAATACACATTTTCGTAGTTTTAGGATCAACATTTTCTTTAAAATTGTTAATTTCCTCGTCTGTTGCATTGACAACTTGACTGGTGGCCATTTTGGAAAAATGCTGTAGGTGATTATCGAGAATTAATCCGAAGTAGCTCGACCAATCACCATGCACGATTTTCTATAATCACCTGTGTATTGATACTAATGACTGTTATTGTTGTTTGATATTGATTGTTATTGATTGATTGATTGATATTGACTGTTATTGATTGATATTGATTATTATATTAATTATCGATTTTATCGATTGCATAGGCCAGGCATAATTTTATCATTTAGATTATTTTAATAATTGTGTATAAATCTCAGTCAGACAGTCTTGATCACATGTTCATGAGGTAGACTGTAGACAATAATGAAACGTGTATTTCAACTGACACTGTGCTTTAGTCTTTAAGGATAAGTTAAGAACTGAAATCAAATGAAAACTAGATATCTTACGGAATGCTGTAGCTCGCCAAGCCATTTTGAAGCTTCTTCTTTTCTGCTTGAATCTTGTTCGTTGAATAAAGTATTGATTGCCCTCAAAACATGATCAATTCCTGGTTTCTCCATTACTCTACACACTTACACCAAGCACTTGATCAAACACAATTCAAATGGCTTCCTTTTCAACAAGAATATTCAACTACTGGATTAAACACCTTCTTGGCGCCAAACTAGCACCTAGACCTCTCCTCCACTTTACAAGCAAGCATTCCCCCCCTGGAACAATATTTACCCCGTTTACCCCTTCATTGCCATGGCTAGCCATAACTAGCCATGAATAGCCCTTATTAACCATGATTAGCTGTCGTTAGCCATGGTTAGCCCTTAATGGCCGCCATTAGCCCATATTAGTCGCCATTAGCCCTTATTAGCCGCCATTAGCCCTTATCAGCCATGAATAGCCACAATCCACCATTATTAGCCCTAATTCACCCTTATTCGCTATTATTAGCCACAATTCACCCTTATTCGCCATTATTAGCCGTAATTCACCCTTATTCGCCATTATTAGCCATAATTCACCCTTATTAGCCATGAAAAGCTTTGGTTAGCCCTCGTTAACCATCATTATCCATTATTATCCATCATTATCCATGACAATCCTTGCGTGTCCATTAATATCGCTTACTGTTCATTAATTACCATTACTATCCCTCAGTAGCCATTACTAATCGTTAGTACCCTCAACATCCCTCAAACACCCCTAATGGCCCTAAATATCCCTTAAACACTCCCAATAGCCCCAATATCCCTCAAACTCCCCAATAGCCCTCAATAACCCTCTAAAACCCTCTATAACCCTCAATATTCTTTATTATCCCCGACTACGGTATTTTCTCCCGGAGAAAATGAAGAAGCATGGCGTCATCGTGGCTCATGAAGTGCGAGCACTTATCAAAAGATTGTGGTTTCATTTCCTCTTCATGCCAAAATTATTGTCTTTGTAAATTGTGGTTAAAAAACCTCAACATCTCAGCCGGACTTCAAGCTTGGTTGGACTGCTAGTTGAATTTTGAAATATTTATTGGCGGAAATTTTGAAGTCATTGTCCTCATTGTCCCACAAAATGCGAGAAGAAAATCAAAGAAGATATGCTATTGATGATGATCGACGTTCATCTAATTGTATTTGGCGACACTGGAATATTTTAACAAGTCTTCTGGCAATTGTTTGTACTGCTGGTGCGTAGTAGAAGAAGAGATTATAAAGTTTATGAACTTGTTAAGATTTAATAGTTGGAATATGGCTTTGTTTGTTTAATACTGTCCCAATTTTGATTTTGACATTCTTCATGTCTTATACAGGTGTCTGGGGTATGGCAGTAACCATAGTGGATGGTCATAAAAACATTGGTATTTATCTGATGTGAGTATTTGAATGGTGGTTGGTGATTGATGGTGGTCAATGGTCGATGGTGATACAGTAGTAATGATGGTCAGTGATCAATGGTGACACTGGTGTACATGATGGTGTTGATAGTGGTAATATGGTGGTACATGTTTGTGAAAAAGTTGCTCATCTACACGTAGGTCAGTGTTAGTAAGAAAGACTGATGGTGGTGATTGGTATTCCAATGGCTTCAACACATCAGTCACCACCACTACTACTACCAACACTCTTTTATAAGACTAGACTAACTTAGAGAAGCAACCATCTATTCATACACCTAGGTTCAAACCATTTTATAATCATTAATGGTACGGTGATGAAATGGTATCAATATTTTGATGAGTACACCAACCTTTCATGGTTTTCAATTTATAGTTCATTTGTTTTTAGATTCTGTGGAATAATTATCACATTTCTTGAGATTAGCTTCATACTTGAGAAGTTGTTTGGCTGTTGCAGGTAGGGACATTGTATTCTTCACATTATACTCCTGAAGACCCTCATTCATTCACGTACCTTCATCAATATAGTAACATTATGTTCCTTTTTATTTCCTCCCAGTGAAGAATCATTAGCTCGTCGATGTTGGCTTATTATTCTAGCCATTGACAACTGGAAAAGAGGATTGTTATACCTGGTGCTTTCAATTGTTTGTTACGTGAATCTTAAAGAATCTTGGCAAGTACCCGTTGCTGGAGCCCTGATGGATCTCTGTGGTCTTCTTTACTTTCTTAAAACAGTGAGGGCGAGAAAACAAACTGAACCTTACAAGTACAAACAGTTGTCTGTATCATGAACATAGTAATTACAACATACTGTTAGCTAGTATCCAAAAGCCATTTGAATGACCAAGAACTCAAAGTTTCAATATACTGTAGGTTTGTGGACACACCACATTTATTACAGTATTTGCTGAGCCTTTCAACCTCGTGACTCAGGTTTTCATCAGAACAATATGAAGCTAAAGGCCTCCGTCAACAGGCCAGAAGCTCAGCAAATAAATACTGTGATAAGCATGGTGTACCCACAAACCTATCTATGAATTATACAATTATCACCATGAAAACCTTTAATTAATTAATTGTATGATTGTTTGTTATGCAAAGCCTAGTTTCCCAAGAACACTCCTACAAATAGGAGTTTACAGTAATATATTCTTTATTATTTAATAAATTACAGTGTATACGATACAAATGCATAAACTTGTCTATTATTAATATTGAAAGGAGTCAATGTTCACCTAGTCAGACGCATTTTAATGAACTATAATTATTGCATATGCATTATAATTATATTATTTTACTTTTATTGCAATGCTTACAAGCTAGCTGATCCTGGGGTTTAATTAATTGCAGTGCACATGAGATCTTGTCTTTAATAATGTCTTAACATAATGAAATAAGAACATTTTTCAAGGTCCTGTATATATGTGAGAATACTGAAATCTATAGCTAATACTTGATTACAAGTAAGTTATATACCAGACAATTTCAAAAGAATACATACATTAAGTCTAAAAATAGAGTACAATATTACATCAATATTCACTTATTTATAAAGCAGATTTAGGACAATGGTTGTTGTGCTTTTGCAGAGGCAATGAGTAGTAGAGCAGTGATTACATGTCTTGTTAGTTTGTAAGCATTAATTAATCATTTCATCATCCTCCAAACTAGTACTTCACAACAGTTTTTGCAATTATTTTTCACCTTCACCAATGAGGCCAAGTAAAGTTTTACAATAATTCCCACTTGTGTCTCCCTAAAATGGGATAGGAATGACAATATGAAAGGTTGTAATTGATTGAATGCTTGCTTATATGGACATGGGTTAAATGGTTGGTAGGTCAATTCAAAATTTATACAATATGAAATGCATTACCTTGATAAAATCAGCTAGTGTTTTACGGTACATTCTCTTGAACTCTTGTTTTATGAGGACCATATCAACCTCGCATCGTGTTACAACAATCCTGATTAACGTCGAGTCATCTGTTCCAAGACCCTAGTTGATTCAAAACAAAATGTGAGAAGATGTCGAATTAAAAGTTGAGGGGGTGAAGGTCTGAAAATGATTGCAACAAACCAAGCAGTAAGAGAATATATATATTATTATTAGACCTAGATATTATTAATATATTGTATTGGCTTGACCATATTTACTGAATATAATGGACAGTACTGTACCTTCATGCTTTTATAAAGCTTCGTAGCAAAATATCCTGGAGTATTTCTAACACATTGAACTACAAAGAAAAAATGTATAGGATAGCCATGTATTACTAATACACATTTCTCAAAATTAATTGCTTTAAGAAAATAAAACCAACCGAGTGTAGTCATTGCATTCTTCAAGTCACCAGACATTTCTCGTTCAACTGATTTCTCAATATCATATTTACATATCTAGAAACAAAAATTATTTCTTTTAATTATTTCTTAAGTTAATGAATGAAGTTCACAATCGTCTGACAGTGAGACCACTTACCAGAACTTTAAAATCAATAAAAATCAATAAAACATCAATAAAAAAATGAAATTAATTTTAAATGAAATAATATTAATTAATTTAAATTAATTTTAACTTTAAATAAAAAATCAATAAAAATCAACCCCTAAACTATCACCAATGATTACCACCACTACCAATATGTCAGAGTATATTTTAAAATACCTTAGCATATTCATTAAAGGTGGCTCTTAGTTGAGCATAGCTTCGAGATGCAAAAATAACATTAAATCTAAAAAGAGAAGAAGATTTTGTTCACCATCATAGCACATTGCTAAACTGTCTAAAAATATAAATGTACTAGCTAGCACACCTTGATTCATCTGTTCCCCATCGCTTCTCCCCAGCACTATAAAGAGCATCTGCATCAGCTCTGGCTTTGCCATAATCAACATTGGTTGTCTCATCTCGGTTGGCCTATTGACAATCACATATGTACATTGAAAAAATGAGGCATGCTATTATAATGACCATTTAATCTTTTCTGCGCAAATTTGTCTTTAAATATTAAATTATTTTGTAAACTAACTATTTAGCATTAATTTTACATAATACATTAATCACTGACCTGTAACAGAGAAGTCAAGAATTTCTTAAAATTACCAGATGTTTCAGACTGCACATCATTCTCTAAGTCTCTTTTATCTAACAATTGAAATAAAATGTTAACTTAGAAAGTATTAATTTATCAAGCAGACAAATGTTGTAGATAGCAGAGGGTGATTACTTTTCGTGAATGCTTGTTTCACAGCAGCAACTTCGAGGTTTGTTCTTGAACACAAAATTTCAATCAGTACACTTTCATCAGTTCCCATTCCCTGATAAAAAAACCCAACAAAATAACAAAAAATAATTATATACCTGACAATTAACTAAGACAGCTGGATTGGGAACACCTACTGTAATTTAAGCCTACAGTGTACAGCTAAAATATTGTACATACTCTTTGTAATAATTTAAATAATCTACCTTCATTGCTCTTCTTAATTCTGAAGCATCATACTCTGCAGGTGCTTGCATCATTGCTAATAATAGATTTTCTAAACTGCCACCAAGTGCGTACTTTAAATCTGTGTTCAGGTCCTGCAGTTAAAAAATTATTTCATGAAAATGTTCATCCATTAATAACAAGGATTAATTAACCCTTTCCCACTGGTGAACTTTCTCTACAAGTAAAATCATCTGGCATTTAATAGCCAGAGTAAAAAGCACAAGACTTGAGGACCACCCAGAAAAAGTACTTAGACTAACAGTAGAGTTACAGTTAAAAGAAGTTAGTACATGTACCCTGCCAAATTGAGATTTATATTCCAAAGCAATTTTCAGTCGTTGGGTATTTGATCTTGTAGAAAGAATGCCAATGATTTCTTTAACATTAGTTCCTAGAAAGAAAATGAAAATCAATCAAATATTACAAGCTGCTTGTGTGTTGTTTACTTTAAATTTGTGGTTACAAGATGATGGTGGTAGTGACAGTGATGGTGCTGCTGCTGGTGGTGATAGTGGTGGTGGTGACAGTGATGGTGCTGCTGCTGGTGGTGATAGTGGTGGTGATGACAGTGATGGTGCTGCTGCTGATGGTGATGGTGCTGCTGCTAGTGGTGATAATGGTGCTGGTGGTGATAATGGTGGTGATAATAGTGCTCACCTGGTGGTGATAATGGTGCTGGGGGTGATAGTGGTGGTGATGATGGTGATGGTAGTGATGATGGTGGTAATGATGATGGTGGTAGTGATGATGGTGGTAAGTGATGATGATGGTGGTGGTGGTGATAATATATGGTGATGGTTAGTGGTAATGGTAATGGTAGTGATGATAGTGGTGGTGATGGTGGTGATGATGGTGGTGCTGCTGATGGTATGATTATCTTCAATAAAATATCAAAATATAATAAAAATATAATTATATCATTCAGTCATTAATACCAAAGCCTCCAACTGCTTTCTTAATGGCTTCAGCATCATGTTGAGGATTAAAAGATGGGTATGGCTTCACAGTTCCATTGTTGGAACGCTAATCACAATGAAAGAAATACAAAAAGAGATAAAATTATTTATACACAATACAACCTATAAATAATTACCGTAATATGCATGGCAAGCACAGGAGGCAGAAAAAAAAGTGTAACATGTTTATAATAATACATACAGCAGTGCTAGCAGCAGCAGAGTGAGGCTGACTAGTTTGACTTTGAGATCTAGTTGAAGAAACTGGAGGACCATTGATTGTATGAGATCTCATTGGAGCACGATTCACCACTTCTGTTGATGTCCTAGGTCCATGAAAGGACTGGTGTCGAGCATATGGGTCAGGATTAGTTGCTGGAGGCATTGCTGGAGCACCACTGCCATATGGGCTAGCATAAGGAGCTGCTGGAGGAGGAGGACCACCATAACCTGGCTACATTAGACAAAGATGAACTTTGAGTTATAAGTACGTCTACCTAAAACCTATGTACTTGAAAATAATATAATGCTGCGTATTAGTCAGTAGAACAAAAGGATGGTCAACTGCCAAACTCAAAACATTAGTATTTCCTTCCTAAGATATAGTGTACTTACATTTGTACTTGGTGAAGGCATTCTTCGTAATGGAGCTTGAAATGCAACTGCAGCTTGTGCTAAATTGGCTGCATGCTAGATAATGGTCATACTTTCATTAGTTACAGTTAACAGTCTTAGAAAGAGGCCAATAGGTGAAGGAAGGCAATATAAAAGGTACAATTCCTTAATCAGAATCTTTGGTAATGCCTTAAGTTGAGATAATAAGTTCAACTTACCCCAAAGCCCATTGGTGCTGGCATTGGCATGGTGTTCATAGGTGGACCACCTGATGTTGGCATTCCTGGTGCTGCACCATATGGTCCATGACCCATTGGATGGCTTACTACAGTAATTATTTAAAATAAAATAATTTCACCATACAAAGAAAGTGTGTGGTTTGAACATGATGCAATGTGTATAGAGTTCGGCTATGTGTGATAACTATAGTTACTGTACGTGTACTACCAACTTTAAACAACGTCTAACCTGGAGCACCATAGCCTGGAGCAGGCATTGAATTACTTGGATAAGGAGCAGATGGTGGAGCAGGCTAGGGAGAAAAAAGGCAACAAAATGATCAATTAATTGAATCAATTAAGAAACTGACAGTACAAGTGTCATACATATACTGTGTTAGCATACTGCCTCCCAACGCTGAGGACTGAGGCTATAGTAAGTGTGGTTGAGCATAGAGTCTGAAGAGTCTTGTGCTTCAAGGGATTTTCTCCAAGTTTTACAGTTTTCCTTCCTCCAAAAAATCGACTTAAATTGCTTATAATCGAGCTTAACTAATAAATTGTTGATTTCTTCTACCAGTAAACCTTCTTGCAAACCAGTTTCTCCAGTATCAACATTGAATAAATTAAATGTAAAATGTGTACAGCGTGTCTAATTATAAGAAGTGATTTCAACTAACCTGTCCATAGCCAGGTGACACTGATGATGGTGGACTAATCATTAATGATTCAAATCCAATGCCACTTGCACCAGCATTAGCCTGAGGGTAGCCATTAGCAGGGGGTGCTGGGGGATAACTGGGGTAACCAGGGTAACTAGGTGGATAACTCATAAAAATTCCTAGAATAATAATACAGTAATTATCATTAATTAATAGAAATTAATAATTCTGGGAAAACTTCACTGGAAACATGGTATTTTTTGTTTGTTCTTATATACTTGGCACAATATATATTATAACATAGCTTTGATACAGCAACATTTTTGATTGGCTGTCGTGCGTGCTCCATTTAACAAATAGATTCCATTTTGCCGTTGTCTGTTCAGTTATAGATGCACAGATGACGTCACAACGTGGTAAGAAAAAAAAGTGGCCCACGAGACGCAGTCGAGTGGGTCACTGATGTTCTTACCACGTTGTGACGTCCTCTGAACAGACAACAAAAAAATGGAATCTATTTGTTTTATACAATACAAATTTAAAAGGTCTTTGTCGAAACTCGTGCCGGATTTTGGGGCATGAAGAAGGAAAAAGGCAAGTCAGCTGACGTGATCTGACGTGACCATGTGTCTGTCCTCTAATAGATCATGGCCAACAACCAATGAAAACACGCATAGCAACTAGGGTATTGTATAAAACTCGATGGAGCACGGCAAAAAAGCGCAGGGAAAATTTCAAAACAAAACTGAGTTTTAAATATAATTCAGAAGACATAAACTGGGTCTGGGTAACCGAGTTTAAACTGTCCTTTTGGTTGGATTTTAGTGAACAAAAAAAGTAGAAAAACACAACAACCAAAACGATTTGCCGGCTTGTGAAAGGATTTAACGCTATGTTACAAAAGAAATGGCTCATGGTTTAGTGTGCTCCATCGAGTTATGGATGCACTTGGGAAATTGGGAGAGCACTCAAAAATCTAGAGTTGGTCGAGGCATATCTCGGCTACGCCTCGAGCAACTCTTACGATTTTTTCGTGCTCTCCCAATTTCCCGCGTGCATCCATAACTCGATGGAGCACGCTAAACCATGAACCATTTCTTAATTTTAGCCACTTGATTGTGTGGGAGTTCCCATTAATGAGAAAAATCATCTGGTTTACACCTAAATATTAATTCTAGGTGTAAAAATGCATTAAGACCCTTGAATTGATCCCTATCAATCCTCACTAGTGACTCTATTAATTGCAACATATTTTGCTACAAAGCAGTACACAATCGACGTTTATACACACGAATACAACATCGAAACAGAGCTAGTGCGATTTACAGGATACTTTATATAAACAAACATACACAGTACAACAACTAAGCAATAAAAACTACCAAGACCAGTGTCGTATTAAATAATACGCTATATTTATAAAAGCTTTCTCTAATCTCTCTCTGTTTTATAAACTTTAGAGACATTTATGATCGTTTAATACTAAAACATTCACACATCAAACAACTAAAGAATGATATTTTTTCACATGTTAAATCGTTAATAAACTAACCTTTTAATTTTCTTGATCCTTTACTGCACAGTATTTGGCAACAAGCTGCAATACTGCATTCTGAAGATTTATCACTCACGAACACGTCACGATACTTCCCGAACAAATGACGTTTTCTCGGAAAAACGCAATGTCACGTTACGTCATACTTCTTCTTTTAGCATAATTTATTGTCTGGCGGCTTTTACTGCTGTTTTTATACAATTTGAATTATATACGCTAAATTATGTAGGTGACAGCTTAAATTGTAGATTATAAGTTTATATGTTCAAATAGGAAACAAAAAAAAGGCTAAAATGGCTGTATTGAATCAAGACGCTAGGTCAAAAAATGTTTAAAAAATAATGGTGTAATCAGATTAGGAGGATATGGTCTGCATGGCACTTTAGTATAATTTAAAGATTGAAATTAAATAATCCACCATATCATAATTTATTTTTATAAATTTATTATAATAAATTATATATAATAATTCATTCTAATAAAAGCATAAATTAGAGATACTTTATTATAATTTATCATAATAAATTACATATAATTTATTATAATTTATTATAATAGTAATTCATTATATTTATTATAATAAATTATATATAATAATTATAATAATCAACTCTGTTTTTTCAACAGTTCGTTTGAAAGGTGTCAAATGACGCACTCTGCCCTCGTTAAAACACTCTTTAATCTTCATATTTTTAATGATGACAGTTGCTAAATATCCACACTATACGCTGATCGTTTGATTGGGGCTTAAAACAACAAAAAATTAACGTAGTCTTACGACAAATTCTCGATTCTATCAGTTTAATAATCTTTACAGACTGTGACATTAGCTGGGCATCCGTTACAGTACAGATACACAGAAGAATAAAATACACTTCTTACCAGTTTCTAGCAATCTAATAAGAGTAATTCATATCGTTTACAATGGTAAATAGTGATTAAAATAATGCTGTTTCAAAACTATGTACTCAAGTGTTTTTATTACCAGCATATATAAATATCCTTATATCGGATGAAGTTCCACCATAGTCAATCGAGATATGGTCAGGAAACTCAGCTAAAGTCTTTGGTCTATTTTTTGGTTCGCCTTTATGCATTTTTGTGCACGGTCACTGAACACATTGTATTTTAGTATAATGAACGAATTGTCCAATAGCAACGTTTCAGTTCAATCACTCAACCGTGTTATTTAAATATTAATAAACCTAAAACAAAGGATGTGCACGGTGTAAGGTACGGTTCAACATAAAATCACAGCTCATTATAGGCGCTTTGAAGTTTGCCGAGTTTCCAGACCATATCTCGATTGACTATGGTTCCACACGTTGAAATTTCAGAAGTATTCTTTTTTAAGAAGTATTAATTTTCGTATTTACTTTTTTCAATTGCGAAAATCAGTAGAAAAGATAGTTCTTTTGTTTTAGCGTGTTTGTTTTTTGACAGCATAGTGAATAAACTACATCAATCAAGCTTCAATGTTCCCTTGATCTGCGCGCAAAATACCCTTGGCAAGAAATGCTTCTCTCTTTATTTGATTATCCAACTTTTTCGGTCGATCAGGAATGAGATAGGCAAGCAAAGCCGTCAAGCCAAAGACGACAAGCTAAAAAAACACACACACAAGAAATACCATGTGAATAAATAATTGTGTTAAAAACACTTGTCTTATTTGTTAATCTATTTTTTTATTTTGACAAAGAATAAATCAGTTAGAAAAAGATTCGATTAAGTTCACATACCAGAAATGTAATGACAAAGAATAATTGTCCTGATAGAATATGCCAGTAATCTTTGGAGAAGTCATAATTGTTTGTTAAATTGCCATAAGGATTTTGAACAAAGGACATTGGCTTATCCCTGTACCCACGGTAGCTGGTGAAAAAAAACAACATTAAAAAACGTACAACAAAATATTGTGTTCCCAGAGCTTCCTCAATAAACTTGAAAGCATCTTGGTGAAGAAAACATGAGGAAAACACAAAGGAAATCAGTACGATGTTCGCGGTTTTACACCTAATAAAATTAACGACAGATTAACCTCTATTCACACTTACCGGCAGCTATCTAAGTTCAAGCCACAGCCATTGGATTCAAAATTATTGGTAAAGTTTGCACTTGGTGTTTCATTTTTAGGATAATTTCGTATATCAAAACATGATAAACTGGTGTCCAAATATCCTTCAAGACTGCCACTTTTTCCTTTGCCCCATTTGAAATACAATCGTGGAATAAACTCAGAGACAAATGCAATAACAAAACTCTAGAGAAATAAAGAAAAGAAAATCAGTAATCAGTCCAAAGCATACAGCATTTTTACATTGCAATGTATGTATATATATATTACTTACATTGACAACAACAGAAAATATTGCCACTCCTTTCAAAATAGAATACCAAATCCCTAGAAAATTACAAACGTATTTCAGTCAGTATAGACATTTCTAAAGGTGAAGTAATACGAGCAACAAATTGCTGCAACATTGTTGTGTTGCAAGTTGAATAGCGTTGTTGCCGTATTACCACCCACCTTAAACATTATCACGCAACAATGATTTTGTTGCAAGTTGAATCAGCATGTTGCAGCAAGTAGAACTGGTGGAACTTTTTTCAACATATTTTTTCAACTTGCAACAAAATCATTGTTGCGTGACAATGTTTAACCACGGTTAACGTGCGTGGTAATACGTGCAACAACGCTTTTGAAGAGTTGAAGAAAAATGTTGCCGGTATTACCTCACGTCAAGTATTATCATGCATTATCCTCGATAAATAGTCTTCAGAATATTAATAAAACTACACGAAAACTTTTTTTAACACAGAGTAAAAAAAAAACAGAATTACAGGGAAGAGAGATGTCGCAGAAAGGCGTTAGAGAGAGAGAGAGAGAGAAAACGTTTGACAAAGAGAAGTTGTCTGAAAAAGAAAGACGTCCCACAAATATAAAAACGTTTACCCTAAAGAATAAGTATTTACCAATGTCCTCGGCTCTTGCTGCCCTTGGTCGTCTGAATGTTGTGATAAACTTGTAAGCATCAAGACGAATCTCAACCAAATTATTGAGCAGTGCAAAGAATGGTCCAAGAGGAAAGGCTGCCACAAAGATTGTAATGAATCCAAACTGAATCACTGCGAAATGTCAATCAAATATCATCAATGTACGTACACGAAAGTCAAAAGAGTATTGATTGATTGATTGATTGATTGATTGATTGATTGATGAATAGATGGATGGGTGAATGAATGGATGGTTGGGTGGGTGGGTGGATGAATAGATGGATGAATGAATGGATGGATGGATAAATGGATGGGTGGATGGATGGGTGGATGGACTGATGGATGGATGGATAAATGGATTTATGTATGGATGGATTTATGAATGGATGGATGAATGGGCTCACTATAAGCGACAACTTAACTTGGAATGCCCATGTGGAAGATGTAGTTAAGAAAGCGAGTAAGAAACTATACTATCTAGTGCAACTCAAACGGGCCAGATTGCCATCCATAGATTTAGTTCTTTTCTATACATCATGCGTAAGATCCACAGTTGATTATGCTATACCGGTTTTTTATAATGCCCTTCCGCAGTATCTAAAGAAGGAGCTCGTGCGTATCGAGAAAAGGGCGCTATCGATAATTATGCCTGGTACAAGTTACAATAATGCATGTGAAGTTTTGGGCGTAACGCCTATGGTAGATCATCACAGTTTATTGTGTAATAAGCTTTTTGGTGCTATAGTGTCCGATTCAAATCATAAGCTTAATAGTTTACTTCCACCACTTAATAATCCAAGATACAATTTTAGGAATTGTCGCTCGTATAACCTGCCTCGTGTCCATACGAACAGAGCAAAGAACTCGTTTATTTTAGCAATGGCCCAACAAGCAAATGCCTTGTCTTAACCTAA
>JAWNZC010000419.1:135000-382500 GCA_035771165.1 Paragorgia papillata | reverse complement strand
AATTTCAAAGCAATCACAAGGTGTATTCTTATGTACCAAGTGATAGCTTGTTTAGGAGTTAACAATTGGATGTTTGTCACGTGGTACACGAGTATACACCTCGTGATTGCTTTAATATTGATCCGCGGTTAATAAAACTGACACTTCGGAAGCGATTAAAAAATCATCCATGTCTTGCTCTACTGATTTGAGTGGTAATACTTTTCATTACAACAAGTCCTGCAATTATCTTTTCTAAAAGAAATAATAAAAGATATACCAATTCTTTTCTCATCTGGATCATACGTTGTACTTTTTAAAATACGATAAACCTTCAAATAAATAATAAAATAATAAATTAAACTTATTAAAAAGCGTCTATCCAAAGGGCTAAAGTATTTTTGAAGGTCAAAAGGTACACAACAATCAAACAAAGTCTCTTACAATTTGACTTCTTTGGCTGCTGGTAAAGAACGTCTCTTTGTCTTCATGACCTTTAAATCTAAATCAAAAACAAAGATAAGTAACGGCAGAAAATATTCAAGAAAACTAGAAACATTGGGGAAAAGAGGGAGGGAAGGAGATGGAAAAAGAGGAAGGGAAAAGGAAAGATGGGTGATAAAAAGAAGAGAAGAGTGAGGAAAAGAGAAAAAGAGATGGGGAAGGGGAGGGAAGGGAAAGGAAGAGAGAGGGAAAGAAAGAAGGAGGGGGAAACAGAGGAAGGAGAAAGGGAGGAAATGAGAGAAAAAAGGGGAAGGATAAAAGAACGAAAAGAGGGGGAAGGAGGGAGGGAAGAAAAGAAAAGAAAAAAGGAAGGAAGGAAGGAAGGAAGGAAGGAAGGAAGGAAGGAAGGAAGGAAGGAAGGAAGGAAGGAAGGAAGGAAGGAAGGAAGGAAGGAAGGAAGGAAGGAAGGAAAGAGAGAAAGAAGGAAGGAAGGAAGGACTGATAGCCTGTCTGTGTGCCTGCCTGCCTGTCTAAAAATACTAATATTAACCAATCAATGAATTAGAGACTTACTTCTGCAGTTGAGTTCTTTTAAATGCACAAGTAAAGTAATTTGGTTGAATGGGAACTGCATCATCATTAATGTCAAATGGATTACGTCTTCCAAAACACCCAAACAATTTATCAATCACTCCTTTTGTCTCAGTATCATTTTCCTTAGAAAGCAATCAAAAAAGGAATACAAGACTAAACTATTTGCAACAAAAGTATTATCTTACACACAAATTTAGACACCAATTGAATTTTTAATTTTGTAAAGTAATCTTCTGTCAGATTAATCAAAACACTATTGCACAGTTTACCATTGTAGGCATTTTCATCATCATTTCTTCAGCTCCATTAGCCAAGACTTCCCACGGAGCATGTATTTTGATATACACAGTTTTACCATCCTTAGAGGCCTGCGGCAAAATTTAAAGCAGAAAAATGTGTCGACTCACTCTGTATGATTTTCTGAATTTTCCCCCATTCAATCATTACAACATCTCACTGGATCAACTTGATTTTTAGGGGTGGTACAAGAACAGGGGGGCTAAGTGTCTCTGACAGGGGGGTGTAGCCCCCTCTGGTACCATCCCTGTGTGGTTTCCTGACTTTCTTACTCACTTCAAAATCTTCTTGTTCCAGTTCAAGTCCTTGTTCTTTCAATTTTTTTTCAAATCTCTCCCTCTTATCTGTTCTTTTCTCCTGCCAATCTGTTGGTTTATCAGGATGTTCTTCATAAGCCAATATATAATCTACAAGAAAATGTAATACCAGTAAGCTAATACTGTGATTTTTAGTTGAACTTGGAGACTGGAAATTTTATTGAAAAGTTTGATTGTTTCACAATTTGACATGTTCCCATTGGAAATTTAAATGTTTGTGCATTTTGACCAATAGAAATTAAGGTGTTGCCCAAACTTTTAAATTTGCCCATGACAACATTCAAATTCTCACATGACAATGTTTTGAATTTCCTTGGCAACTTTCACGTTTCAACGATCAAACTTTTAAATAAAACTATCTACTGTATGTTCAAGCTCAACTGAAAATTGCAGTATCACGTGACAATGATGAAACTTTAACAATTTTACGAGTTTCACAACAACAAATTTTCTGGAATTTTAAATCCAAGATATTTGCAAAAATAATAGATATAAAAATGTAGATGTACTGATCAACAATTAACAAGTAAAAACAGCAATGATATATAATTTTAAATAACTTAATTTATTATTGAGTCAGTTTTCTTTGTTCTTTCGATGGCTTTATACTGAATAAAGCCCTTTTATATTGCATACATCCCTTGCTCTCGGGATTTATCTATTACATAATATATACTGTACTGTACCTATTTTTTTTCTTCCATCTCGAAAGTAAAGAGGCTTGGGAAGGTTGGCTATTAACTAAAAAGTTTACAAATTTTCAATTAGAATAATTTCTAGCACAAGAATAATGCAAATTGCCATATAAGATGCAGCTGCTAGTATTTTTACCCCCTGCCAAGATAACAGTACAGCTGTTCTTAAGTACAATAGATCACAAAATTCATGGAATATTAACCCATTCCTAGCTAAGCCAGCCAAAGACAACCCCTTTATTGTTTTACACATACTGTAATGCCAGATGATTTTACTCATCAACGAGAAAACCTTCAGACATCCTAGGCAGCAATGGGTTAACAAATCATTAACTCATTCCTACCTTAATTAAGCTGGCTCAAAATAGCCCCTGGCCCTGTACTCAAACTCTGTTCTCATCAGCTTAGAAATTTTGAGCTAATATACATGTATATATATATATATATACATACATTTTTACACTTTAATATGAGCTCTATATCACTAGTTAGACACTGTTTTAGAGTCAAGATTCAGTCTAATATTGTATAATCTTCATTCATGTCAAACTTGGTTGTTGTTTACTTATTTTCACTTAATGAAATTTTAAAGAATTTCAAAAATGTTACGATATCTGACTGCTCTGTTTTTAACACAGTTCTTCTAAAATACAACTTAATTAGAAGAGATAGTACAATAAATAATACTTATTAATAAAATATATCTTTCATAACAAGATACATGTTCTTTTTTTAATAATTAAACCTCAACTAATTATAAATTCTACATGTACCTCGTCTCGTATTGAACGTTGTGGTTCTTCCCTCCCAAAATTTTCAGTTATATCCTGAACATCTTCAAGTTCTACTCCAGACGTTGATTTAGCTGAATCTGTAGGAGGTCCTCCATCCCATTTTTTTGGAGTAAATCCTTCAAAACCAACAGCAGGCGCGTCATTATTTATATTCGATGCGTTTGTTGGTTGTCGCTCATGTTCTCCATTGTATGGCGCTGGAGGGTAGGCAGCTCTTCCAGGCTGACCAACATTAGCTGGCCGTGCTGTTACAAAGTTTTGAAAACCAATAGGTTGAGGATAATTACTTTGAGGACTGTTTTGAGGAGGATAATTTGGTTGATAAGGAAAATCTTGTCCAGGCGGATAATACGCCATTTTTATTTGCATTAAAATTTCTAATTATATAATTTGGCTCAATTGACATGTTCCCCAAGATCCCCTGGTGTCCCTCGTATACCAAACTCTGCATGCTGATTGGTTAATGAGTTTTGGCGCGATAATTTTTTGAAAACGAAAAAAATTTTACCAAAGCCAAGAAAAGCTTGAAGAAAAAACCTTGAAGAAAAGCTTGAAGAAAACTGCGTATCTTTATTCTTATAGTCAAATATTCTGAACAATTCAATGTGCTGGGACATTACTTCTGGTTTTCTTTAAAGCTGCTTGCCTAACAACACGACAAATAAGTGTTGAACTGATGTAAACAAGAAGCGACACGAAAAAGCCAACAGATAACATGGCCAAAATAACAAGGTAACAAGACAAAAACGGTATTCAAAACTTTAAAAAATATGAACTAACAGCCATTTAATACATTTCTTATTAACCTAGTTTTCTTGGTCTATACGGAAGAGAGAAGAGTATTTGCCTTTGGTTTAATATTGTACAAAGTTCTTTTTCGCTCAGTCTGTTCTAAAGTTCACTTAGCTCAGGCAAATACTTATTTTCCATACAGACTCTACATTTGGTTAATAAGTCTTTAATAAAGCAATATACACTAATACACAACTATACAACAGTACTATTCATCACTAATGGTGCAGTATAGTAGAGTATATAGTACTAGTACGTGGTGTACAGCGCTGTAGAGACTATAGTGCTGTATAGTAGTATACATGGTGTACAGTGATGTACACTTGTGTACAGTGATGCATGCACAGTGGTGTACAGCGGTGTACAGTGGTGTACAATGATATACAGTGATGTACAGTAAATATTTATTAGTGTACAATTATTATTTATTATTTATTTATTATTTACGGTACACACATAACCACCAGATGGTTATCTACTTACCGGAAAACGGTACGCACATAACCGCCAGATGGTTATCTGCTTACCGGAAAACGGTACGCACATAACCACCAGATGGTTATCTGACTACCGGAAAACGGTATGGTTATCTGCCTACCGGAAAACGGTATGCACATAACCGCCAGATGGTTATCTGACTACCGGAAGATTGTTACCTGAAAACGGTATCCACATAACCACCAGATGGTTATCTGCCTACCGGAAGACGGTGTGCACGTAACCGCCAGATGGTTATCTGCCTACCGGAAAACGCTATGCACATAACCGCCAGATGGTTATCTGCCTACCTGAAAACGGTATGCACATAACCGCCAGATGGTTATCTGACTACCTGAAAACGGTATGCACATAACCGCCAGATGGTTATCTGACTACCTGAAAACGGGATTGTTATCTGCCTACCGGAAAACGGTATCCATATAACCACCAGATGGTACTATCTACCTACCGGAAAACGGTATCCACATAACCACCAGATGGTTATCTGCATACCGTTTTCCGGTAGGCAGACAACCTTCTGGTGGATATGTGGATACCCACATATCCACCAGAAGGTTGTCTGCCTACCGGAAAACGGTATGTACATAACCACCAGATGGTTATCTGCCTAACGGAAAATGGTATGCACATAACCACCTTATGGTTTTCTGCATGTAGTGGTGTACAGTGATGTACACTTGTGTACAGTTGTGTATACTGATGTGCAGTGGTGTACAGTGGTGTACACGTGTGTACAGTCGTGTACATTGATATACTGTGGTGTACAGTGATGTACACTTGTGTACAGTGGTGTACACTGATGTGCAGTGGTGACACTTGTGTACAGTAGTGTACACTGATGTGCAGTGTTGTACAGTGGTGTACACTTGTATGTGTCCATATATAGTAAATACATTATAATAGGATTACATGAAGGACTACCCTGTGCGTGGAATTTGCGTTGTATGCTACGTGGCTTTCTCGCAGTGAGTGCTTTGCGAGATTTCAAGATGGCCACTCGGTCACACTTTCATCATTTCGTCTTTGTATTTTTATGATTATAAAAGCTGAATTATGTGGGGGAAACTCACTGAATTCGTACAAGATAAGTTAGAAACTTCAACACATGAAGAAGAAAGGCCTACAGATGGGAATGTACGTGGATAAGTTGATTTTCCAACCTCGTCAGTGATGGCCCTTGAAGTTCGAAATATATTGTTCATATTTGAACCATCATCGAATTTTGTTTGTTGTTTAACAGAAGGATTCAAAGGCAACGATAGAAAACTTACGGAAGGCGCTGAGCGAAGCAGAAGGTCGAAATGAAAATATTAATCGTGAATTTAAGAAATTACTTCGTGAAAAAGAGGTTTGTTGATATGTTTATGACCTTTGCAGCTTTGCCCAATAATTTATACAACCTGAATATAAAGGTTGAAGGAATAACACGAAATTTCGATTTATAACACGAAATTCAGACTACATACTGTAATTATAACTCGAAATTCCGACTTATAACATACAATATGAAATTCAGAGTTTCAGATAGTTTATAAATCGAAATTTTACACAAAATATTCCAGACCTATAACTTGACATTCAAACCTTATATAACATGAAATTCAGACTTATAACTCAAAACTTCAACTTATAATATCAAATTCAGACCTTATACTCTTTTTTGAGGGGTGGGGGGGGGGGGGGGTGAGAGGATTGATGTGATCTCATCGCTTCTTGAACACTCCTCCTTCCAATTGAGCCTGGGTATGAGGCAGATTATAACTTGAAATTTTGAAATTCAGACATATAAGTGATATAAGTTAAATGTGATGATATGTATGTCATGCCTTCTTCTGATTGGCCGATAATTGAAATTGTTGCCTACCAAAAAAATTATTGGCCAATCAGAAGAAGGCATGTACATGAGATCAGACCTGATAAACCTTTGTTATACATGTAACTCAAAATGTGTAATTCAATATTTAAATTTAGTTGGAATTTATTTATCCAGGCTTAATAAAACAAACTATGGATATACAATTAATTCACAGTGATCAGTTTAAGATGGGTTCTTTTTATTGATTTAAGACTGAATTGCAAAGCTTACGTAAAAACCAGGCTGAAGGAGGCTCAAGAAATGGACATGATGATGGACGTTCAGAATATTCAAGCTCAATATCTGGTCTTCAAGAACAAATGACTAATCTTAAAGAAGAGTTGACAGAGAAAGAGAGAAAAATAGAGGTCAGTTTGTTGTACATCCCTGGAAAATAAAGTTGACATTGACAGCACTGAAAAAGATGGTGGCTGTACATTTAACCATAATGCTATCAATCAATCAATTAATCAATCAATCAATCATTTATTAAAACACAACTAAAATATTAAAATAATTTCACTTCAAGTAAAGTCCTTTGTCAGAAAGAAATGTGGACTCCCTCTTTCTTTACTCAAAACATTATACTTGCCGATTTACAAGTATTTTGACAGTACAGTACACTGTACATCAAGTTTTAAAGTATTTTTGCATTTACATTACATGCATACTGCAATGTACATATTTATTTCTTCATATTAGGAATTAAAGGCGAAAACTGAAGAAAGAGTTGCAGGCAAGAAAAGTAACAAAGGATCTTCTTCTCAGGTAGGGGAAAAAAGTGTACAGAAATGTTTATTAATAATTGAAATATAGTTGATATACTGCTGAAACAGAGAATGTAGGAGTCTAACATTTTGAGTGAAGGCTCTTCGTTAGAGAGAAACGTGACGAAGGGCCTTCACTTGAAACGTTAGACTCCATTCTCTGTTTCGGCAGTATATCAAACCTTGCTGTATTTCGATTGTTGTTTCAACACTGCCTACGCAGCACTCTACTTTTATTTCACTGTGTATTAATAAGTTCTTTTAAAATATTATGAAATTTTTGTTATAGGTTGGAGTTCCAGATAAAAGAATTGAAGAACTTGAGGAACTTCTTGCACAAAAAGATAAAAATTTGCAGCATTTGTTGCAGGAATTGGAAAGTGCTGAGCAGCAAAGTAAACAGACATGGGAACAGAAACGGATCAATGAAGAGAAAGTGATGGGTGAACTTGCAGCTAAAATACAACACAATACAACCTTAGTTACAAAGCTGGAAGAAACTGAACAACTTTTAGCTGAAAGAGAGAAATATATCCAGGAATTATGTGACAAAAATGAAGCCAAGGAAAGATTGATTAAAAGTAGAGATGAGGTAAGATTATTGTAGTATATGTAAGAGAAATTGTCAATGAACAATCATTTTGATGTATGTAATTTAGTCAGGAAAGTATTAATTGAGAAACATTAAAAAATTATCACCAGCAATCCACCGTATCATCAAAGACGTTAGGGATCTTTAGCAAAGACAACGGGAACGCCGTGATAACGTCCTTCGTACAAAAGAAATTTACGTCTAAAACAAGCGCACGTGAAAGTTTCTGGGTGAGTTTGACGTTAACCATATTAAACACATGCACCTTTGATTTCAAAGATTCCAAACAAAACTAGAACGAAGCTAGCAATCTGAATATGAAGGACGTCGTCACTGACGTTCCCGTTGTCTTTGCTAAAGGTCTGTTGTCTTTGCTAAAGGTCCCTGTTGTCTTTTATTCCGACGCAGAACGCGTCATGTTGATGCGCAGTTGATATTGCGAACAGGCTTATAGAGAGCTGAGTGATTTGCTTTTATTATGAAAGGTAATTAGCCAACTTCAGATGAGTAAGGATGTTAGTGGTGGAACAGATGATGTGTTAGCTGTACTTCAGGAACAAATACAGTCACAACAAGAAAAGATTACTGAGTTAGCTGATGAAGTCGACCGTAATCGCAGAAATCTCAAGGAGAAGGAATCGGTTCTTACTGCTCGGGAAAAGGTAATTTTGATTAAATTTTTGAATGTTTCCACCGTGACAAATTAAGGATAAAGGACTGGGGGCTAATCAACCTTACTCGCAGGCCGCAGCGGCTGAATTGCGAAGGACGCAGATCAACGTGCGTGTCGAGGCATATCAAAGGTGCTCCAGGCAGCCGCCATACGACATAGTTCAGACCACGAATCACAGCTAAGATGTTAGGTGTTGATTTTACGGAGGGAGAAGAACCCGGCGAAAAACCCTCGAAGCACAGGAGAGATCAATTACAACTCTACTCACATGAGTTCCAGGCTCGACAACGGGGACATTCCCAGGCGGTCACCTATACGGTCACCCATCCAAGTACTAAGTACTAACCCTGTCTAACCAGGTTTAACTTTTGGTGAGAGGCAGCGCGCTAACAGCACACGCCACCTGTGCTCTGATGATCAACCTTCATGACCAACTTTCAGAAACTTGTTCTAATACCTAAGCTTTCGACTGTTTCTGATGTGTTTTCTCTCAATTGTTGTAGTCCCTGGAGAATATTCAACACCAAATGCAAGAACAAACCAGTACTTTGAGAGAACTTTCTGTAGACCGCGACAACTTGATAGAGAAAATATCATTAATGGAGCGAGGTCACAATGAAACGGTAGCTAAATGGCAGAAACAAATGAGAAGGAAGGATGAAACAATGGCCATGGAAAAGTCGCAAGTGGAAACATCTTTTAAAGAAAGTGAACACATGCTAAAGGAAGACATTGAAGAAAAAGCCAACATCATCCAGGTGAGATGTTTATTAAATTGCGCTATTAAAGGAGAAACAGGTTTTCTTTAAATTTGTGTTTTATATTTTCTTAAGTGAAATCAACCTCCACAACTTTGGATTATTTGCCTTTTATTTAATATCACGTGCGGTTATGGTTTTGATCTGTTACTGACATGGTTTGGTTTCAATTTTTAGTCCAAAGACGAAGCCATTGTAGTATTAAAAAGAACGATTCAAGAGAAAGCGTTGGGTCCATCTTCTGACGTTGGTTTGAAAGGAATGTCTGAAGAAGGTGAAAAACTGATCAAAGTTCTGGAGAAACAACTCGAAGAAACTAAAGAAATCCTGAACACTAAAATTGACGCGTTGGAAAAATGTGACAAAGAATTGAACGAGAAGCGGGGTGAACTACGTGAACTGCAAATGCAGTCACAACAACAAGTGAACGAGTTGAAAGAAAAACTAGAGACTGAGACATTGCTGACGGCAGAACTGAGAGAACAATTGACGGAGAAAGATAAGGAGATTGGTGACTCAAAACTTAAGGTGAGTAAAAGAACTTTACTACATCGAAATATTCTCAGAAAGTAAATGTACTAATCTGAATAGTTTTCTAGGGGGATTCCTCTAGCTCGAGTGAACGCCTAAGCAGGCTAGATTGTTTAATATGAAGTTCTGTTGTTCTGAAACTAACTTCTTCTTTTTTAAATTCAAGGTGGACTACTTCAAAGAAGAGCTAGGCCAATTATCAAAAGAACTCGACGCAACAAAGAATTATTTGGAGGAGAGAACACAAAAACTGTCGAAACTAGAAACAGAAGACGCTTCAGGAAAAGTTTCTGATTTATCTCAAACTCTTAAAAAATTGGAAAATACTTTGGAAGAACGAGATGCGAAGGTCACTGAACTGAATATTCTTACTGGGAAGCTACAAGAACGAGTAGAGAGCTTGACGAACGAGAATCGGAGAGTTTATGAAAGCATGGCGGAGAAAGAGAAAGATCTTAATGAACAATTAATCAAGGTGAACGATGAACTTCAAAGTGTTTGTGAAAAACATGAAGTTGAACTTTCTGAAAAGAATCTTAAGATAAAACAACAAGAAGAACACCTTGAGGAGAAAGATAGAACCATCAGTCTTTTGAATAAAGAGATGACGGAAGAAAGATCTGAACTGGCGGAAAAACTGGAAGAATCCCTTAAAGAAAAAGACGAAATGGAAGAGAAATTACAGCAATTTAAGAACGAGATAGAATCTAAAAAAGAAGAAAATATTTCACTTGAAAAGCAAGTTGTCGGACTGAAGGAAAGAATGGATGAAATGAATAGCGAGATGGCTATGAAACTGGAAGAAATGAAAGAACGTGAAGATTCGGTAAGTAGCGAAATTAAGATGTTGAATGAACAAAATGGAAAGTTGAATGAAGATAGGGATAGGTTAGAGCAGTTGCTAGGTAACCAGGAGAAAGAAGCACGTGGACAAAAAGACGACAATTTAAAAATGAAAACTCGCGTTGAAGAGCTTGTTGGACAGAATAAGATTATTTCTGAGGAATTAATTCAGTTTAAAGATCTCGTTGTTTTGAAAGAGAAACAGTATAATACAGAGAAAGAAAACGTTATTGGGCGCGAGAAGCGATTGGATAATGAACTGAACTTATTGAATGAATTAAATACAAAACTAAAAGCAGATTGTGATAAATATAATGAACTAAACAACAAGCTAAAGGAAGAGAGTGATCAGTCGAATGAACTAATCAGCACACTGACAAAAGAAAAAGAAAAGTTAGATCTCGTTTTGAACAGTTTAAACACAAAACTTCACGACGAAACGATTAGGTATACAGAAGAAGAGGAAAGACTTTTGACAAAGTTAGATAAACAGGAAAAGCAGATTAAGGACTTAGAAGAAGAGATAACTGAAAAACAGACAGAGCTAACAAAAGTGAAAGAAAGATTTGAGAAAGAACGAGGAGAAAGTAAAGAAAGGGAAAGTGCTCTGAGGTGTCAGTTGAATGATTTGGAAAGTGAAAGTGAGGAACGTCTTAAGTCTTTACGTGCTGACATTGACTCAAAAGACGAAAGAATTGCCGAATTAAATGAAAAATTCACCACGTTTGAAAATAATTGGGAGAAAGAATTGAACGTGGTTTCCTATGAATCTGCTGATCTTAAAGCATCGGTTAAAGAACTGGAGGAAAGTTTGCTTGAAAAGGAACAGAAATTGATGAATGCCGTGGAAGACAATAGTGAAAAGAGTTCCCAGTTAGAAGAGATGGGAAAGAAAATGGTTCAACACGAAGAAGAAATCAAAAATGAAAAAAAATTAAGGTTTGAGGAAAATCAGAAACTTCAAAGCATTCTTGAAGAACTCCAAGGAACTATTCAAGAAAAAGAGGGAATGATTGTTGCACAACAACAACAACATTTAGATCGTTGTATTGAACTGGAGAGTACTTCCCAAGAGAAAGAAGAAAAGATGAAGGTATCAGATGAACTATGGGTGAAAAAAGAAACCTCGTTATCTTCAGAATTAGGTCAATTAAAGCAGACAAATAATGAATTAGATATTGAACTGAAGAAACTTCAAAATCTTGTTCTGGAAAGAGAAGCAGAGTGGAAGGACAAAGAAAAAGCAATTCTCTACACTCAAGAGGAAGTGCAAGCTCAATTAAACACCAGAACTAAAGAAATAGAAGAACTGCAACTACAACTGCAGAGAAATGAAAATGACAACGACGAACGTAGTAAAGAAAACAATATTTTAAAGAAAGACCTGGAAGATGCCAACAACGAGACTCAAGAATTAAAACAACATCTGGAGAACAGTGTTAATGAGAATCAAGAGTTGAAACAACAACTGGAGAACAGTGTTAATGAGAATCAAGAATTGAAACAACAACTGGAGAACAGTGTTAATGAGAATCAAGAATTGAAACAACAACTGGAGAACAGTGTTAATGACAATCAAGAGTTGAAACAACAACTGGAGAACAGTGTCAATGAGAATCAAGAATTGAAACAACAACTGGAGAACAGTGTTAACGAGAATCAAGAGTTGAAACAACAACTGGAGAACAGTGTTAATGAGAATCAAGAGTTGAAGCAACAACTGGAGAACAGTGTTAATGAGAATCAAGAGTTGAAACAACAACTGGAGAACAGCGTTAATGAGAATCAAGAGTTGAAACAACAACTGGAGAACAGCGTTAATGAGAATCAAGAATTGAAACAACAACTGGAGAACAGTGTTAATGAGAATCAAGAGTTGAAACAACAACTGGAGAACAGTGTCAATGAGAATCAAGAGTTGAAACAACAACTGGAGAACAGTGTCAATGACAATCAAGAGTTGAAGCAACAACTTGAGAACAGAGTTAACGAGAATCAAGAGTTGAAACAACTGGAGAACAGAGTTAATGAGAATCAAGAGTTGAAACAACAACTGGAGAACAGTGTTAATGAGAATCAAGAATTGAAGCAACAACTGGAGAACAGAGTTAATGAGAATCAAGAGTTGAAACAACAACTTGAGAACAGAGTTAACGAGAATCAAGAGTTGAAACAACAACTGGAGAACAGTGTTAATGAGAATCAAGAATTGAAGCAACAACTGGAGAACAGTGTTAACGAGACTCAAGAATTGAAACAACAACTGGAGAACAGTGTTAATGACAATCAAGAGTTGAAACAACAACTGGAGAACAGTGTTAATGAGAATCAAGAATTGAAACAACAACTGGAGAACAGTGCTAACGAGAATCAAGAATTGAAACAACAACTGGAGAACAGTGTTAACGAGAATCGAGAGTTGAAACAACAACTTGAGAACAGTGCTAATGAGAATCAAGAGTTGAAACAACAACTGGAGAACAGTGTTAATGAGAATCAAGAATTGAAACAACAACTGGAGAACAGAGTTAATGAGAATCAAGAGTTGAAGCAACAACTGGAGAACAGAGCTAACGAGACTCAAGAATTGAAACAACAACTGGAGAACAGTGTTAATGAGAATCAAGAGTTGAAGCAACAACTGGAGAACAGAGTTAATGAGAATCAAGAGTTGAAACAACAACTGGAGAACAGTGTTAATGAGAATCAAGAATTGAAACAACAACTGGAGAACAGTGTTAATGAGAATCAAGAGTTGAAACAACAACTGGAGAACAGTGTTAATGAGAATAAAGAATTGAAACAACAACTGGAGAACAGTGTTAATGAGAATCAAGAATTGAAACAACAACTGGAGAACAGTGTTAATGAGAATAAAGAATTGAAACAACAACTGGAGAACAGTGTTAATGAGAATCAAGAGTTGAAACAACTACTGGAGAACAGTGTTAATGAGAATCAAGAGTTGAAGCAACAACTGGAGAACAGTGTCAACGAGACTCAAGAATTGAAACAACAACTGGAGAACAGTGTTAATGACAATCAAGAGTTGAAACAACAACTGGAGAACAGTGTTGATGAGAATCAAGAATTGAAACAACAACTGGAGAACAGTGCTAACGAGAATCAAAAATTGAAACAACAACTGGAGAACAGTGTTAATGAGAATCAAGAGTTGAAACAACAACTGGAGAACAGTGTTAACGAGAATCGAGAGTTGAAACAACAACTTGAGAACAGTGCTAATGAGAATCAAGAGTTGAAACAACAACTGGAGAACAGTGTTAATGAGAATCAAGAATTGAAACAACAACTAGAGAACAGAGTTAACGAGAATCAAGAGTTGAAGCAACAACTGGAGAACAGAGTTAATGAGAATCACGAGTTGAAACAACAACTGGAGAACAGTGTTAATGAGAATCAAGAATTGAAACAACAACTGGAGAACAGTGTTAATGAGAATCAAGAGTTGAAACAACAACTGGAGAACAGTGTTAATGAGAATAAAGAATTGAAACAACAACTGGAGAACAGTGTTAATGAGAATCAAGAGTTGAAACAACAACTGGAGAACAGAGTTAACGAGAATCAACAATTGAAACAACAACTGGAGAACAGTGTCAATGACAATCAAGAGTTGAAACAACAACTGGAGAACAGTGTTAATGACAATCAAGAGTTGAAACAACAACTGGAGAACAGAGTTAACGAGAATCAAGAATTGAAACAACAACTGGAGAACAGAGTTAATGAGAATCAAGAATTGAAACAACAACTGGAGAACAGTGTTAATGACAATCAAGAGTTGAAACAACAACTGGAGAACAGTGTTAATGAGAATCACGAATTGAAGCAACAACTGGAGAACAGTGCTAACGAGAATCAAGAATTGAAACAACAACTGGAGAACAGTGTTAATGACAATCAAGAATTGAAACAACAACTGGAGAACAGTGTTAACGAGAATCACGAGTTGAAACAACAACTGGAGGACAGTGTTAATGACAATCAAGAGTTGAAACAACAACTGGAGAACAGTGTTAATGAGAATCAAGAGTTGAAACAACAACTGGAGAACAGTGTTAATGAGAATAAAGAATTGAAACAACAACTGGAGAACAGTGTTAATGAGAATCAAGAGTTGAAACAACAACTGGAGAACAGTGCTAATGAGAATCAAGAATTGAAACAACAACTGGAGAACAGTGTTAATGAGAATAAAGAATTGAAACAACAACTGGAGAACAGTGTTAATGAGAATCGAGAATTGAAACAACAACTGGAGAACAGAGCTAACGAGAATCAAGAATTGAAACAACAACTGGAGAACAGAGTTAACGAGAATCGAGAGTTGAAACAACAACTGGAGAACAGTTTTAACGAGAATCAGGAATTGAAACAACAACTGGAGAACAGTGTTAACGAGAATCAAGAGTTGAAACAACAACTGGAGAACAGTGTTAATGAGAATCAAGAGTTGAAGCAACAACTGGAGAACAGTGTTAATGAGAATCAAGAGTTGAAGCAACAACTGGAGAACAGTGTTAATGAGAATCAAGAGTTGAAGCAACAACTGGAGAACAGTGTTAATGAGAATCAAGAATTGAAACAACAACTGGAGAACAGTGTTAACGAAAATCGAGAGTTGAAACAACAACTTGAGAACAGTGCTAATGAGAATCAAGAATTGAAACAACAACTGGAGAACAGTGTTAATAAATTAACTGCAGCTTCTGTTGAAAAAGATAATTTGCTATCCGAGATAAATGATTTATCAGGAAAAGCAGAGCAACTTGAAGGAGAATTGAATGAGCTGAAGAGTGTTCTTGGTGAAACGGGTGTGAAACTTGGAGCAATTGTGGAGGAAAACGAATGCTTACTTCGAACACAATCTGAAGAGAAACATAAGCTGAAACAAAGAAATGAAAGTTTGGGAAAGCAATGCGAGAAACTGCAGAAGAAGATTAACTTGATGGAAATCAAGTTTGCTGAAGAGAAGAATTTACTTCTTACTGAGTTGAGTGAAAGTATGGAGGCGAAAGAGAATTTAGAGAAAACAACGGCTGCTCTTGAAGTTAAAGACAATGAAGTATTTGCTTTAAAAGAAAGTTCTGTTTTGATAGAGGAGCAGCTAAACGATGCTTTGATTAAAATTGAAGAACGTGAAATTATAGCAAAGGAGAACAATTTAAAATTAAATGAATCCAAGGAGCTGTTAAAAGTAGAAGAAGAACAACATGGCATTGTTAAGGAAAAGTTGGATAATCTAACCAAAATTAATGATCAGCAGAGCAAGAAAGTCCAATATTTGGAAGAGGAAATGGAGGAAATGAATCAAGCTTTAGCTAAAGTAAACGATGAAAATATATTTTTAAGTGAAGAACTGAAGGTGACTGCTGAAGAGTTGAAAAATAAATCCCTTGGTCAAGAACACGTAGAGAAAGAGTTGATGGTAAAATGTCAAGATTATGAAGAAAAAACGAAGGAGTATCGAACTGGGTACCAGTCCTTAGAAGAAGATATCGAGCGTTTGAAACAGGTTGCCCAAGAACAGAATGAGCAATATAGAGAAAAAGAACATGAACTAATGAATGAAAACTCTACTTTAGTTTCTGAGTTGAAAGAATATAAGAATAATAAAGAACGAGAAAAAGATGAAATATTTCAATTGAAGGAAGAGGTGAACAATTTACAGAATAAGAACGAAGAAGTTGAATGTAATTTACGTGATCTGGCTTTGTCTTTGGATAAAGAAAAGAAAGAATTTCTGGCTAAAGAGGAACATTCTAAGAAAAAGGTTGCCTTACTTGAAGAAGAATTAGTCAAGTCAAACTCTTCACTTCAGGAACAAGCTGAGAAGTATTCCACTGCTGTTGAAGAAAACCAGAAACTTGTTGTTGAAATTACAACTGTAAGGCAGGAAGGGATGTCTTTAAAAGAGAAGGTCACCATGCTTGAAGAAGAACTGAGCAAGTCAAACTCTTCACTTCAGGAACAAACTGAGAAGTACTCCACTGCTGTTGAAGAAAAAGAAAAACTTGATGTTGAAATTACAACTGTAAGGCAGGAAGGGATGTCTTTAAAAGAGAAGGTCACCATGCTTGGAGAAGAACTGAGCAAGTCAAACTCTTCACTTCAGGAGCAAACTGAGAAGTATTCTACTGCTGTTGAAGAAAACCAGAAAGTTGTTGTTGAAATTACAGCTCTAAGGCAGGAAGGGGTGTCTTTAAAAGAGAAGATTGCCATGCTTGATCAAGAAATTGAGCGTTTGATACAGGATGCCCAAGAGGAGAATGAGAAATATACAGAAAGAGAACATGAAGCAATGAAAGAAAAGTCTACTTTAATTGCTCAGTTGGAAGAATGTAAAAATGAGAATGAACGGGAAAAGGATGAAATATTCCGATTGAAAGAAGAATTGAACAGTTTGGAAAACAAGAAGCAAGAAGTTGATTGCAATTTACGTGACTTTACATTGTCCGTGGATAGAAAAATGGAAGAATACACGACTAAAGAAAACGAGCTTAAAGACAAAGTGTCCATCCTTGAAGAAGAACTAAGCAAGTTAAGTACTTCATTTCAAAAGCAAACTGAGAAGTATTCTACTGCTGTTGAAGAAAACCAGAAACTTGTTGTTGAAATTACAACTCTAAGGCAGGAGGAGATGTCTTTAAAAGAGAAGGTCACCATGCTTGAACAAGAATTGGACAAATCAAACGGTTCACTTCAGGAGCAAGCTGACAAGTATTCTATTGCTGTTGAAGAAAACCAGAAACTTGTTGTTGAAATTACAACTCTAGGACAGGAGGAGATGTCTTTAGAAGGGAAGATCGCCATGCTTGAACAAGAATTGGACAAATCAAACGGTTCACTTCAGGAGCAAACTGAGAAGTATTCCACTGCTGTTGAAGAAAACCAGAAACTTGTTTTTGAAATTACAACTCTAAGACAGGAGGAGATGTCTTTAAAAGAGAAGGTCGCCATTCTTGAACAAGGACTAAGCAAATCAAACTCTTCACTTCAGGAGCAAGCTGAGAAGTATTCCACTGCTGTTGAAGAAAACCAGAAACTTGTTGTTGAAATTACAACTCAAAGACGGGAAGGGATGTCTTTAAAAGAGAATGTCGCCATGCTTGAAGAAGAAATGGACAAATCAAACTTTTCACTTCAGGAGCAAGCTGAGAAGTATTCCACTGCTGTTGAAGAAAACCAGAAACTTGTTGTTGAAATTACAACTCAAAGACAGGAAGGGATGTCTTTAAAAGAGAAGGTCGCCATTCTTGAACAAGGACTAAGCAAATCAAACTCTTCACTTCAGGAGCAAGCTGAGAAGTATTCCACTGCTGTTGAAGAAAACCAGAAACTTGTTGTTGAAATTACAACTCTAAGGCAGGAAGGGGTGTCTTTAAAAGAGAAAGTTGCCATGCTTGAACAAGAAATTGAGCGTTTGATACAGGATGCCCAAGAGGAGAATGAGAAATATACAGAAAGAGAACATGAAGTAATGAAAGAAAAGTCTACTTTAATTGCACAGTTGGAAGAATATAAAAATGAAAATGAACGGGAAAAGGATGAAATATTCCGATTGAAAGAAGAATTGAACAGTTTGGAAAACAAGAAGCAAGACGTTGATTGCAATTTACGTGACTTTACATTGTCCGTGGATAGAAAAATGGAAGAATACACGACTAAAGAAAACGAACTTAAAGACAAAGTGTCCATCCTTGAAGAAGAACTAAGCAAGTCAAACTTTTCACTTCAGGAGCAAGCTGAGAAGTATTCCACTGCTGTTGAAGTAAACCAGAAACTTGTTGTTGAAATTACAACTCTAAGGCAGGAAGAGATGTCTTTAAAAGAGAAGGTCACCATGCTTGAACAAGAACTAAGCCACTCAAACAGTTCGCTTCAGGAGCAAGCTGACAAGTATTCTATTGCTGTTGAAGAAAACCAGAAAGTTGTTGTTGAAATTACAACTCTAAGGCAGGAGGAGATGTCTTTAAAAGAGAAGGTCACCATGCTTGAACAAGAATTGGACAAATCAAACGGTTCACTTCAGGAGCAAGCTGACAAGTATTCTATTGCTGTTGAAGAAAACCAGAAACTTGTTGTTGAAATTACAACTCTAGGACAGGAGGAGATGTCTTTAGAAGGGAAGATCGCCATGCTTGAACAAGAATTGGACAAATCAAACAGTTCACTTCAGGAGCAAATTGAGAAGTATTCTACTGCTGTTGAAGAAAACAAGAAAGTAGTTGTTGAAATTACAACTCTAAGGCAAGAAGGGATGTCTTTAAAAGAGAAGGTTGCCCTGCTTGATCAAGAAATTGAGCGTTTGATACAGGATGCCCAAGAGGAGAATGAGAAATATACAGACAGAGAACATGAAATAATGAATGAAAAGTCTACTTTAGTTGCTCAGTTGGAAGAATGTAAAAATGAGAATGAACGGGAAAAGGATGAAATATTCCGATTGAAAGAAGAATTGAATAGTTTGGAAAACAAGAAGCAAGAAGTTGATTGCAATTTACGTGACTTTACATTGTCCGTGGATAGAAAAATGGAAGAATACACAACTAAAGAAAACGAGCTTAAAGACAAAGTGTCCATCCTTGAAGACGAACTAAGTACTTCATTTCAGGAGCAAGCTGACAAGTATTCTACTGCTGTTGAAGAAAACCAGAAACTTGTTTTTGAAATTACAACTCTAGGACAGGAGGAGATGTCTTTAAAAGAGAAGGTCGCCATTCTTGAACAAGAAGTAAGCAAATCAAACTCTTCACTTCAGGAGCAAGCTGAGAAGTATTCCACTGCTGTTGAAGGAAACCAGAAACTTGTTGTTGAAATTACAACTCTAAGGCAGGAAGGGATGTCTTTAAAAGAGAAGGTCGCCATTCTTGATGAAGAAATGGACAAATCAAACTTTTCACTTCAGGAGCAAACTGAGAAGTATTCTACTGCTGTTGAAGAAAACCAGAAACTTGTTGTTGAAATTACAGCTCTAAGGCAGGAAGGGATGTCTTTAAAAGAGAAGGTTACCATGCTTGAACAAGAAATTGAGCGTTTGATACAGGATGCCCAAGAGGAGAATGAGAAATATACAGAAAGAGAACATGAAGTAATGAAAGAAAAGTCTACTTTAATTGCACAGTTGGAAGAATATAAAAATGAGAATGAACGGGAAAAGGATGAAATATTCCGATTGAAAGAAGAATTGAACAGTTTGGAAAACAAGAAGCAAGAAGTTGAATGTAATTTACGTAACTTTACATTGTCCGTGGATAGAAAAATGGAAGAATACACGACTAAAGAAAACGAGCTTAAAAACAAAGTGTCAGTATTTGAAGAAGAACTAAGCAAGTCAAACTCTTCACTTCAAGAGCAAGCTGAGAAGTACTCCACTGCTGTTGAAGAAAAGCAGAAACTTGTTGCTGAAATTACAACTCTACGGCAGGAGGAGATGTCTTTAAAAGAGAACGTTGCCATCCTTGAACAAGAACTAAGTCACTCAAACAGTTCCCTTCAGGAGCAAGCTGAAAAGTATTCTACTGCTGTTGAAGAAAACCAGAAACATGTTGTTGAAATTACAACTCTAAGGCAGGAAGGAATGTCTTTAAAAGAGGAATTGAAGAATTATAGACCTCTGATTATTGAACAGGTAATTGGAAATTTGAACAGGTTAATTGCAAATAAACAGCGCTGTCTGAAGTTTTTCAAGCTTGTTCCATAAATCATTGAATTAACGCGCCTGGGAGGATAAGTATAAAAAAATAGTATTGCTACAAAACTGAGGGGTATAGCCCACTTTCATAAAGGCCTTCAACTTAAATATTCTGTTATGTGTATCTAAATTAACCTTTCTGGACTCGTTATGAGGCAAACATTCGTTTGTATTGCAGTCACACAAACGAGGTTAGAAAGGCTGATTAAGATGCACACAAAAGAATATTCAAATTAGTCTATATTATGTAAGTAGTGTATTTTTATGCCTGAATCTCTGTCTGTATTTCTTTCTTTTTCGTAGAAAGTAATTAATCAAAATGAAGAACCTGTGGAAACAATTGTGGATGTCGTTGAGAAGGAAACATTGCGAGAGTTAACTGAATGTCCTGAACTTGTTGCGGAAAAGATCGAAATTTCTCAATTACAATCAGCATTTGATGAAGCAGCATGGAGCGATGGCAAAGATATTGTGGTTCCAGATAGCGACCATACTGGTTCTTCTGTTCACAGTAAAATTGAGGAGTTAGAAAAGAATTTCGACGATGTAAAATTCCAATTGACGGAGGAAATAAATCAAAATATATTGTTGAGAGAACATCTTGCGAGCTTACAAGAAGAAAAGAATAATACTGAAATACGATGTGCTGAACTGAAGCAAGCGTTGGAGGAATTTATCTACTCGACGGATAAAAGAGGAATTATTGATCTAGATGAGAAGACAACTGGTGAAGAACAAAAAGAAATGGACGAAACTATTCAAGGTATGTTTATGTAACCAGGCATGCAGAGAGACGACCAGAGGCCTGGGGTGGGTGGAGGCCCCTCTAGTTATTTACTGTCTTGGTTAGTATATCAGTTAAGAGGTTGTCATTCTGATCACCAAAGCCCAGTTGTTTAAAGGAGATTAGCTTAATCCTGGTTTAGTGTAAATTTGTGGATCAAGTTATGGCGAAGGGATTTAAAGTTTTGTTTTACAAGCAACGTGCAAATGCGTTAAGCTTCTGTCCTGAGAAGTTTGGACTAAAGTAACCAAAGAGAACGTACTGAAATAAAACAGCGGTTTACATATTAATCCAGGGTTTGTGGTAATCGACTTTTGAACAACAATCAAGTATTAAATTAGATCGTCCATCTCGACCACAAATATCAATACTTGTTTTTAATATTATTTCAGACGGTCAAGATGTGTCTACGATGTTTCAAGATCAGTCCAGTCGACAAACCAAAGCAATGGCTGCAACATCTGAATCATTTGGTGAAGTTGTTCGTTTACTAGAGGAAGAAAAAGCAAGTTTGGAAAGGAAACTAGAGGCTGCCACAAAGGTATACCCACATGCATTAAGTATATTGTCGTTTAATAATGATAATAATGATGATGATGATGATGATGGTGATGGTGATGATGATGATGATGGTGGTGGTGGTGGTGGTGATGATGATGATGATGATGATGATGATGATGATGATGATAATGATAATGATAATAACAATAACAATAACAATATTTAATTCACAATCTTTATTTGAAAGGGTGTTACGTTTTTTTAATTGTAAGAATAATATAATGTTATATTTGTTTAGAAATAACAATTAACAAATAACAATTAACAAATAATAAATAAAAAATAATAATTACCAATGGACTATATTAAAGGTTTCAATACTAACTTTTAGGAAAGGAATGCCTTGCGTACGCATGTTGAAGAACTTGAAGAGATGTTGGAAGACAAACGTCAACCAACAACTGAGACAGAAGAAAATCAAGACGTAATATCTGGTGATATACAAGAAGATATTGCTCAAGATACTGATACTTTGAGGTATCTATTCTTAACTTAAACAATTCTTATTGTTTTACCACTCCAAACTTGACGAGTCCAAGTCCTACCCTCGAGTGGGTCACATGAGTGAAAACGTCATATAGCTCTTAGCCAATTAGATCGCTTCTTGTAGTGTCGCTGTTGTGTAAATAGAAATATTTATTTTAAACATGGTTGTTGACATTTTACAGAACGATGGTTCATGAAAGCGAAGAAACTGAACACCAACTGCAAGAACAAGTGAAGTTCTACCAAGAAGAGCTACAGCGTGAATCAGAAGATAACGAACTATTACGAAGCACATTGTCCCATCTTGAAACACAAATACAGAAAGGCGCACAAGAACTAGCTGCTTCAGAAGCCAAACTTACGGAAATACTACAAGAATCTGAAAGTTTGAAGTTAATGATGGAAGAAGTACGAAAAGAAAACCAGAGTTTATGTGAGGAGAAAGGAAATTTAGAGAATGAACTGGAGAGAACTGAAGCAGAGGCAAGACGAGTTAACGAGGTAGGTTATAAAACATGGAGAATTAGACTATGTGCACACGGTAACGTTTTGGAGTGTTTTCGTATTGTTTCAAGTAATGAGCTGATTGTTCTCGATTCCCTTGAGAACAGTAAACAATACGAAAACGATATATATATATATATATATGAAATAAAAAAAATACTGTTTGGAAATAATTTTTCTTCGAATTCTTTCTTTGGTTTCATTCTTTCTTGTTTCTTCCAGAGATATTTTTTAGTTTTTTTGAAAGTTATTTTCTTTAGTTCTTTTTTCGTTAATTCAACTTCATGGAAACATAATAGAAAACTTGACTTTACCAGAGTAGCACACTAGCACTATACACCACTGTATGTCTTATTCTTTACCTAGCTGGTTGCCCCCAAAAAACTGTTTTAAATTACTAATATGAACTCTTTTTATTTGTTTACAGAATAATCAAGAAATATTGAGCGAGGTAACTGTAGCGTTGAATGCCAGAGTTGAAGATCGTGAAGAACTTCTGAGAGAAGCCAAGATGGCCGAAGAACGTCTGAACGATGAACTTCAGAGAATAACATCACTTAATATAAGCTTGGAAGACATGAACTGCAGTCTGCGAGAGGAAACCGAGACAAAGCAAAAGCAAACCAAAGCAAAAGAAGAAGAAATTGAATCATTGAAAAATACAATCGAAGAAAAACAATCAACTGAAGTTGAACTGAACAACGCCAAGAAGGTACTCGCGAAAATGAAGAAAAAATTTAACAGTTTTCGAGAAGAAAAACAAACCGAGTTAGAGAAGAAAGATGAAGATATTTCTCAACTCTTGGATCGTGTGGCTGAAGTTGAAAATCTCCGACGCATCGAGGGAGAGAAAGTTGACGAAGAAATAAAAAAATTATCGGAGAGTATTATTGAAGCGGAGGTCATTAATGAAGAAGTTATTAAAAGAGGCAAGGAAGAGGTATGTAAGCAACTAGTTCATTTTAGTGCCCAGGCTCTCTTCGGTAAACTGGATTTCCTGGACCCTGGTAAAAGCGGTGTCACACTATGCTATTTTTCGTGCAACTTGTTTCGCAACAGCTAGTTAGTTAATCTCTTGCATTGCAGTTGCACGAGCAGGGGTGGTACACTTCGCAAAAGTGACCGAAGAGGACTGAAGCGGTTTACAAAGCATGTTTTTATTGGTTGATCTTGAAAATTGTTGCAACACAAGTTGCAGGAGATGTGTTACACTGTGTATTTTACGGCCACTGCATATATTGTGATTGCGTGGTATACTACACGTCGCAACAAAATGCGAGACAACTTGCATGAAAAATTGCATATACAGTAGTGTACCACCGACAAACCGAGTGCTCCCCTGATTCTGGTAATGACAATAACGCTCCCAATATGGGCTAGCTAGCCGAGCTGGCTTACTACGGTAAGATGAATTGTGAATTGCATTTTGGAGGGGAAAAAACCATTGCCGGAAGCGACGATAATCCAATTAGGGTTTTATTTGCTCGCGTTTTTATCCCACATTGAAACTGGTTGTTTTAAACAGAAGGTGAATGATGCACTCAGTTTCGAATAAAAGTATCATTCTATCTAGGTGAAAATGATGGCGGAAAAGATTTCCCATGTTGAGAAAATGAAAGAAGTTGCCATTGAGGAGAAACACAATGAGGTGGTCGAGCTGTTGGAAAAGCTTCGTAGCGCTGAACTAGTACATGAGAAAACCATGAAAGATAAAGATGATGAGATCGCTAGCATGAGACAAGATCAACAGATTGAATTAGATAACGCTAATGAGTTTGTACTTAATCAAGTCAATATACTCAAGCAAGAACTTTTAGAGAGTAGAAATGCACTGGCTGAAAGCGAAACTGAAGTGGAATCATTGAAAGAAAATCTTTCAAACAACGAAGAGGAGTTGAAGAAAATGCAAGTGAATGAAAACAATTTGTTGGAGACATTACGAGTGAAGGATGCTGAACTTGAGCGACTGGCATTAGAGAAAGAATCAGACCAAGGCAGTGTGGCTGTTGAAGAGATGGTGGAGGCAAGCAAAATGGATGTGAGTCAAGCTGAAGTTGAAGAAGAGACGCCACTGAAATCAGCAGACGATGCAAGTGTGCTCCAATCACAACTCAACGACAAGGAACAAGAGCTACACAAACAAACTGAACAACTGCAAGTAATAGCAAAAAAATTCACGGTTATGAAGAAAAAGTTTGGACAACAAAAAGAACAGATGAAAGAAAAGAATGAAATGAACAAACGATTAAATGATGAAAAGGAACAACTGTTTAAGACTTGTGCAGAACTTAATGATAAACTGACTACATTTGAAGACTTATCCGAGGAGAAAGGAATCTTGGAACATTCTCTGCACTCTAAGGACAGAACATTGGAGCTCTTGAATACTGAGGTAAAGTATTGTGTAATGTCATAGTCATTCAAATTATCGTCTGGAAACTCAGCTAAAGTCTTTGTTCTATCTTTTTGTTCGCCTTTAAGCATTTTTGTGCACGGGCACTGAACCCATTGTATTTTAGTATAACGAAGGAATTATCCAATAGCAACGTTTCAGTTCAATCACTCAACCGTGCTATTTAAATATTAATAAACCTAAAACGAAGGAAGCTGCAAGTAAGGATGATTAGCCCCCAGTCCTTTTTCCTTTAGATGGAAAGTCTAGTTTACGTAAGCCTTCTTGACGAGCTATTGCAGCTCTCATGGTATATGTAAAGAATAAATATTGTTTAAATAAGAAAAAGAAGAATTCTTTTATAAAATAACTCAATATAAAAATTTTCAATCAATATTTTTTTAAAAAAATGGATAGTATCGAACTGTCTCTGAGCCTCATTGTGAATATAGGATTCTATAAATACTAACGACCAAAGGCTTTTTTTAAGTCGTACTCAGTGCGCAGTACCTGACGATGGATGGAGTAAGAAACGTCGTACAAAAATAAAGTTTTAATTTAAAAAAAAGCCTTTGGTCGTTAGTATTTATAGAATCTAATATTTTTTTTAGATCAATCGATTCCAGGAGAATATTGTTAGTTTAGAGAATGAGAAACGTGACATGGCGACATCACTTGCAAGCAGTGAAGATGAAGTAACTTACCTTCGACGGCAACTAGATACTGCATCAGGACAACTAGAATCACTTGAGACCCTTGTCAGATCAACAACAACATACATTATCCGAAGAAATGAATTCAAAAAACAAAGAAATTGGTTTATTACTCGAACAACTCAAGGAAAATCAAGAACTTGTACGGAACAAAGAAAAAGAACTTAGACGACTCAAGACAATTATAGACGAAGAGATATCTACGCATTCTGAACAACTCTCTGTCTGGAAAACTCACGTGGAGTCCAGTACAAGTGAAATCAACGACCTTCAAAAGGAACTACAAGAGAAAGTAAATCTGATTGACGTCAGCAATGAGAAAATGGCGTTGCTGTGTGGTCGTCTTGACGACCAAGTCTGTGAGAAGACCTTACTGGGTGAAGAAATTAATAAAGTAATGTCTGAAAACGAAGAACTGAAGTTGGCTTTACAAATGAAATCTGATAAGGAAAGTGAACTAGAGGAGACAGCTGGAGAGTTGGTTTCTTTCAAACAGAGATATGAAGAACTGGGAATGGAATTGTTTAATTTGAAAGAAGAATTACAAGAGGCGCTTCATCAATTAGAATCCATGGAGGAACTAGTGGAACAAAAAAGAAGCTTGGAAGGTTTGTGGTGCATTATTATAATATTATTGTTGTTGTTGTTGTTGTTGTTGTTGTTGTTGTTGTTGTTGTTGTTGATATTGCTATGTGCCCTAGCTAGATTAGCTTCAAAGTTATTCTGGGGCACCTGCATTATCAATTGTTAATTAATCTCTCGTATCTTGTAAATCTACGTTTTGGTGCAAATGACGTATTGTCCTGTCGATATTGTTATGTATTATCGTTTATTTTAGCTGCAATAATATATAGCTAAATTACACACTAATATTTTTCCACCTTTAATATAAAAAATATTATTGTTTATAAGACTATTGTTTATTTGTTATGTAGGACTCCTGGAAGTACGTGAAATTGAGATTACTGATTTGCGGGTGCAATCAACTGATGTAGAAACACTCAGAGAATACATGAGTGGCAAGAACATGGAAATCCAGCGACTCCAAGACGTTTTAGGGGAGAAATCTAATGTAGAGAAAAAGCTAGTTGCTGAAGTGGAATCTCTCAGAACACAACTAGGGGAATCAAGCTTCAAGATTGCAGATTTAGAAAGCTCAATTCAAGAACAAATTATTGCAGATGATTTACAACAACAGTTGAAGACAAAAGACGAAGAACTTCAGCAACTCGAAGACGTTTTGGACGAGAAATCTAGTGTGGAGAAAAAGCTGGTTGCTGAAGTGGAATCTCTCAGAACACAACTAGGGGAATCAAGCTTCAAGATTGCAGATTTAGAAAGCTCAATTCAAGAACAAATTCTTGCAGATGATTTACAACAACAGTTGAAGACAAAAGACGAAGAACTTCAGCAATTCCAAGACGTTTTGGACGAGAAATCTAGTGTGGAGAAAAAGTTGGCTGCTGAAGTAGAATCTCTCAGAGCAGAACTTTGTGATTCTAGTCTGAAGATTGCTGATTTAGAAAGCTCAATTCAAGAACAAATTCTTGTAGATGATTTACAACAACAGTTGAAAATAAAAGACGAAGAACTTCAACAACTCCAAGACGTTTTACGTGAGAAATCTACTCTTGTTGAAAAGCTATCAGATGAGGTAGAGTCTCTGGGAACACAACATACGGAATCAAGCTTCAAGATTGCTGATTTAGAGAGCTCAATTCAAGAGCGAAGACCTTTTTAAAGAACAGTTAAAGAATACTGAAGAAAAACTGATTGAATCACAAGAAGCGTTGATAGAATCTCAGAAAATCACCTCGGAAATGCATGAACAATATCAAAAACTACGAGATGAAAATGGCTTCTTGGAAACAAACCTGAGTCAAAAAGAACAGGAATTGTTAATTCTTAAAGACGAGATAGCAAATTTGGAAAACAGTGTTGCTGAAATGAACCAAGAATTAGACCGTCTACGAGTTGTCAAGGAGAATCAAGATAACGTAATTAAAAAACTACAGTCAGAACTTGGTGTAAGGAATACTGCGATAACAGCGTTGCAGGACAATGTGAACATTGTTCAAGAGTTATCAGACGAACTGAAAACAGCAAAGACGACGATTGGTGAATTGGAGCGAGCCCTGGAGGAAGCATCGAGTAAAACAGAGCAGCGAAGAGAAGTAGATGAGTTGTCGAAAACTGGACAAGACCACGTCGATGGATCGCTGGGAGACTCCATTAAAGAAGAAAATGAGTCGTTACAAGAAAAGATCACAGTGATGAGTAAAGAACGTGGTCAGTTACGTAAGAAGTTGGCAACCATTAAAAAAGCAAGTGTCGAGATCGGAAAACAGCATAAACAACTTCAAAGTGCACTAGAACAGAAGGAGAAAGAAATTTCTGAACTGATGGTTGAAGTGAAGGAGAGCAGAAAGCGTGAAATAGCGTTGGAAAATAGAACAGAAGAGATGAGAAATGATAAAGAAACAACGGAAGCGGAGTTTGAAGATGCAGTAAAAGAATTGAAGGAAATTGGTAAAGAAAAACAAGAATTAACACGAGAAAAAGACACCCTGAAAGAACTGGTACAGCACTTGGAAGCAGAGAAAGATTGGAATTCATCGGAAACAGAAAATCTTCGCGTGGAACTGGAGGAAAAAATGAACGAGAGTTTTACTTTGGTGAAAGAAATTGACGACATGAAAGCAAGCTCCGAAGAACAGATGAAGAAAAAGATTGAAGATGTTTTGATGGAAAAAGATCTTGAAAAAGCTGAGTGTGAAGAAGAGTTTGCTAAACAAATTAACGAAGTCTGCGCTCAAAAAGAAAACGTAATCACTCAGTTAAAAGACACAATAGAAGAACTGTCGACTAGTAAACAACACGAGATTGAAAACTTGAAAGAAATGCTTCAAAGGAAAGAAAATGAGATCAAAACACGTCATGAAGATCGTGGTGTCGACGAGGCGCCAGAAACTGCGCAAGAAATTTCTTCCAAGAATGAAAGGATTCAAGAATTGACGGAGGAGATTAGAAATCTTAAAGACGAAGTACAAATTGTTGGTGATGGACGTGAAGCTTTGGATAATAAACTTCACGAAGCATTGGTCGAAAAACAGAATCTATACGAACAATTACAGTTGGTAACTGAAGAGAAGGATCGTTTACATAATTCTTCAAATAGCGAGGGAAAGCAAGAGCTCGAGACACTTGTTCAGGAGAAGGAGAAATTGATAGGTATTTATTTAAAATCTTTATTTCTATTATATTGTCTGTAGGATAAAAGATAAATAAATCATTATCATCATCATCATCATCATCATCATCGTCATCATCATCATCGTCATCATCATCATCATCATCATCATCATCATCATCATCATCATCATAGGGCGCGTTCCAATTGACAAGGTTAGACCGATCAGTCCGGCCAGAATGGACTTGCTTTTGATTAGGACCAAATTTTCCAGTCAGACCATCCCAGGTCTCAAACGAATCGTGTTCCATTTAATCGGGCTGACCGGTCTAACCGTGTAAATGGAAAGCCCCCATAATCATCATCTAGATTATCATTATCATCATTATTATCATCATCATTATTATCGTCGTCATTATCACCATCCTTATTATCATTATTATTATCATCATTATTATTATTATTATTATCATCATTATCATCATTATTATCATCATCATTATTATCATAATCATCATTATTATTATTATCATCATCATTATCATCATCATTATTACAGGTGCCTTGAAAAAGAAAGTCAAAGAACTTCGTCGAGAGAAAGCAGCTTCCGAAGCCAAATCAAAGAAAGAGGCCGAAGATAAAGAGTTTGAATTACTAAGAAGTACCTCGGTGGAAGCTCCTCTGAAGATTGTCCAAGAGGTTTATCAAAAAACTGAGGTAGCCGTCGTGGAAGGAGCAAACAATACCCAAACCAAGAATGATTTGGATATAAATTATGAAAAGATTAAAGATGAGTTGGAACATCTGAGACACGAAAGAAATGTTTATGAAGAAAGTTATATCCGACTTCAAAGAGACCTCGATCAAACACAGAAAGAAAGTGAATCTCTTCTTGCGGATATTCAGTCCAAACAAGATCTCATTGATGGGTTTGATTCACAGCTCCAAGAAATCACTGTGTCCATGAGGAAAGAGCATGAAAGCAAGATGGACGAAAAAGAAAAGTCTTTATCGGAGGCTCATGGAAAAGAGAATTCAGAGCTAAGAAATTTGCTTCAGGGATTAGAAGAAGAGAAAATGCAAGTGACTAATGAAATAACGAAGCTTCAAGAAGAACAGAAAACTTTACTGGCCGACAAAGAAGAGATAAGTGAAGACAAGTCTAAAATAGAGCATCAGCTAGACACTGCTTTAGAAGAACTGCAGACTACACAAGACCAATTGACGTCTTTAAAGGTAAGCTCGCTATATTTTTTTACTTGTATGAACTGCCGTGTCGCTTTATTTTATCTCATTGACTTTGCTCACATCTTTTCATTACTCTAAAGTAAATAGAAATACTCTTTGTGATTGAATTTCCTTTACCTTTTTCCATACTTTTTTTTCCAGGAAAAGTGTAGCCAGTTAACTGGAGAAAATGAGCGTCTTTTAGATAATGTTACTCTGTCGAAAAAAGCCAAAGAGAAAATAAAGCAGAAATTGAAAGAAGTATTACGACGATCTGAAGTAGAGAAATCATTACTACTGGACGAACTACAACAGGTAGATACTAATATATTGTACACGAGGAAGAGTGTTTCATCAGGGAATCCAAACACGGAGACGTTTGTTGAAAACCGAGGTATTTGAATAAACTTTGAGGTGTTTGGATATCCTGACGAAATATTCATCTGAGTGTTTGATATAGCATCTCAAACAAATCAGTATTTTAAGGGAAAATCGAAGTAAAAGTTTTAAATTCTTAATTTGTAATAATTTAATTCTAATTGTAATCAATTTTCCTTTGTGTTTTTTTCATTCTAATTGTAATAATTTTTAATTCTAATTGTAATAATTTTAAATTCTAATTGTAGTAATTTTAAATTCTAATTGTAATAATTTTTAATTCTAATTGTAATAATTTTTAATTCTAATTGTAATAATTTTATATTTTGGTTGCAGGTGAAGACTGAGAAAGCAGAGACATGCAATACATTACGTACTGAGTTTGGTGATGCACTGGATAGCCGCGATAATCAAGTTCATCATCTTAAAGAAAAGCTCGATGCTTTAACTTTAGAAAAACGACAATCAGAAGAACAGTTGGAAAAACTTTGCCGTCATCTAAGACTGAGCTTAAAAGAAGAAAACGATAAAAATGAGAAACTAGAAGAAGAAACCATTCAGTTGAAAACAAGTTTGGAAAATCTCAACGTCGAGATTTCAAAAGTACGTGACGAGAAGGACTCGATTGGGGATACCATCCGTTCTGAATTTGATCACATTTGTTCCGGATTAAGAATTGATTTAGAGAACGCCATTAAGGAAAAGGAAGAAATTTATCGTTCTTTGGAAGTAGGACGATTAGGATTAGAGAAAGAATTGATTGAGAAAGAGGAAACATTTGATGGACTGATGCAGATTGTAAAAGAAAAAGATGAAATCTTGAATGCTGAGAACTCTGAATCTCTGAAACTAGAATTGGAACGTCTGAAGAGAGAAATATCTGCCAATCAAGCCCAATTAGAGCAAGAGAAGAGAGTAGTGGAACAAAAGAATGCCACGATTCAAACATTAGACGATGAAAGAAAACGATTACTTTCCGAACGAAACGAAGCTCTAGAGAAGACACAAGAAGAAGTGACCGCCATTTCTTCGTCAAAAGACAACGTTATCAATAACCTGGAATTTAGACTGACGGAAACAACGAAAGAGCATGCGCTATTGAGTGAAAAGTACGAAGAGATAGCTACTGAATTACGGGAGATAATTGAACATATTGTATCATGCGTTCGAGAAAACACTGAGGAACCTAGATTACTGGAACTGATTGATGAAGAGTTTTCAACTGTGAATGAAGCACGTAAACACAGTAAGATGGTGGTGAGCCAGGTAGTAGAGGACTGGGTCGAGACTAAGAGACGCCTGGAAAGAGAGAGTAGACAATGGCAGACTGAGGAAGAAAGTTACAAATTAGAAATTGAAAAATTAACGAAGGAAAAGAAAGAAAGTTGTGAAAAGATGGAAAAGGAGATGCAAGAGAGCTTGGAGGAAAAAGATGAAGCAATGGAAGGATTGTTATCGCAGTTAAAGCAAAGTCGTAAAGAAAATGAAATAATTAAAGAGGAAAATGCTGGTGAAATCAAACAACTGGAAGAAACTCTGAATAACGAGCAAAGCTCTCGTCGCGTTGAGAAAGAAGAATTACTAGAAAAATTAAAGAACGCTGGAGTACAAATCCAAGAAAGCGAAAACGAATTAACAAGAGTAATGGAACAAGTTGAAAAGAATTCTGAAGAAATTGAGAAATTAAATAAAGAGAAAGATGAACTAAATGAGATAAGAACAGAACTGGAGTCTACTTTAGCCGAGACAAAGGAAGAAGTTGAGAGTCTTGAAAGAGATTTAGCTGTTGTACAGAATGAACGCAAACACTTTGAACAAAGTTTGCTTCGAAATATTGAACAGACTAATGAAGATTTTAAAGAACTGTTTGTCATTCTTGGACGAGAGCAGCCCGGTGAAACACAAGAAGATAGTTATAAACTAAAGAACGAGTTACACAATATGGTGTCCCAGCTGGTGAAAGAGGGAGAGGAAAGTAGAGAGGTGAACAATAAGTTGAAGGAGGAGAAAAGAAGAGTCTGTGAAGAAATCAGAGAAGAATTTGAAATCGCTTTGTTGGAGAAAGAAAAGATTTTAGAAGAATCAAGAAAAAAGTTGAAATCCATTCACAAAGAATGCGACGAATTAAAGAACGACAACAACGAAAAAGATTATCAAGTTAAGAAGATGGAAGCAGAAATGGTTGAACTTGGTGAAAACAAGCTTGGTGATTTTGCAGCTGCAGAAGAAACAAACAGAGCTACCACTATAGCTGAACGCCAGGGACTGGGTGAGAGTATTGAAGAGCAAGTAACGAGTGGCGAGCCTATTGAAGAGCAAGTAACGAGTGGCGAGCGTATTGAAGAGCAAGTAACGAGTGGCGAGCCTATTGAAGAGCAAGTAACGAGTGGCGAGCGTATTGAAGAGCAAGTAACGAGTGGCGAGCGTATTGAAGAAGAAGAACTAGTTACGAGAAGTGTTGTAGAAAACATGATGTCAGAAACACAGGAAGAACTTTTGACAGTCCCTCCTTCCCCTAGCCTTCCTGAAAACAACGTCGTCCTCAACAATGAATTAAGTCTACTAACCAATCAGAACAGCAGTCTGAAAGAGCAGTTAGAAAATCTCGAGAATTTATACAACGAAAGGAATTCACAAACATCACTGCTTGTCGAAGATGTTATTAAATTACGCGAGGAAAATAGTAGTTTGAATGAGGTACTCGAAGCGTCAAGACTGGGGCAGTCACAGCTCTCTGATGTTCAAGAAAAACATGACACAATGAAACGAGATTTAGAAGATCTTCAAATGGCGAACGAGAGTTTAAAAGATGAATTAGAAGAAAGTCGTAGTCGAGAAGAAAACAAGACGAATGATGAACTAATGGCTATTATTAGAGATAAAGAATTAGTGACCCAACGCCTCGAACACGATCTAATGTCTTACTCTAAAGATATCAGCGAACTCAAAGAAGAATTAGATGGAGCGAAGAAAGAACGAGCGGCGTACGAGAAGCTCCGAAGAGACTTCGATCATATTGTGTCGGGATTGAGAGGTAAACATAGACATGGATATAGACATGGTCACAGACACAGACATAGACATAGACATAGACATAGATGTAGACATAGACGTAGACATAGACATAGACATGGACATAGACATGGACATGGACATATACATAGACACAGGCGTAGACACAGACATAGACATAGACATATAGACAAACATAGATGTGAACGTGGACATGGACATAGGCATGAAGATTAATTGATGTTTTTACATCTTTAGGTGATATGGAACGAGCGCTGTTGGATCGCGAAGAGAAATCCAAAATGTTAGATGATTTAAGATCACAAGTCAGTCAGGTGAAGGATGCCACAGACGAAAAACATGATAGTGAGAAAGGCAGTCGTCGGAAATCATCGGAAACAGTCGACCAAGGAAGTCAGTCATTGGAGACAGTTGGAAAGAGTTAGAAAGCGTCAAACACCGTCTTCGTGAAGTCACGCTGATCAATCGGCAGTTGAAACAATTGGGAAAAAGTCTGGACGCTGAACTGAAGGAAACTCGACGAGATAAGCAACTAAGTGAGAAGAAATGCCAGGATTTACGCAACGAAATGGAAGCATTCGTGAAAGAGAAGGAAGCAATCATTGTGGAGTCGAGAGAACGAGTGGAAACAAGTAAAAAGATTCACGATGAAATAATAGATCAACTACGAAATGAATATGATGAAAAAATAAGAGAAATTACAACTGGCAACGAAAAGACTTCAGCTCAAGTCTATAAAGAATTACAGTCTGTGAATGAAGAACTTCAGCTGAAATTAAATGATTCTTATGCTGAAATTAATAACATTGCACAAATTGAGGAAACAAATAGTATATTAAAACAAGAATTAGAAGCAATCAGATTAGAAAAGATTAATCTAAAAGAGAAAGTGGAGGAATTGAAAGAAATAGTGAATGAAGCGGATGGAGAGATTGAACTGCGTGATTATAAACTACAAGAGCTGCGTGAAAATCTGCGAGAAATACTGGAGGAAAAACAAAAGATTGAATATCAACTTCAAGAAAATTTAGAGAAACAAACACAGGACCGGTCAGAGAGTCGTGATAATGCGTTGGGAAATGAAGGAAGGACTGACGGTGTAGCTAAAAATAATTCCGACCTCATTCTTTCTACACAAGCGATAGAAGTAACGTCTGAAAGTGCCAAACTCGAAAAGGAACTTATTCAAACCAGTTCTGCACGTGATAGTGAGACGACTAAGATTGAAGACCAGCTTCATGTGTTGAAAGAAGAGCTCGCAGAAACACAAGCAAAGAAAACCACGACTGAACAAGAACTGGAGAAAAATAAGAAGATATCTACAAAGCTTAAAAGTATGGTGAAGAATTTACGGAGTGAAGTTGAAAATCTTCGTAAGAATTTGGAGAATGTAAAGAATGAAACGCTGGAGAAAGAACAGACAATGCAAAGACTGCGAGGTGATATGGCTGAGCTTGTAACAGAAAAAGAAAATCTGGTCGAGAAACTGATGTCTAGATTGAAAGCTTCTGATGTAAAGAAAGATGAGTCCATGAACAACTTAAGATCTGAATATAATGATATCCTGAAGAAGAGAGAAGCTGATATCGAAGAAATGAACAGAGAATTAACAAACCGATCATCTCGGGCTGACGAACTGAAAGCTCAGTTAGACATGTGGCGAGAAAGTTACAACAACGTTAGTGAGAAAATGAACAACACGGAGAATGAACTGAGAGATGTGCAAAGCTCTTTGGATACTAGTCTTAGTGAACATTCCAAAACGAAAGAGACATCTGATGAACGACTCACTCAAGCAGGACAAACTATTGAAAAGATGACAGAAAGTTTAAAGACCGTCACACAAGACTTGGAGAACTGTGAAAAATTTGAAAAATGAAGTTGAAGCTAATCTTGTTCTTGTAAGAGCTGAAATGGATTCCATTGTTTCTCAGAGAGACAACGTTATCGAGGATCTACAGAAACAGGTTGACGTCGATAACCAAAGTTTACAAGAGATTATACTAAACTTACAAGAAAAGTCCAAGAATTGTGAAGAACTTCTGGAACAAAATGAAAATGAAGGGAAAAGGTTCCGCAGTTTCCAGGAAGAAGTTGATGCTATTTTTAGCCAGAAAGATGACGTCATTCACCAGAAAGATGACGTCATTCTTGAGCTTGAGAAGGATCTGGCGAATGCGAATGAAAGTATTTATAAGATTTCAGAGAAATTGAAAGAAAAGTCAGAACTTTATGAAACTGCGTTGAATGAAAGAGGCACACTCGAGCAACAGTTGAATGAGACGCAGAAGGAATCTGAGAATAGCAGTTTACTACAGGGGAAGGTCCTAGAAAATACTAGTCGAAACCTGGATGCGGCGAACAGTCGAGTTGAAGAATTATTTCAAAACTTAAACGAGACATCAAGTGTAGTGAGTAGTGAGCGAAAGAGAAAGGAAGAATTGGATGAGATATCAGCGACATTGAGAAAGGACCTGGAACTACGCACAGAACAAAAGAGAGAATTGGAAGATGTTATTCATGAATCTGAATATTGATTTAGAGAAAGCTTTGCGAGATCGAGAGCAACTACGTCAAGCTTTGAGAGTGAAACAAACCGTTACTCAAGGTAAGGAAATGACTGGTTGAGTGAGTGGGTGGGTGGGTGGGTGGGTAAGTGAGTGAGTGATTGATTTAGAGAAAGCTTTGCGAGATCGAGAGCAACTACGTCAAGCTTTGAGAGTGAAACAAACCGTTACTCAAGGTAAGGAAATGACTGGTTGGGTGAGTGAGTGGGTGAGTGGTTGAGTCGGTGGGTGGTTGGGTGGGTAGGTGAGTGGCTGGGTGAGTGAGTGACTGGGTTTGTGGTTGAGGGGGGGGGGGTGTTGGTAGTGGTTAAGTGTGTTGGTGGTTGAGTGAACTTGAGGGAAGGTGGGGTGTCTTTCAGTGAGTGAGTGAGTGAGTGAGTGAGTGAGTGAGTGAGTGAGTGAGTGAGTGAGTGAGTGAGTGAGTGAGTGAGTGAGTGAGTGAGTGAGTGAGTGAGTGAGTGAGTGAGTGAGGAAGGGAGAAGCTAGCGAGCGTTCACATTAATTTAAATATAACTATTGTTGTGTTACTTAATTTTTTTTTGTCTTTAGGTTGTGACAATGCTTGTTTTGACGAAGAGATCTTACGAGGAAAAGAAAAAGAACTTACTGATCTTGAGGCAAAGTTGGTTGAGAGAGACAGTGAAATAATAGCATTAAATCAACAGCTGAACGAGACCCAAGGATTGAACGAAGCTTTAAACAGTGAATTAAAGAAAGCAGAAGAGATCTTCCAGGAATCTTTAGTAGATTATCAGCATGAGAAGCAGCAACTGGAACAAACGATTGCGAAGTTGGAACACGACTTAGAGGCAAAGTAGGTTGACGAAAGAAGAAGCAGTTAACGTGTTACGACTGAAGTTAGAACAAGCCGTGGAAGAAACTGGAGACTTGACTTCCTCTTTAAAGAACGAGTACAATAAAATGCTTTCCGAAAAGGATGACAGGTTTGTTGCTTTTTAGATTATTTGGTGTTGGTACCTTGTGGTGGTGGTGGTGGTGGTGGTGGTGGTGGTGGTGGAAGTGGTGATGGTGGTGGTGACGTTTGTTGTTTTATTATTATTATTATTATTATTATTATTATTATTATTATTATTATTATTTCAGGATAACTAACCTTCGAGAAGAAATTCAGCGAGTGAATGAAGAATTCACAAATCTTGGATATCGTTTTGAACTAACGTTGCAAGACAATGTGAACAAAGGAAACAGCATAATACAGTTACAAAATGAACTGAAAGAAAAGGTTCGTATTTATTTTTGAATAAATACAATTCATATTGTTACTAAATACTTTGAGCTACGGTATGAATTGTATTTTTTAAGGTTCGTATTGTTGAAGAAAACGATCAACTAGAACAACGCGTAAAGACAATGGCGGAACATATTCGTGATCTTGAAGAAGAATTGGATCGTTTAAAAGACAACAGTAATAAATCTGATTCAGAGAAATTATACGATGAACTACAGACTTCCAAGGCATTTGTCAAAACACTGGAGAAACAATTGGCATTGAACAAGAAAGAAAGTGATTTATCAAAGACGAAGCAGAAGAAGGAATTTAAACGACTTTCAGAAGCTTTGCAGTTTGATTTAGAACATTGTCGAAAACAAAATCTCGAGAAAGAAAAGAGTTTACAAAACCTAAGAGTGGAACTGGAAGAAGTAGTGAAACAGAAAGGAAATACTTTTCCAAAGACTTCGCACTCCTATTAAAGAAAGATCTGTGGAACGTCTTCAAAGGACAGCTGATCCAGGTATTGTACGCATTAAGTCTGCCGCATTTAATACGGTTAATAACCATCATATTCTGTGTTATCTTATTTCTGTCCTATCCTATCCTTTTCTACCCTGTGCTATCCTATTCTATCTTATGCTATACTGTGCGATCCTGTGCCATCCAATGCTATCCTATTCCATCCTATGCTGTCCTTTAATATCCTGTTCTATCCTTTGCTAGCCTATTCGATCCTATGTAATCCTATTTTACCCAATGCTATCATATGCTTTCCTATTCCATCCTATGCTATCCTATTTCATTCTATGCTATCCTGTGTTATACTATGCTTTCTTCCTATTCTATCTTATGTTATCGTGTGCTATATCCTGTTCTATCTTATTATAGTCTATTTTATTGTGTTATAATTTTATTTCTAGACGGAAACGCAGTGGAAAAACTACGGGAAGAAAAGAGGGAATTATTACGTGATTTGGATAAAACTCGTCAACAAAAAGATGATATTTTTGCAAAGTTTCACAACATTAGCGACGGCTTACGACGCGACCTCGAAGAAGCCATCAACGTTCGAGATGAGAATGTCCAAGAGTGTTTGAAAGCGAACGTTATGCTTGATAAAATAGAGCGAGAAAATACTGAGCTACGCAAGCAATTGGAGGAAAATAAAACTGCAATAAACAAACTAACTGCAAACCTAGACAAGAAGAGTGAACAGAGTGACTCACTCATAGGACAGCTCCGAGCTGAAAATGAGAAAATCAAGACAACATTAGCCCAAGAATTAATGAATTCTAGACAAACTATATTAAAAAGTCAGAGTACAAATGAAGAACTGAAACAAAGTTTAACCAAAGCTGAGTTTGATCGAGAGAAACTTCGCAACTACGTGGCCACTAAAGAAGTTGAATGTGAAGAACTAAAACGGCAGCTTACTCGTGAGATGACCGAAAGAAAACGAGTTTCAGAGGAGCTGAGAGTGGCTGGAATAAAGGAGGTGGAAAGAAACGATTTTGGAGAGCTCTGTAGAAAACTATCAGTCGTTTAACAAGACGAGAAATGAATTAGGATGAAGTGAGTTAAAAAAAGCAATGACCAGCTGTCTGTCTGTCTCTGTCTGTCTGTCTGTCTGTCTGTCTGTCTGTCTGTTTGTTTGTTTGTTTGTTTGTTTGTCTGTCTGTCTGTCTGTCTGTCTGTCTGTCTGTCTGTCTGTCTGTCTGTCTGTCTGTCTGTCTGTCTGTCTGTCTGTCTGTCTGTCTGTCTGTCTGTCTGTCTGTCTGTCTGTCTCATGAAGAGTGTTTAAGGCAGGTTTTCTGTCATTCATCAAAATACTAAATTCATCAAAAAACTTATGTTTAACTTTTTACAAAATACCTTTACACCTTTTAATATTCTTTTACTAAACACAGGATAATTCATAGCTCAAGTTTTTGGTGTTTTTGTTTTCAGACTGATTATACAATGTTTGATGCAAGTGTCCAAGAGCAACAAGATGGAACTAACAGAGGAAACCAACTATCGTCAAGGTATTGTGTATTGGTCGTTTTATTCCACTTAAAACGAGTGTCTCGTGAGTGTCTAACTACACCAAGTCTTTCGAGCTTCCCTCGAGTATGACTCTTTTCTTTTTTTCTCCCAATGCGTGTTTTAGGCTTGCTGAAGCTGCGCGCATTCAAGACGAGACAAATCTACAATTGACAGAGTTAGAGGTAAAGATGTTATGTATAAGATGATATGCTTGCACGTAATATATCTGCAATACCTCTGTGTAATACTGTACCTCTATAATATCTTTCTTACACTTCTGTATTTTTGTAGGAAGCATTACTTGAGGAACGAACTCGTCGTGAAGAATTGGAAGTACTGTTGGATGAACAACATAGCAGAAAAGATGTAAGTATATTGTATAATGGCAAGCACTTTGCTCTCGAGCTTGGATAGCAAATTGACAACTTCAACGTTTATAAAGTTGTAAGTTTGAATAATATTTTGATTCTAGCATCGAGTGAATATTGAGGATGAGGAAACTATGCCATTGACTGGATCTCCTGCTGTGCAAACTGGACAATTCTATTCCCATCGAGCTTCAAATATAAGTAAGTCATATTTATTATAAAAAATCGTGGTTGATAGCTGAGAGTTCTGCATTTTACGCAGAAGAAAGTTTAATGAACAGCCATGTTTACTTTCTCTTTATCATTTCCAATGAGATGAAATAGTATATTATATAATTGCTGATGTGATTTTACAGATCGCAGAGGTCAAACTTCTTTACTCAGTCTTCGTGGATGTCTTCATTCAAGGTAACAACAACAACAACAACAACAACAACAACAACAACAACAACAACAACAACAACAACAACAACGACAACAACAACAACAACAACACCATCACCACCAACAACAACAACACCTCCACAACCACCACAACCAACAACACCACCACCAACAACAATTACAACACCACCATCACCACCACCACCAACAACAACAACAACAACAACAACAACAATTACACCACCACCACCAATAACAACAACAACAACAACAACACCACCACCACCACCACCACCAACAACAACAACAACGAAATTTAGATGGCCATTATAGGGAAGCAACTGCGTCGACACTTACAATCTCCCGTTTAGTGTCGAGGATTGTGATAAAGATTTTTGTTTTTCATTTTATTTTAGTGGATTGTTGGCGCGTCTTTTATGTGGTCAAGCAAGAGGAAGATGGCCGTTAATGCTCTACTTAATATTTGTTCATATCGTCGTCATCGTCTGTTTATACTGGGCGTATTCTGCATAATAAGAATCATAAAGAGAAGTTTAGAATATATATGGTTAGATATATATGGTTAGTATTGGCCTTCGTGTATGGTAAAGAAAAAAGTCTTTGGAATTGCAAAAACAAATGGACTGACTTCTGTCAATTTAAAACTAAAACTATAATCTACTTATCTCCCTCATATTCCTTCTTTACACTTTCTCTTTTGCTTGACATTTTTTAACGCAAAGTTGGGATCCTATTTGCACTGAACTGTCATTAATTCATACACTAGTTAATTAAAGCTGAATTGATTTATAATATAGAATTAAATATACAATAAAATACAATTGGAATGTATTGTGTTCTGTAGTATTCTTTGCTGTTTTATTTGTCCTCCTTCAGTCAGGGATTGATTCAGATGTCTCGTTTTTGTTCTTTTTTTCTGTTAACAATTAGATTATAAGCTTGTTATCTATTGTTTCATAGAAATTGAGAGTGAATAATCTAATTGGGTTTTTTTTTGTAGAAATTAACTTGTATAGTTCTTCCATACAGCATATTCTTTCTTCTTTCCCCCCCCCCCCCCTTTTTTCCCCTTCTTTTAAAATTTTTTTATTCTAGTCGCAATTTAAACTTTGATTTCTTCTTTTTTCTCCATAATTTGCTTATATTTTCCTTTTCTTGCGTCAAAAGTTTGAAAGCGCAGTTGCTGATACAGGTCTAATGAACTGAACGGAATTAGTGCTAAACTACATGTTTCAATGGCTTTTTCTTAAATTGTTCTTAACTATAAAATATTTATGGTATTTTTTTCTTTTATAGTATTTTTGTATTTATTGTTTTTGTAATTTGCGCGTTTCAAGCCGCGCAAGCTATTTATAGTCATGGACTCGGGGCTACTTCGTGGGCGTGTTCGTTTGATAGTCGGGAACAGTCGGTATGTGTCGTGAAAGCTTGGCTTGGCGCGCAAAAGGTTCGAGAAGAAAGTCAGTTTGTGAAGATACTTGGTGTAAGAATCAAGAATGATACAAATATTCTCCGGTTCTTTTCCCAGGTGAGTTAGTCTATGTATTTCTTGTTAGTTTACTGTCGTTTGTTCATTGAATTATGGCATTATGCTCGCAGTAAAATACGATTTTCTTGATCAACCAACTGCTTGTCCAACCGACCACGAGGCAGCTTGCTAGCTAGGGGTATTTCCATATAAAGCTTCGTATATATATATATATAATATATAGAAATAAATATATACAGTATACATAAATAAAATATATATTTCACAAGGAACTCTACATGTGTGTATGTATATTTATATATATATATAGAGAGAGAGAGAGAGAAATATATATATATATATACAGAAATATATATATATATATATATAGTTCAATCTACAGACACGGTGTTTCGCTGTACAACAGCTCATCAGTGTAGCTTGGAACAATCTGAATGAATTTCATCAATTACTTATACACATGCGATCGTCGGTGACCACCGCATGTGGGACAGCATCGGTGAAATACATTCAGATAGCGTGAAGTGCGCATGGGCCCAGAGTGCTCAAACTTCCACAATATATACTGTCATGTATATATATATATATATATATATACATATCTATCTTGCTCTACCTATCTATCTTAAAATCTATCTTGCTCTAGAAAATAACCTTCAAAAGTATCAAGCACTCTGGTCTATTGTAAACGACTACTTGAACTATTATTATATATATATATATATATATACTGTATATATGAACCCGAGCTGTAGATGAGGGTTTCCATATACATGTAAAGTATTTTTGAATTCTCAAACTCGCTTGAGTAAAATATTACATATAAGAAATTCTTATGAATTAAGACTAAGGAATTTGCCATGACATCACATTGAACCTTGTTTGCATAGCCAGATATAAACATGGTAACCAGCAGCGATGCCCCCTTAAAATTTGAAAGGGATGTATGTGGTAACATTAGATTATGAATCCCTACTCTCTTTTACATTGAATGAAGCGTTCCCCTACTTTGGAATGTCTGCATGCCATCTAGATCTAACCCAAATCAATTGTTTTTGCTTCTATGAACTGTAGGTTCTTTGTTTGTGTTGTGGTGTTAGCATTGCTTGATCATGTGACATCTATTTCTATCAACCAAGAAGCAGAAGACTTACTTGCTAGTATTCTTAAACAATATGAAGAAAATCCTCAAGATTCAAGGTTTGAGCAGGTTGTTCACACACCATTGGAAAAATGTCATCTCTTTCCCAAGGTTTTCATCTGGTGTCCTGTAACACGCTTTAAGTTAGAACTGCAGTGTCCAATTCATGGAGTTCCTTTGAAGACTGGACGATGGATGGCAAACTTAAGAGCAGAAGGCAGTGATAACCCAAGACTGGTTTACGATATTGGTGGCAACATTTTACTAATTCAACGACACTACAGGTAGGATGGTTTGCAGGGTCGAGAGTGACATGTTTGAATTCCAGCTGTGGTCAAGTAGAGTTTTTCTCTTGACCACAGTATACCATAGTATACTTGACCACTTACCCAGTATGGTTTGTCACTGGGAGTAGCACCTAATGGGCTATTCCAATTTTTACCTGCACCCCCCTGTTGAGGAAACCTCTTTTTTACCACCCCCTTCGGATTTCCACTATTTTCTGATATAAATTTACCCCTCCCCCTGGAAATTCCAAGTAGACTCAACCCCCTCCCCTGGAAATTCCAAGTAGATTCAATGCCCTCCCCTGGAAATTCCAACTGGATTCCTGAAAAACACCTCTCCCGGGATGCGGATAAAAATTGGAATAGTCCAATATCATTATTCTCCACCTGCTGTCTCACGATAATTATTCCAACTTATTTCTTGTTTCCAGGCCTTATAAATAAGTTTTGCCTTTCTTTACAGCTGTGCTAAACATCTTGAGGGAACGCGTGGTAATGGTCACAGATACATGTCTGGTGCTGTTGAAATCATGCAAATACTCCCTGCTAATATTCGACAGTTATTGCCCATCGACGTTCATTTTAAATCTGCTCTGTCAAGACCACTCTTGGACTTTGTTCTTGTTCAAATACAACAAGGAGCTAACTTCATTCGTATTTGTCAAGCAATTGGTTCTCTAAACTTCCGAGAGTATGTCACTCGCCATGGTAACCAAGCAAACATGTTGCGTACCTCGCAGGATCTGGAAGCTGATTTTTATGATGACATGTTGTACTCTTTTCCCAGCAATGATAAACTCATGCATTTGTTTTTAAACTATTATGACAAGGTGAAGGATGTTTTGGAACAAGATATGAGAAGTCATATTGGAAGTGTTTTAATTTGTGATCATACCTTCAAGATTTCAAGCCATATTGGTCCAAGAACAAGCAAGAAAGAAAAAGAGAATTCTGATGGCCAGTTTGATCGTGCTTTCATTGGACTGAATGAGTTTGGTGAAGTGATGTTTTTAAGATTGACAAGAGATGCAGGATTTGATCAAATTGAAGACCTCTTGCATGACTTTAAGTTACGACTTGTTAATGAAGGAATTCAACTGCAACTTATTTTAGTTGAAGATTGCTGTATTGCTCAAGAACAGTTTCATGAAATATTTGGAGATGTTCCTGTCAAACTCAGTCCATTTCATGCTTTTCAAAGAGTTATCCAAAGTATCCCTCCTACTTTTGAAGAAGCTAGGAAATTTGCCAAAGAATTTCGCATGGTGTTTCGTGAGCTAAATGATCGAAATGAAGAGCGTTTACAGAATACTCCAGCAGCGAAAATCATGTCTGAAAACTTGGACAGATTCATGGCACAATGGACAACGAAACTTTCTGATCAAACAGTAGAATGTATTGATGATCTTAAAGAACATATTGATCGTGGCTGTCTTTCTGATATTCCTCCTGGTGATGGAACTGAACGAAATGAACGCCTACATGAGTTTCTTACGGATTCTTTACTCTGTGCAGCTAAAACATTATCTCCTGAACTTGCTATAGCTATTCTGGCTTATGTACTGTACGTTTGGAACTGTCAGAGAAAATGTAAGAAACATTCCAGTAATAGCCGTGTCGTACCAACTATTCCAATTGAGTGTAAACAATTCCTGAACTCTACAGCATTTTATGATTCTTGTTTAGAAGCAAATGGTAAACTGAACAGTGTGATGATGTGGAATAAAGCTGCAGAGTTGGGCATACATCCATTTGTTCAAGTTGAGTTTGAAGCAGTTGGTGATGTTGCTTGCTTGGAGAATGAAAATCTGGTCAAGTACGCCATTACTAGATCTCTTCATCTTCAAGATATCTTTCAATTGTTGGACAGGAAATATGATAGGAAAAGATTTTAATGTGATGGAGTTTCCATATTATTACGTCAAAGGATACAGTTTTCTTTTACGATGTGCCTCAGGTCAGAGTGCGAGTACAGATATAGAAAAGAGTCAAAACTTAGAATCCTTACAGCAAAACCTCGCCTCATTTGGTCTTCAAAGAAGTGTAGTCCTTGCTGATGGCAATTGCTGTTTTTCCAGTATTATAACCCAGCTGCATAAAATCAAAGATGACGATCCTAGCCAAACAGAATACATTGCCTTTCTTCAGCAACTAGGTTGGTCAAAAACTCATTCTCTTTCGAATGTTACGTTACGTTATAAGACGTTACGCTACGTTATAAGACGTTACGCTACGTTATAAGACATTACGCTACGTTGTAAGATGTTACGCTACGTTATAAAATGTATACGCTAAGTTGTAAGACATTGCAGTTTAGAAATGCGCTTTATCTAAGTTTTTTCCCGAATAATTATACCAAAAAAGAATACTGGTACTACGGTAGTTTTAATAGTATTTATTTTCAAGAGATTTGGGGAACTTTGTGATCAGAAGTTAAACTTTAATTTATATTTTTATGTCAGGTCTATGTGAGACAGTGGAGGAGGATTCGACAACTTTAAGAGATCTGTTTACAAAAGAAGTTTCAGGCAATCTTGAAACATACAGAAAATGGATCACTCTCCCTGATGGTGATATCCAAGATGAGATTGATCAGTTCTCGAAGAATGGTTGCTTCAGTACAGATATTGGTGACCTGGTTGTCATGGTTTGCAGTCGTTTACTCCAAGCACCAATTGTTGTCATTACTTCATATCTTCATGCTCCTTATCTGCCATTCTTGCCTGAGAAGCTCTCATCTTCAATGCCATTGTTCATTGCCTTTGATCATACTGCACCTGGTCATTATGACTCCACCAAAGGTGAATGAGATATTCTTCATATCTTATTTATTTATTTATTAACATTTGTATCTAACTGATATCGGGGAAACAACAATAGGACTCAAGGTTACAACCTTACAAGGTTGTTCTCCTAAGATGGAATTGTTGATTTCGTTATTAAAACTACTTTCGGCAGTTTACTGCCTTTTCACTATATTCTATGTATGTACTTGTATTGTCTAAGTTGAGTTATTTGAATATGTTTTTTTTCTAGAACTTGCTGTGGGTCCAAGAAGGAATCCTTCTTTAAGATGTTGCTGTGGCAAGAACCGTAAAAGTGACAAAACAGAGATGAAGTCTTGTACAGACGTTGACCAACCTGCCAAGTGTGTCTGCTTCAAGCAGGGTCAACCATGCAGTCGGCTGTGTCGCTGTAAGAATTGCCACAATCCTGCAAGCAATAACGAAAGAAAGTTCCAGTCGAAGAAGAATCGTAAATCTTGCATGTGTGGTAATGGCAGAAAGGCTGATGATACTGATTACGTAGCATGCAAGGATAAGGATGAGCGCAAATCTAAATGTCCTTGTCTACGTGACAACCTGGGCTGCACCAGTGATTGTCGATGTCGAAATTGTGGAAATGCCTTCAATTTAGGAGACGACGTTCCTGGAAAAAGAAGTGCAGAGGAAGTCACTGGGAAGACTAAACGAAGAAGGAATAACCCGCAGGTATGTCTTAGTGTTTTATTAATTTTTAAGGAGAGAGAAATAGGCCAACAATTGATAGAAAACCAACCAAATTGAGCCCTAATAGTATTAAAGATTATTGCTTGATTGTGAACTGAGGAACGGTAGCAGACACTTTTTCTATTCCATGCTTATGCTTCTCTTGTATTTTCAATAGTCTTACAAGAGATTGAAAGGTGCTGACTTTGTCAGTTACCAAGAATCTGAAGTGCCCGCAGGAACGTGGAGTGAATTGGAAAACATCATGTTACTTGTGATTCAAGAGATCTTATTCTTAACCAACCTGCCAGTAGAATCAGCCAATATTGTATCCCTCTACCAGTTCATCGCTGCTTCAGAGTTCGTGTCTGAAATGGGGCTACCGTTGAATGCTAAAGAAGCACCAGAAATTGACGGTAAGCTGCAAGATATGATCACAAAACAACAGCTGTTCTTAGCAGTTTTAAACCCTGCTTTAACTGTTGTACCTACTGTGGAATCTGCATCTACTGTATCCACTCAGACTGTTCATTTATCTGCTTGATTGGTGTGTTATCTCTCATTCCACCGCAAGTTACTGGCTTCATTTTGATCTCTAACTTGAGTATACAGTACTTTGGATTCTCTACATTGTAAGACAGACTGCATGCAATAGTCCGCAACTGTTGTACAGTATGCTTCGTTTATTAGTTTTAGTTATTGACATTTGAACAGATATTTTTCTTGATTGATAGCTTTGTAGTATCGACTCTTATTGCTTGTTTGCTCTTGGTTTAGCTTTAGAATATTGTTCTAGTCAACTTATTATGTTATATATGTTTTGTTATTCCATCGTAGGATAAGGTGTGTATTGTAGAATATTTGGGTTCTTAAAGTAATCATCGTTTTTAAAAATAAACTTGTTTTTAACAAGATGACAGTAAAGACTGAAAACCTTCCTAATCTCTCGACATAAACACACTGCGTACAATACAATACAATACAATACAATACAATACAATACAATACAATACAAACCTTAACGATACATATAATATAATACAATACAACACGATACAATACAATTTAATGTCAATGAACGTAGTTCAGTGGTCAGAGGAGTGCAATAGTGTCGCAGGGTCGCGGGATTGATTCAAGGAGGGGGGGAAATTATTACTTTTAATATTCTCCCAAATATAAGAACAAACATTTTCGTTTCATGTACACTAAACGTCCTAAACAGAAAGTGTCTTCTTAAGAAGAGGTATTTCGTTGTCAAAACTATTCTCGGCAGTTTACCACCTTTTCACTTTGCTCTTCTTAATATTACCAAGGTGACAGGTAGTGTCACTAAAACATTGTGGATTCGCGGTTACGGGAGAAAAACCGTTTCAAACAAAGTTTCATTGCGTAAAAAACAACCTTTACATCGTCGTGGATAACTGGTGAAGTGATTAAAACAGTTCCGTTGAATAAAACATTCAGAGAGATTTATTGAAAAAAACGTAAGCATTGTTCATAAATTGTTTTAAATGTTGAAAATATTTTCCCGCTGCCATTACGCACGTACAATTAACCATAAACTGACTACATTTTCAGAAATGTCGTATAAATCATCGCAGAGTTTTGAAAGAATTATTCAAGAATCGTTTCTGGGAAATGAGCGAGAACAACGCAAGTTGGAAAACGAATACAGACGAGATGAGAAAAGCAAAGAGAAAAAAATAGCTTTAGAAAAGAAAATACTTTCTATTCAACTGAAAGAAATCAGTGCAGAACAGAGGCTGACAAAATCACGATATTTAAATTTAATAAAACATTCAACGTCGAAGAAAGACATAAATAATAATGAAAGAAAGACACACAAAGACAGACATAAGTAATAGTTTCCAACTACTAAGTGTTTTACACTTTAATTTGACGATTTAATTTATTGACGAGAATTATCATTAATCAGCATCTTGTAAAAAGTACCAAAACATTTTAAAAATATCTTTTTCTAAATTACATGTACATATTAATTATCGTAATTGCTACAAAATATTATAGTTGCTACGTTTTGTAATTGATACATGTTATAATTGCTACATTTACATTATAATTTGTTACATGTAATTGCTACATTTTAAATTTGCTAAACAAAGCAAATTATTCCTAATAATGTGTACATAAAAAATCAGAATAACTTTTGCTTTGTTTATACTGAAGAAATCAGTTGGAAAAGGATTATAATAGTTACATATTATGAACTGAGTTGATCAACTATTGCTTTTATAGAAAAATAAGTGGAGGTTATTCCAGCTAAGGAACCAAAGCCTACTATTTCAATTAACAAAACTTTCATATGAAGTGATAAACCATTCTCTAACTTTAGATAAAATAGACAAGGAAAAACAAAGGTTAAGAGACATGTTGTTGATGACCCAACCAAATTAAGAAAGAGACCAAAATGAGGTATACCCTGGGCTAGGGCAAGAATAAATAACACCAAACATGATCGGACTATGCAACGACGCAGGGTTATATGACCTAAAAATAAAAACAAAAGTTAATCTGAATCTTGGACAATTATGGACATGCTGAATGCAAGAACATAATAGCTTGTGTGCTAACCCGTGCCATGGTGAGGATCCTTCTGTGGTACACATGTAAAAATGCGCAAGCTGTTACAGACCTGCAAGCAAGTTGTTACAAGGCTGTTCAACAGGCTGTCACCGTCATGTGTTCGCACTGGCTGTCCCAGTCTGTTAACATGTCTGTAACAGGTTGTTGACAACTTGTAACAAGGCTGATGACTCCAACAGACTGGATGACAAGTTGTTCCAACAACATGTTACCGCTCTGCACTTAACAAGTTGTTAACAGGTTGATGCTAACAAGGTTGTAGCAGCTTCTTGAATGAACAGCATTGTTACAACCTGTTAACAGCCTTGCTACAAGCATGTTGCGAACACATCCTGTTGACAAGCTGTGAGATTTTTACGTGTGTAGGTTTAACCTATATTAAAAGAAGCAGAGGAGATGGAGGGCTGAAAGCTTCCTACCTGCAGGAACATTGAACCATTCTTCTAACTGCTGTGACACAGGATTGACGACAATAACAAAACTGAACAAAAGATGAGATGCAATCAAAGCCTCAACACACTTTGTAACTGGTGATGAAGAAGATAGATTCTTTAAGACATTTGGTTGAATATCATCACCATAAGCAAAGTACCCAAGCGTAGATACAGGAAGATATAATGCCAGCACACAAAGATATGCAAATATAACTGCAATATGAAATGTACTTGGCCTCTTCATATCAGTCTGGATGGTTGGAAATGTTGCTGTTCCACCAAATGAAAATGCAATGGCTCCAAAAGCTAAAGGAAATAAAAAATGAAACAACTAAAAATCTTGCCAGTTCACCTTCTCATTTTGTGCATTAATTATTATGTGTGTATGGTGGTGGTGAAATGTGTTTCAAAGTAGGGAGCTAGACTGTGATGTCACTGATTAAATGGTTGGCTATAGTCTCTGACAGGTCAAGAGTGTAGCATGCAGCCCAGCCCCCTCAGATGCACCCTATAGAGGGGCTATATAGCCCCCCCACCCCCACCCTTGATTTTTACCTGAAAAGAATGAGCTAGCCGTAATTTTCCTCTTGGGAGCACCATCTTCAAAGTCAGAAGCAATCTTTATAGTTATTAATACACAACCAATTGTTGTTGCTATGATTGCGATGAGAGCGACTGGCCAGAAATTCTTTGGAGTTCCAAGCCAAGTTAGAGGCAACACAAACAAAACACAAATAAGCAACCACAGACGATATTCATTGTGTACAGAAACAGAAGCTATGTTGAAACTAATGAGAGAATTTAAATTCTCTGATGCCAAGAGAATAAACACAGTACATGCACCTAAATAAATAGAAAAAATGTATTTCATAAATTTACATTTCAAAAATGAATTTCATCATATAAATTGAGAAATAGAAATTGGCCTCAGGAAATGGTGTTTCCAGCATTTTGGGAGAAATGCAAAAGTCATAAATAAAATCTAGAGTGTGCATACTGACATGTGCATGCAAAATGAGGGGGTGTGCACCTCTCCCCCCTCCCCCCCCACACACACCCCTTGGATCCATGCCAGGATTTGAGTGTTGGCACCAAATTAATTATATAAACACAGATCATATACAATTTATAATATTTTTAATAATATTTATTATATGTATAATATAAAATTTATAATTATATAAAACAGATCTATTTATTAGGGGGGGGGTGTACTTTGGAAGAGGGTGCAACCTCGTATCCTAGGGTCTTATCTCCGCTTTGGGGGAGATACGACCCCGGGTACGAGGTTGGGGGGGGCTTAATGTTCGGGGGGGGGGCTTATGTTGTGGGGGCTTATGTTGTGGGGGCTTACTAAGTGTTGCCAAATGACAATTACAATTCAATAATTTGCGTTTACCGATCAATGTAGCATTAATACAAAATACCACGACATATTTTCCCAGTCGTCCATATGCGTGATATCCTAAAGCGGGATAAGGATATCGGATTTGTCCTTGATACTCCGAAAAATCTTTGCGTAGAATTAACCATGATCTGCCCAACACAATGCCACATATTCCAGATAACATACCCAGAACACATATAAGAACAATCCCAATCCAACCAGAGTTTACTACAGCATTAGGCAAAGCCAAGACACCACTGCCAGCCATTTCTCCAACAATAAACACAGCAGCAGTAAATGCAGTTAAACCATGAATAAGGCCTTGTTGATTCACGCTGCTCCCATTACGGTCAAAAATTGGCGTGTACGGCGGTGGGTCCTCTTTCGATTGGTGACTTTCTGCGCTATCCGTCTCTCTTAATGTCCAGTTCATATTCACAGAAAAGAAATTACAATTTATCCTGCAGATCCTCTAAATATCCAACGTTTTATATCAGTATCAGGTGAGTATTTATTGTTCAATGTTCATCTTCATCTCGTGACTGACCCCACCTCCGGAGATAGAGAAGTACTCCCGGAGGAAAGAGTTCCAGGGGGCATTATTATTCGAGCAAGAAAACAAGATGGCGTCCGCTTGTGATGGTGATAACAGGCCTAATAATTTAGAGACAGAAATTGGAATAAAGGGCAAAGATAACGAAGAGTCTGTTAAAATAATTTGTCTTGGAGATAGTGCTGTTGGAAAATCAAAGTAAGTTGATATAATGACAAAATAAATTGACATTTATAGACCTTGAAATGACATGATGTACCTTTATGTTGTGAAGATTCACTTTTATACATTCACCTGTAACTAATAGTCAATATTTGGAAATTTTTTTTAGATTAGTTGAACGTTTTTTAATGGACGGATAGTATCCTTACTATAAAGATTATTCTTAGCTTTTCTTGTAGGAAACAAGATATAAATTTAAAATATTTTTAAAAAGATATTTAAGCTGATAATTTAATTATTCAGATCTCTATTGAATTATATTCCTTGACAGTTTTCTAGCCAACCTCAGCAGTTGTCTACGTATGCTTTAACTCTTTTCCAATATAGAACCAAAGTTGATAGTCAAGATATCAGAGTTGGTAAGTAGATCTTTGCCAGAAAAACAAACAAAAACTGCAGAAAAAAACCCACATTGACAAACAAACAAATATATAATATATAATATATAATATAATATAATATATAATATAATATAATATATAATATAATATAATACAATACAACACACCACACCACACCATAACACACCACAACACAATACAATATAACACATTTATAATATAATATAAAACAATATAATATATAAACACTATTGTACATTATATTTATATATATATATATATATTAACACCAATTTTGGACAGGTCAGAGGGCACTTCTATGGCTTTGTTTAATTGAAATTTTATTTTCCAGATATCTGGGACACTGCAGGCCAAGAACGCTTTAGCAGCATGCATCCTTCCTATTATCACCAAGCTCATTCCTGTATTTTGGTAAGCTAATGCTACACCATACACCAAATCTGGCTTGTGTACTCTAGAATAATTTTCTTTTTAAATTTGTTTCAGGCATTCGACATATCTAGAAAAACAACGTATAAAAATCTTTTAAGATGGTACAAAGAGCTAAGAGAATACCGTTCAGATATTCCATGCATAGTTGTGGCAAATAAAATTGATAGTATCCTTTTCAAAGCACAGAACTACTAATACTGTACGCAGCAAAGTACCAAGAATGATAAACTACTAATAAAACTTATCTTTTTAGAAAAACTGGATAATTATGATAAAATTAAATTGTTGGTCGTTACATTTCTTAATGTGTTTTACAGTTGATTATAAAGTAACAGAAAAAAGTTTTAATTTTCCCAAGAAATATGGATTACCATTCTATTTTGTGTCAGCAGCAGATGGAACAAATGTTGTTAAGGTACTATAGCAATTATTAAGTACAATTGTAATGAAAGCTGCTACATAAGAATGAAATTTAAACATGAAATGCAAATAAAAAGCTTAAAAAAGTTTTTGTTTCCTAGTTGTTTCGTGAAGCGATCAAGTTGGCTTATCGTTATAAAAAGAACTCAACAGATTTTGTGGATATAGTAATGAAAGAATTAGAGGTAAAATAAGCTTAGCTGTACATTTCATTTTAATAACTTTTGAACAAGTTAGCAAATCATGGGAAATTGAGAGGAAGCTGCTCTGTTTTGCTGTTTGTTTAATTATTTTTATCTTTTTAAAGGCTATGGATGAGTTGGATATTGACGATGATAAATTTACAGTAAATGGAGATGAGAAAGTGGAAAGTAAAACAGAATCTTGATCTGTAAAGACGTCTTGCTAAAAAGATAAGTTGTTAGTATATTGATAGTAACTTTAGCTGTGAATGATTATTATCATTTCTTGAACTTTATATTAATAACTAATCACCAATGCAAGTGTTTCTGGAGCTCAGTCTTGAGGGCCATTAAGGCCAAGTACCCAGACAGACTGTATATATATAAATATTGCAGTAAAATTTAGAAAATCTTAGAGGTGGTGAACTGGCGAGATTTTAGAGAATGAAATACTGACATTTCAAGCCAAAGTCCTTCATCAGAGTAATGTAAAAGTAGAGTGCTGTGTAGGCAGTGTGTTAGTGGATGTATAGAAAATCAAATACTGATGTTTCAAGCCAAAGTTCTTTTGAGTGGTCAGGGTTTCACAGTACTATATATATCTACCACAAAATACCATGCAGATATTGGATATTTTTACAAAATTTCAGGCTGCAAGAAGGGTAAGCCAAGGTGAAGGTGCTTGAAATTTGTGACTGGCCGGTGCCACCCAGACTGGCTGCATCATTTGATATGGGCCATTGATATTACTCTGATTAAGTGCATTGGCTCAAGACATCAGTATTTCATTCTCTACATTACTTTTAATTTATATATATATATATATATATATATACAAACGAGCACGTGTGATTTTGTTCACGGAATGTTGGAAAGTGCTCAATACCATAAAGGTAGAGCGAATATAGTATAGTTTAAGTGGGCTTACCTCAAAATGTTGAGTGTCGCAACTGTCAGTTTCACGCAGGGCGATCTTCAGCGTGAAACTGACAGTTGTGACACTCAACATTTTGAGGTAAGCCCACTTAAATATTTATATATATATATATATTAATATATATATATATACATACACGCCCACCTTCTGACTAAAACATTTAAGCGGCCCATGAATCGAAACTACTCAGTCGTCTGAAGATCGCCCCGTGTAAAACTTACATTTGCAACACTCAACATTTTGAGGTAAGCCCACTTAAACTATACTATATTCGCTCTACCTTTATGGTATTGAGCACTTTCCAACATTCCGTGAACAAAATCACACGTGCTCATTTGTTTATATATATATATATATATATATATACAGTACTAGATAAACATTTCAATTATTTTAGATTTAATATATAATAACTTATAACAATTAGTATTGTGGTGTAAATAATTAAATGAACAGTTATAATATATAATATGCTTAAATATTGTGAATAAGTTAATTATACCTCATGTTAAAATCCTAAGTATAGTTTGGAACTGAGTTTAACATATAGTTTTATAAGTTCATAATTATTGTGCTAGGTAGGCAGTACTAATGCTAACGGTTTATGTGGGATTTAGTACAGTGTACATAGGGAAGTGTCCAGGAAACCTCCTTAACATGAAATAGCTATGCCAACGTTTCTCTCTGAGGTAGGGCCTTCGCTCAAAACGTTAGACTCCTACGTTCTCTGTTTCGGTAGTATATCTAACCACGGATCCGTAACCTTACTGTAGTTGACGTAAGTTAGAGTGACGTAAGTTGAAAGCAGCCAATCAAATGCACGGAAGATGCGTTAAATCATTAGCTATTCTTACAGTTTATCAGCCAACAGACTGAGAGGGACAGTGCCTATTAATACTCAATGAAATGTCATTAGTGTGAGGAAACTGGCATTAGTAGGAAACGGAAACTTGAAAAGGAATTGAAGTACATGAGCTAATAATAATTTTTCTTGCTAACTAAAAAAAAACCAAAATAAAAACGTATAAGAAGTTAACGAAGCCCAAATGACTGAATCTACACTAGCTCTCCATCCGAGCCTGAGTAACTCAATGGTTAGAGCATAGTTAAAGTTAGAGCTTCTAAGGTTGCGTGTTTGATCCTTATCTGACGATCACAAACATTTTCTGATCATTTGAGCTTGACGAACGTCGTCTACGTAATGTCTACTGTTTCCCACTGACAACTCTCTCACCAAGACACTTTAGCTGAGTATGTTATGAAGAGTTAATGTCCATATTAGACACTTTCCTAGTCTTCTCCTGGGTATGTTTCTTACAATGGCCATATTAGTGTTACTCTTACCTCATTCTTCCTTTTGTGGTATTTGTGATGTAGAAAGCGTCAACAATAGATATATTAATAGATTCATTATTTCTCTTACTTTAGTTCAATTTGTTTACATTTCCTAGTCGCTATAATTAGAGAGCAAAATTTTTTTCTTGTTTCCTGGGATCTTAATTGATTTGCACCCAGAGGGTGAACGTAATTGTCTACAGCGTATTGAATTGTGAACTGCAAGAGAGATTAGTGTGAAGAGAACGCCAACTCGGCAGCATTGAGATGAACAATTTCTCAACAAGCAATCAATCGTTTGGTATGAATGAAAGTGAACAACCGTTTGGACGGAAACGTCGTTTCTATGTTTTCTGTATTGCAAGTGTCTTTCTTGCTCTTCTCGGTGGCTTCATTCTTGGTTATTTCATTCCAAGGTCATGTAGTAGCGAAGAGAAATCTTCAACCAAGAATATTAATGATCGAACATTTGAAAAGAAACTCTTGTCAACATTAGACAGTAAATCAATTGAAAATATATCGAGGTAAGTGTTTCATATGTCACACACGATCGTAGTATACTTTAATTGTATTTGTTTTGCCGATTAGTCGACATTTAAACCCATCCTATAGCCTATCGCAATTAACCCTTTCAACGCTAAACTCACCACTTTTGTTATTTTACTCTGCCCCTGGCTAACGCCAGATGATTTTACTCATCAAAGAAAGAAATCTGGAAGTTTTAATGGTTTGTATAAACTGATTATGCTGTGTAAACGCGACTAGCCTATCGAAGCAATTACACAATACCTTGTCAATTTTTTATATGTCTTTGAGACACCAATACAAGCCAGGATTTCTTAAAAACTCTTTTAATGTAAAGCCGAAGGTTTAAATTGTATGTGTTTGCTGTTTGTCATGAAGTTAACCAGGTAATTTTAAAGAACGGGGCAATTGCATATGATGAACTTTTCTCGATTTCTGAACCTGATCCTATATAAAGATTAACATATGGAAATGATGAAAGTAGCGGCGTATTCTGTAATCTGGTCTCACTATCTCTATCTGCACTAATATTTATTAAGACAATAGCAATTCATGCATTAAATTCGATACCGTACTCCATATTTCATAGTGAGGTCACTGAATGTGAGGGTCAAAATATCTGTTCGGAACTCAACTAAGCTTGCAACTCGGCAACAGTCGAAATTTTTCTTATCCTTGAAACATTTTTGGGTGAAATGACAAATATTTCTTGTGTTATGGCCAACACATTTCATATCGTTGTGTCTGTATGATGCTGCATGACTGCTAGAGATAGTCCTAGACGGAATTTAAAAATCGTTTAATGCATCGCCTGGCGCATATATCCCCCGATAACACTGTATAGTTTGTGTTAATCACTTTGTAATCAATGTGACTATCTTGTATATTTTCAGATCATTTTCCAGTCAGCCTCATCTCGCTGCATCGCAAAGAAATCTTGATCTTGGTTTAGAAATTGAGAGAAAATGGAAGGCATTTGGGTTTGATGAGGTCACCTTGCCAACATATGACGTCCTTTTATCCTATCCTAAAGCAAACACTGCAAGTAAAGCCGAAATACTTAATAATAACACTGAACAAGTTATATACGAGGTAAGCCTTTATATCCATACGCCACCTTTGCTCGTATCGGCACTGGCTTTGCTATGCGGTAGGCATATTTCAGATCTCTTAGCCGAGAGGGAAGAAAATTGTAGTGTAACCTACTGAACGTTGGAATTCTACCTGGGAAACGTCGTTTAAATAAATAATATAGACCAAACTATACATGCTGTAAGCTGGGGAATTAGTTTTTGAACAATTACATTTTAACATTGTGAGGCTCAGTTCCGTCAAATACCCTTGACGAGTCTAATCTCGTCTAGCTTTATAGACAGAGTAAAATAGTCTTGTGTTAGACAGATAGCAAGAACCAAGGTGCTTCATGCGTAAAGTAATAAACTGCTGTGATAGAAGTGTTTAATGACCAAAAGGAATTATAAATGGTTTTAATTGATATTATATCGGGACATAGAGCATTTAAAAAGGTATTTAAAAAATGACACCCTACGGCAATCAACTGTGAGAACGTTGATGGAGGTGACGGAAGCTTGCTTATTTCTAGCTCTGTTGGTGGTGCAAGACTTGCCTTGAGTATTGTTGGTCAAACAAAACATGATCCTTTGTTCATTAAATACTTGTGTGAACTATTTATGTGACCTTGTAAAACACAAAATATCTTACATAGAAAGATATATGCAGATAACACAGTTATTTCAATAGTGTCTTCTCGCCACTGAAACTAAGTACCAGATCATTGGTAGTCCGTAGTCGGTAACATCGCACTGGTTCTAATGTTCACATGTAGTCACGGCCGTCCTCAGAAAATTTTGCAGGGGGGTTGTACGCTCAATTTTGCCGACTTCCATTTAATTATCACTCGTCAGTACTCGTACTCGCCGAGTCTGGCCGCAGGCGGGTGCAGACAGCCGACTGAAATATCTTGTCTGCCGACTATAGAACAAATAAAGCAATTCGGGGGGGGAGGGAGGTGTCACACACCCCCACACCCCACCCTAGCTCTTTCCCCGCAAGTAGTCTGAAGGTTCATTAGGGAGGCATGGCTGGCACAAGCTGTTAGCGCGATGCCCCTCACTGCTGAAGTTAAGCCTGGTCGAATGGGGTTAGTACTCGGATGGGTGACCACATTAGCTTCATGTGAGTAGAGTTGTTGGATCTCTCTGTGCTTCGAGGGTTTTTCATTGGCTTCTCTTGTTTTCCTTCCTCCGCAAAATCAACACCATACTTTCCCCCAGTTAATTCTACAAAAATAAAGTTGTTTTTAGTTCGTAGGTTTACTAGTCCAGTCTGGTGCTCAGTGGCAACTAGTGCTCAGGAATTTTTTCGTTGCTTACAGTTTAACTCATTCCTGTCCGATGGTTCCCCAGAGGTGAATAAAATCGTCTGGCGTTAGCCAGAATAAAATACTAAAGACCGATTCGGACAGGAAAGAGTTAATTAGGAAAGTGAAAACGTTTAAGAAGCTTCAACGATGTATATTAACTTTAAAACTATTAAGCAATTGTTCTCATTCTAGAGTCTTCCCCATTATGATGATGATGGTGTCCCAGTCTTTCTGGCTTACTCTTCATCTGGTGTTGTGAGAGGACGCTTGGTTTACGTGAATTTTGGCACGAAGCAAGATTACGATGAACTACAAAATCGCAATATATCATTGAGAGGCAACATAGCAATTGCTCGTTATGGTCAAATATTCCGTGGCAGCAAGGTATGATTAACCCCCTTGACTACCAGGCCACCAGGGGTCTTCCCTTGACGAGTAAAATCGTCTGACGTTAGCCAGAGTAAAATACTAAAGGTGTGTCTATATGCGTGCTTTAGGAGTCAAGGCGTTAAACCTTTCATTCACGTTGTGGGACAACTTTATCTTTTTACTTTTTCTAATGCTAGATGATTTGATTTTACTTACCAAAGAGGAGACGTCTGGAAAAGCCATGACATGCATGAAAGGCTTAAACATCCTAGTACTACACGCTGTAATTTTGCATGCAATTTGTCTCGCAACGCAATTGACGGTACTGACATAGATGGCAGCGGTACATTTAACCACAATGCTTTGCGACCTCAAATCAGCTTAAATAACAACTAAACATTGTTTATCATGCTAAGATGAATTAAGTAAGCAACAACTTCATTCCTACCAAAGTTGATCGTTTTGATACCATATCTTCCAATAATTATGCAAGAAACAATATTTATTGCACGCAAAGGATTGTGGTTAAATGTACAAGTCGCCATTTTTTTCGGTACTGTCAATTGACGTATTGTTGTCAGTACATGTGTGTAATGGTACTTTGTGCATCAATTACTGCAACTTATCTCACAATGATCTACAGTTGATTGACTCACTGATTGGGGCAACAAATCTTAACTTTCTGAAAGACTAACATTTTTTTTTTCTTATTTTTTTTAATTTTAGGTAGCCATGGCATCGCAACGTGGTGCTATTGGTGTACTATTGTACCCAGACCCCATTAATTTTTCTCCTTTCAATCATGACTACTACCCCCACTCCTGGTGGTTACCTCCCAATGCAACTCAACGTGGTTCAGTCTATCCTGGTCCATCCTTTGGTGATCCTCTGACTCATGGTCTCCCATCAACTGCAGGAATGTATAGAAATAAGAGAAATGAATCGAACCTTCCAACAATCCCAGCACATGTTTTAACATATGGTGAAGCTGTAAACTTCTTAAGCAGAATGACAGGTATTTACCATCTAGAGTGTTCAAATATCGTCATATGTACAAAAAGAGGGCGTGTCCCCCCTTCCTCCTCCCCCCCCCCCCCCCCCCCCCAATGCACACACTTTTTCTCTGTACGTGGTTAGCCAGAGTAAAGTTATATTAGTTTGTCTATTGCTAGGAATGTTGTAAAAAAGTGTAGTGTTACGTAGATATATTTTAGATAGAGCAAAGTGAAAAGATCGTAAACTACCGAGATTAGTTTTGATAGCGAAATAGTGGCGTTTCGTGCAGAGCTTTTTATCACAGTAAACTGTGATGTCTTTTTCTACACAGAGTAGTATATCTGTTTGTGTTTATTATACAGGACCTGAAGTTCCTAGCAAGTGGAGAGGTGGACTAAACATCACGTATCGTTTTGGACCTGGTTTTAAAGATCCAAGCACGACCGTTAGACTGAATGTAACGTCAGAAAACATTGTTAAGAACATAACGAATGTTATTGGCACCATAAAAGGAAGTGTAGAACCAGATCGTATTGTTCTAATTGGAGCACATCGTGATTCGTGGGTGTATGGTGCTGTCGATGGTGTAACTGCGACATCCATCATTATGGAACTATCTCGAGCTATTGGAGTCTTATTGAAATCAGGTTGGAGACCTCGACGGACAATCAAGTTCTGTAGTTGGTCTGCTGAAGAGTACGCTCTTATTGGTTCAACAGAATGGGTTGAGGAGAACTCTGTGATGCTTTCTGAACGAGCAGTGGCTTATTTAAATATGGATCTTGCTGTGTGTGGTAATTACACCTTGCGTACATTCTCAAGTCCTTTACTCAACCAACTTATTGTCGACGCAGCGCAGAATGTTATTGATCCCACGTCAAACTCAAGACAAACAATTTACGACGTTATGCTAGACCGTGACCCTGCTTCAGGAGGAAATGGACCATCTCTGCGCACGCTTGGTACAATAAGTGACTATGCTTCATTTTATCAATATCTTGGTATACCGTCTATTGATTGGGGATATTATTTCTTCGATAAGAGAGTACAGCTCTTTCCTTACCCTGCCTATCATTCTTCTGCTGAAACATTTCAACTAGTGAAAGATTTTATTGATCCTGAATTTAAGATTCATTTAGCAGTTGCACAACTTGGAGGAATATTTTTAATGCGTTTGGTTGATAGTCCTCTCTTGCCTATGTATAGTGTGTCAAACTACAGTCACATTCTTCAAAAACATCTTCAAGAATTAAAACACAATACACGGGAGCAACTTCAAATGAAAAATATCTCTTTAATTTATCTTGAAAAAGCAATTGAAGATTTTGGTATTGCAGCAACCCGTTTTGAGGATTATTTAAAGGAATACCAAACTGAAAACGACTTTATTAAATTGCGTATTTTAAATGACCAAATACAACACATTGAAAAGTTCTTTCTTTATTCAAAAGGTCTTCCTGGAAGAAATGAATTCAAACATCTTATTTTTGCGCCAAGTTTGTACAATACATATGCAAGCACGCTCTATCCAGGAATCTCTGACGCTATTATTCAATGTCAATTACAAAACAGTGTTGATTGTAATGAGGTGCGCCTGCAAATTTCGCTTACAACAAACACTATCCGACAAGCAACAACAATGTTAAAACCTATATTTTAGCTCCATGTTTTTTCTTTTGTTTTCACTAATGATATTAGCATTAATTGTTTGAAAGTTTTCATCATGTAATTGTGTAAAAAGAGATAAATTTGTAGCCTACTGCGTTGGTTACTTATTGAGTTTTCGGCTTGTTCACTTGCACCTTTTTACATTGCTTTATTTGCGCTAATATTGTTTTCTCGAAGGTCAGAGTGAACAGGTCGAAGGCTTGATCAAACATTATTATTATTATTATTATTATTATAATTATTATAATAATTATTATTATTATTATTTACTTTGTTTACCTGGGACCGCAGTAATTGGCATTAAGCTGTTGTGGACACCCTGCCACGTAATTGTAAATTTGTTATTGTGATTTAATTGTAAATTTACTTATTATTATTTTAATATTATTAACTTTACTGAAATCTAATTACTTAAAGCACACTCACTCACACAATACACCTATGTACTTATTATCTATAGTATACCAATGTGGCAAAACGTAATAAATAAATAAGCATCTTATTCTTTCAATGAAGCTGTGGCCTGTTATGACTTCTCTTCCAATCCAACTTGTTTTTTACCTCTGCGCTCTGCCTTCTTTGGGCAGAGAGTGGCTAAAAAGACCCTGGATATGCGATGATTAGGACTGTAAGAAATAATGAACACCAATCAAATTATTGTAATTGTTTTATTTAAAATCTAAAATTGTTGTACTTTAATAATTATAATAAAATTTTTGTACCCATTTTTCTACTTTTGGTCAAAGAAAGAGTATCTATTTTATACAAATAAAATAACCTGATTGGCGGATAAGAGAAGAATGGTTCTGATTTTGACATCATTTGTTTATTTATTTATGTATTACTTAGCCAATCAGAGCGCTTGTTTTCCAGGTGATGTGTCAATTAAATAATTAGTTAATAGGGAGTGTTGTTATAGTAAGATTACATGGCGTTTTACATTTTTGGAGTTTGACTGCTGACCACATTTTGGTGGCTCTACTCGGTTCCAGTCCCTCTTCCTCGCTCGCGAAATTTTCAAATGACGTTTCGGCGGGAAAATATGGCGGCGGTGTGTTGGAAGAGAGGTGTTTGAATAAGTTTTTCTCGCTTCTGAGTCGTTTAATGTTTAGTTGGCTCGCATGTGAAAGACGGAGAAGGTTCAAGGTATGTTTTTCTTAGTCTTTATCAAGTTTTTTTGCGGTAACGGTTAAAAAAGACTAAGATATTTAGCGTTGAAAATTGCTCACGGACGTTGCTCGTCGTAAATAAAATGTCTTGTTTCATACGCTTTCAAGGTATTTATTCTGTTTTAAAACATTTTAAAACCATTTTTAAAACATTGTAGTTCGATAAGTAAATAACTGGGGATTTAAAAAAGCTTTTTCTCAAGGTTTTCGCCAACTAACGACCAAGAAAGACCAGTTTTGCTCCGTGACTAGACATATTTCTATGCTTCAAAGCTTCTGTTCAAACTTAAATACTGTTTAGTTGATATTTAAATACTAAATTTTGTTGGTTTTTATGTTTAGCTTGTCATGTCTAGCTGGAATATTCAAGAAAAAGTGCAGGTATTGCAATAGTAACTTATTTATATTAGTTTTATTTACCATCACAAATATAATTATGCATATATAATTAATTAATATACTTATGTATAATTATGTATATAGTATATTATAGTAATATATATATATATATATATATATTACATTTAATTATATTTATATATTATGTTATATACACATATATAATTACATATATATATATAAATATAATTATATATATATAATTATATAATAAAAGTAATTATATATAATTATGTATATATAATATAATATATATATATATATATACAAACATATAAATATATAAATATATATATAATTATGAGGATAATATATATATATATATATATATATATATATATATATATATATATATATATATATATATATATATATATATATATATATATATATATATATATATATATGATATATACATACATATGTAATATATATAATTATATAGTTATATATATTTAATTATATTGTGATCAAAAGAAATACAAGTGTAGAGTGTGTAGATCGAAATTACAAATGCTGAATCTGAGATTTCAAAAGTATCACTAAAAAACAGATGTGCAAAAATACGATACAAAAACAATCCTGTGGATGCAAATATTTTGACGAGTTTTCAGTTCTTAATTAAAACGGTGAAAACGCATACACGTAGAGCTATAAATACGCGTTTCTAGTCTTGTTATGAAACAAAGATTATTATAAATTACTGTCAAAAACGATACAAAAAAATCTTATTAACCTATAGAAAGTACCAGGGGTTCCCTTATTGTCAAGTAAAATTAATCGTCTGATGTGAGACAGAGTAAAATATATAATTAAGTTTCCAAATGGCAACACTGTCAAGTAAAGAGTTAAGATGTACACAAAAGAAAATTCAGATTAGTCGCTATTATGAAATACGTTTATTACATATTGTTGCTGACTGACATTTCTATTTTTATACACTTCAAATATCATTAGAATATCTTTGTCTTAATTTAATTTGCTTTGGTCTTCTTTCAATTCTTTGCAAAACAATAAACGTTAAAAAACACGCTGTGATCTTTATGAATTTCTGGGCTATATTTATAACGGTATGTAAATTGGCCTACACTACGCTTTAACACCCGCTACGCTTTCAAAAACGTTCTTTTATTATTGTTTTTCCTGAAAGATTTTTAATCTTCATGTTAAACATTTCACTATAACTAGCGCAACTCTTTCGAACGCATGAAACCACAGCCATATCTCGATTAACTTTTAAAAGAAAAACGGAAATTGTCGATGTATATATATAAGTGCCACTAATATACAGTGGCAGCTTGACATAGCAAGCATACCTGTAAGGAAAATTACTTAGATACCGGTCGGCGCGTGTATGATTTGTGAGCTAAAGCGCGAACTTACTACGTTGGAGGTTGTCAACTATTCAAGCGATGGTGTACCATCAAGATTTTTTTGAAAATTCAAGAGGAATTCCTATCAACCGAAGATTTTAGATAAGCCAGTACGAGATAAAGCGGCACGAGATTTTTCAGATAGTTGAAAGAAGTTCTATTGCAGTTGAAGTTGAACTTAACAAGGGTAGCATCCAGTGCAAGTTGGAGATTCAAGGAGAATGCTTTAATTTCAGTTTTAAAAGACAGTACAATATTTTTGATAGCTCAAGGTGAAATTGCGCCGCGAGTATCGAGATATCTGAATCATATTATATTGTGTTTATATGGAAAAATATTCGAGCAATACTACCGCCCATTGATTCTTATACAAATTAAACGCGCGCTGACTGGCTAGAGAAGAACACGCCTCCGAGTATTTTTCATACCCCCAATGGAAAGCATTCTTCCACAAGTTCATTAAACCTGTTTTTCAACATAGCTGAAGTATTTCACTCGAGTAAAGAACAGAATCTTTAAGCTGTTTCTTTAAAATACTTACTGCTTCCCAGTTAGTTGAGCTCTTTTCAAATATCACACTTTATTGACCACAACTTTTGGTTAGAACTGGATGGTTTGCCTGTATCATCAAATATTGGCTTAAGATTTGAAAAAGAGGGCCATAAACAGTGGACTATTATCAGGTATAGATCAATCGATATGTATTAAAAAAACTGGCGATTCAAGAGATGAATAAGAGCAGTGTAATGAATTCTACTAGCAGTTATAATAACAGTGAATACACCACCACAGTGCCATCGACTATTGTCAATGCGGTACCAACACAGAATGCTACGCAGGTTCTCATCTTCCAGATTCTTGCCTACATCATCGATGTTATGATTATTTTGGGAAATTCTTTTGTAATCTGGCTTATAATTCGCAAGAAGTCACTACATACTGTCACGAACATGCTTCTTGTATCGCTTGCTATCAGTGATCTCTTGGTTGGTTTAGCTGTAGTTCCTTCAGTCTTAGCTTGTATCCATGCACAGTGTGACCTACGTCTCGCCAAGATGGTCTACGATTATTTTCTGTTCGTGTCAGTTGCTAACCTTTGTGCAATAACTATTGATCGTTATACTGCAGTCATGCATCCTCTTCGCTACCCAACCAAAATGACTCCAGTGACGGTCATAAGGATCATTGCAATTGCTTGGATTATTCCTGCTGGTCTTTCAATTCTGCCAGTCTCCTGGACATACTCGAATACCTCAGTAGAAAACCAAGCTGTTGCTAATAAAGTATTTTACACTATTCAAGTGGTTTTCTTTGTGTTTATACCTTGCTGTCTTATGTTATGGGCTTATTCTAAAATCTTTCACGAGGCTATAAAACAAGCAAGAAGAATTCACGCTGAGACCGGATACGGTTCAGAGTCGGTTAATGGAGGTCGTTCATTGTCGCCAAGCGAAGCAAGAAATGCTATTAAAGTATTTGGAACAGTCGTAACAATTTTTGTACTTTGTTGGTCATTATCAGCGTATCGTACTTTTGTTATATATTTTCAACTAACAACTGTTCAACCTGGTTTTACTCTGGCCTCCAGGATTTTGCTTATTTTTAATAGCGCAGTCAACCCTATTTTTTATACACTGTGGAAAAAAGACGTGCGAAGAGAAGTGGAGCGGTTAATGATGGGAAGACGACGGAATGCTATCCATCCGGCAACATCAGCAAGCAATCCTTCGATAATAATAACTCAACAAGCAGCAACCATCGGAAACTAATTACTAGACTAGAATATTCTAATTGATGAACAAAATGTTCTGTATAACAAACAATTTAAGCTAGGTGCGCTTAACGAAGAAACTCCGGATATATTGCTAAATCGGATCAGTGCCGATGTAAATATAGAAAATATCTCAATCCGAAGTTCAATTCTTTACAGTAACTGTAGCAAAAAATCAACTATGTTCCTTGTTTCAACAAGCTCTTATATTTAGAGTGTGGTTAAGAAATACATTTATATTACAGTGATAAATAATTGTCTCACATGAAGTATTAACAAACTCACTTGTTCCTGAAGAACCTACCATGTTATTACGTTTACCTGTACATATACATGCGTATATTACAAACTATTGACAACAAGGATTATATATATAGCTACAGTGCACAGCTGAATGCAGAATTCCTGACTACATTGGTCAGTAAATAAGTTCAATATACAACGTTCATAGCGGAGTGAGTTCATGGAACTAAGATCTATAAAAAGAAAACAACATATTTGTTTGAAGTTAGGCATAGTTGCCACTATTATTCATGTACACTTATATTTCATCATCATCAACGTCCATTATACACTACCATGCACCATTATCTACCATCATCCACCATCATCTACTATCATCCACCACCACCCACCATCATCCACCACCATCCACCATTATCTACCATCATCCACTACCATCCACCATCATCTACCATTATCCACCATCATCTACCATCATCCACTATTATCTACCATCATCCACTATCCACCATCATCCACCACCATCCACCTCCATCCACCACCATCCACCACCATCCACCACCATCCACCACCATCCACCACCATCCACCACCACCCACCATCATCCACCACCATCCATCATCATCTACCATCATCCACCATTATCCACCATCATCTCCATTATCCACCACCATCCTCCATTATTCACCACCATCATCCATCACCAACCACCATTATTTACCATTATTCACCACCATCATTCTCCATGATCTAACCATTATTCCTATGATACACCATCATCAACCAGGATATACTATTATCATCCCTGGCACACCAGCATCCATACCATCAATGTCTCACCTATACTTTATTTAATGTACTGTATCGTTATTCCATGGCATTTGTAAACTTTGTCTTGCTTGAGTGATACAGTGGTGGGTTACAGATACTTGATGCTTTACATCATTCCAATCTCCTGACTCCTGTGCTTCTATGATAGCATCAGAAATTGCAATAAGGGTGATATTAGGATAGAATTTATTCCGTCGACTGGCACCGTAAATCAGGTTTCTGATTGAAGGTCGTCCAGGAACTCCTTCAGCAGATAAAAACATTTTATTTATAATAACCATTCGTCTGTTTAACATTCGAACTTGGCGGCGTTGTTCATCATTGTTGCTATCAGTGTTTTGATTTTTGATGTCTTCAAATCTCTGGATAGTTTTTTGTAGTTTGTTAACCTCTTTAGTGATAAATTTTAATGTGATATTATGCTCTCTCAATTTCGCTTCGTAGTGTTCCTTGGTTCGATATAAAATTCCCTCCAATGAGGTAGAGATGTATGTTAAGTTAAACGGTAGCAGCAATGAGTTGCTTAATTGAAACACGAGGCGTGCTGCTAGTTTAGTTTGAGCCAAATGAAATTTAAACTGAGGATCGATCCATTTCATCCAATGATATGTATCGTAAGGTGTGTGGTAAGCCCGGTTTGAAATACGAGGTATGTACTGCAAGTCTAAACAAGGCACACCTGCATGGGAGATAGATCAACAGTTAATAATATGTAAAAAAAGTAGAGTGCTGCGTAGGTAGTGTTTTAGAAAAAACAAAGTGAAAAGGTGGTAAATTGTTGAGAATAGTTTTGATGATGTGTTGCGCATAGCCTTTTACCAGATTTTACTCTGATGAAGAGCTCTGCTCAAAACGTCAGTATTTAATTGATAGCGATGATGATGATGATGATGATAATGATAATGATAATGATGATGATGATGATGATGATGATGATGATGATGATGATGATAATAATGACGATCACGATAACGACGATAACGATAACGATAATGATAATGATAATGATAATGATAATGATAATGATAATGATGATGATGATGATGATGATAATGATAATGATAATGATAATGATATGATGATGATGATGATGATGATAATGATAATGATAATGATAATGATAATGATAATGATATGATAATGATGATGATGATGATGATGATAATGATAATGATAATGATAATGATAATGATGATGATGATGATGATGATTATGATAATGATAATGACGATCACGATAACGATAACGATAACGATAACGATAACGATAACGATAATGATAATGATAATGATAATGATGATGATGATGATAATGATGATGACGATGACGATGAAGATGGTGATGGTGATGGTGATGACGATGACGATGACGATGACGATGATGATGATGATGGTGATGATGATGACGATGACGATGGTGATGGTGATGATGGTGATGATGATGATGATGATGATAATGACGATGACGATGACGATGATGATAATGATAATAGTGAATTACCAGCAAATTCATAAAATGATTGATAATCTGTGTGTGCTCCCGATGTGACGAACCGAGGAAATGATGTATTTTCAACTGAAGGTTGTCGTTTACTCCAGATTGAGTAAATTGTTTCTCCAGCGCCATTAGGGTCTTCTACAAGTTTAGTTTGTGAAAAAATGACATCAGTCAACATTGGGTTACCATTGCCTTTGAAGGTGTAATTACCGCTAACGAGAGTATCAATATTAATGTACACTACAGCTCGCTCTTGTAGTAGCTTAATGTTGTCTTCTACCCATTCATTTGAACCAATAAGACCAGATTCTTCTGCTGCCCAGCTACAGAATTTGATGGTCCGTCGTGGTTTCCACCCTAATGCAATAAAAAATCATTAACAAATAGATTGACTGATATTAAAGAGTAGTACGCCTTTTCGCAGGACACTGTAAGCTTGGTGTAAATTTAACAGATGTTCAGTGGACGTTAGTCAGGATCAAATACTCAGAAAATGTTTCTAACTAAACTAAACTAAGTTAACTATATTTATACTGGATAACTATATCAGTCATATTTAAACTGTTCTCCCTAGAGGTCCAGTAAGAGCCATCCCTCATTGATCCAGTGTTACTACAGGAACTCAGAAAGAAACCGGAGTACCCGGAGGAACCCAGTGGTGTTTGGTAGAGTCAAACTGGAAGCACTCTTCTCACATGCGGCCAAGGTAAAATTTTCAATCAGATAACTGCTGAGAGCAAGAATCGAACCCAGGTTGCAGAGGTGAAAGGCACGTGCGCTAACCACTGCGCCACCAACACCACGAAAAGGACCCAGAAAAGAAGCGAGACTGCATTCTTCTAATGAGCTAATGTGGTCACCCATCCAAGTACTAATCCCATTTGCCAGCTATCTCCATATCTGTGTGGATATACCCCTGGTGTTGTCATGTGGGCCGTCGAGAGCCAGCACGGGCCCCGGGTCATAATTTGCGTCCGGCCCCCCTCCGATACTTTTTACCAAGGTTTTACTGGGCCCCAGCGGTAAATTTTTGATAATTATTATAATATATGATATATCTTCATAGACTGAATTTTTAGCGGGCCCGGGGCCCGGGGTAATTACCCCGCCTACCTCCCCCCCCCCCCCTCCCTCTCGACGGTACTGTAGTCAGTACAAGTGATTTCTTCTCACCTTTCTTCAAAAGTTCTCCAATTGCTCGTGATAATTCCATCATTCCTGCCGTTCCACTCACAGCATCCGCTGCACCGAAGGCTACAGCGTCTCTATGGTTGCCAATTAAGACCCAATGATCTGGCTCTTCGTTGCCATAAACAGTTCCAATAACATTATATATTTTTTGTCTTTCTCGCTTTGTATTGACAGTCAGCTGGAAAATGGAGTTGTTAGTGAGATGTGGACCCAAACGATAATCCATATTCTTGTCTAATTTCGGTTTCCATTCGTGTGGCATTCGAGTTCCTTGCATAAAATATTAAAAAGAAAATAACTTTAATATGTAAATTTATTATGTTATAAAATACGCAACACAAAGCAACACAATACGATGTAATGTAATGTAATGTAATGTAATGTAATGTAATGTAATGTAATGTAATGCGATGCGATGCGATGTAATGTAATGTAATGCGATGCGATGCGATGCGATGTAATGCGATGTAATGCGATGTAATGCGATGTAATCCGATGTAATGCGATGTAATGCGATGTAATGCGATGTAATGCGATGTAATGCAACGTAATGTAATGCAACGTAATGCAATGTAATGCAATGCAACGCAATAGTTTATTAGCATTATTTATTTATTACCATTAAGTTTACTCAACAACTCTCTTGCTACGTTGTATCCAACGAGTTGAACTGGAATCTTAACTGGAAGATTTGCTTCATTTTGATTTACTCGATAGATTCCTTGAGTAGCAGGCAGGCCAGGTGTCAGAGGATCACCAATAGTTGATCTTAAAGGACGATACACAGGACATTCTTTTGGTAACCAAGCTTTGTTAGGGTACGTGTTATTTACACCAGTAGGGTAACTTGCATTAGGATCTGGAAACAAAATAACTCCCACAGCTCCGCATTCGTAAGCATTCTCCAACTGAAATATATTTATATTGTAAAGCAATGGATAAGATTAACTGATAGATATCTTATTACGGGTAGGTAAGCTATCATGACGTATATTCATAAAGGAGGTGAACTGTCGAGATTTTAGAGAATGATCCAATCTCGTTCCTAGAGCCCACGTTCCCCACCCAGGAAACGAGAGACTCTGGAATAATCCGTTTTCTTGTTATTCCGGTTGAGGTACGCATGCGTAAATACCCGAAGCGGAATCTGGCGGGAAAAGTGAAACAAGGAGAACATACTAAACAAGTCAATGGGGTTGCTGGCGAAGCTCGAATTACAGCATCTACACACATACGGCGAAGATATCGATCGCGGCAACGCCGACATCTTTGTTATTTTGGTTTTATTAATTCTACTTCCGGTCACTTCAGACTTAACTCATGCTCACTATTCAGCCAATAACGTAACGATTTGAAACGGATTATCCCAGAGTCTCTCGTTTCCCGGGTGGGGAACGTGGGCTCTGGGAACGAGATTGAGAATGATCCAAAAAGTCACTTTATTTTTTTACTCTGTCTAACACCAGACGGTTTTCCTCGTCAAAGGGAGAACCCTCAGCCATCCTAGGCGGCTGCATGAATGAAGACAAATGGGGGACATTGGGATTTTCGCTATTGCGGTATTGTGGTGTTTTTTGGTAATTTTCCCGCTTCGGTGCAGTATTTTGTGTTATAAATTCAAGCAGTTTCGGTATTCATTTAATTTTTGACGTAGTACTGCGGTTTTTTACGATTTTTTCGCGGTATTGCGTTTCGCAGTACCCCCCAATTACTCGCTTCGTAAAGAACATTGTGATAATAAAAATAATGAACATCGCTAGATCAGACCTGTTCTATTTCACCAAAATGTAATTCGTATTGCACTTGTTTTATTAGAAGCACGGAGCCGTTACATGAAGAGATGTTCATCGTTTTCAAATATTCAAAATCTTTCTTTCTTCCTTCATTGACGTAAAGTAGACCTCCATTGACACTGCCTGACGGAGAATAAAAGAAAAATTGAGGTATGTTCCATGTTTTGTTATCCTGGGGATCAGCTTTTGCCTAAAAAATATGAAAAATAAAAGGTATCCTTTACAAAAAAGTCGATGGATTGCCTATCATAGAGATCATCTAAATACTAGAGGGGGCATCCTATCTTAATTTCAGTCAACCGTGGGTAACCAATTGAACGCCGCCATCTTGGATTTTTTTGGAGGCAAACATTAGGCGCGTTGGTTGGCAAAGGACTGGGTCTGGTATATTTGCCAACCAATTGACTGAAATATCATAGGTAATGGCGGCTGCCATGTGGTTACCAAATTTTCCCGCCAATGCCCCTCTAGTATCATTATCTAGTATCTATAGTCAAGGGGCCACGGGCCCCGAGCAACCCTAATCCAGCCCTGCCTAAAACTTTTAGTTTAATTGAGAGAAATGCCAAATACAGTCGTTGGCACCTAAGCGTGTACACCGCCGTCAAAACATGTACTGAATTTAAGCCAAAGTCTCTGAGCCAAAGTTAACCGTTTTGAAATCAACACCGTGGGATTGGCGAGACGTGATTGGCTAAGGGCACATTCATGTGACAATAATGCATTGGTTCGAATGTATCGAATGAAAACCTAATAGCCACCTTATAGTGTCCCCAATTAGCTGTATATATAGCTAAATACATTGACACTCAAATAAAGTTATTCATTCATTCATTCAAACGTTTCCAAGGTAAACATTTAACTTTGACGTTGATATAAAACATGTGAACAGACGGCATAATTATGTGCCGTTTCGTGCCGAATACGATATAACCCCGTGATCCAACCAATCACCACGCTCTATTCTATTAATATACTTCCGAAACGATTTCGATCTCCGTTCACACTGGAGCTGAAACGGCACAAAAAGCTATCCGATACAAGATGTACCTCCTTCGAGATCGGAGCGGCGCAACGGCGTGCCGGCACAGAAATTGTGCCGGAACAGGCGTTTTGTGTGTGAACAGAAGGCCTACCCGGTATGGTTTTCGTGCCGGCACAAAAGCTATCCGGTATAGTGTGAACGGGGCCTAATGCCAACGACTGTATTACTTAATATGATATACAGAACTGATTGCTAACTCTCGGCACTTCCTTCGTAATCGTAGAAAAACTAACCTGTATTATAAAGGTATGCTTGAACACTATGTTGCCTTTCTCATCTACCACTTGGATGTAATCTGGGTTGTGTTGATCTGAAGTAGAAAGCAAGACATCATACTCTGGCATATCTACTTCTAGACCATAACTTTGCCATCTTTTCTTTATCTCTTCGGCAAGTTGTTTTTGACGCTGTGAACCAGCCAAATGAGGTTCCTTTGAGAAATATCTATCAAAATCAAAACATATTTTTATTTCCAACGAAACTACTTTCACATCAGCGCTTATGTACATATTCTAGCTACCGAACTGGAACTAGTACAATAAATAATTAACTTAAGTTAATAAAATCAATAAGAATTTTGTATATAATCTTTTCACATACTCTGAACTCTGGTTTTCTTCCTTTCCTTCCCTCTCCTTTCTTTTTCCTTCTTTCCCTTTCATTTATTTTTCTTTCATTTTCTTTCCTTTCCTTTTCTTCTCTATCTTTTCCTTTCATTACCTTTTCTTTTCTGAATTTTGTTTTTATATTTGTACCACACTGCCTATTCTTATTAAGTTGTGTAAAAGTGTAGCGTGCGTAGCAAAGCCTGATTGCTTTTTGTCGTGAAGGCTCTTTTATAATTTTTTAACTTAGACGTCTTTATACAACTGGTTCTCAAATCTTCCAAAATAACCATCGTAATTTTCAAAGCTCTCTTTTAGAAATAAAAGCATCTTTGAATAAAGCTAAGGTAATTAAGATTCCTTGTTTCGACTTTAGTCTTTGAGCTTATCTTAAAATACTATCAATGTTTAACGTCATTTCTTTGTAATACCAACGTTACAAACACTCTTAATTAGGGGGTGCCCAATAAGAGACAGAAACTTAGAGCCCCGCCCTTGTCAAGGAAACCTAGCTACTTCGTCGGCGCAAAATTCGCCGTTTGTCGGAAGACGAATTTGCAAGAAAAAATCTAAAAAGAAACGTTCTTAGCTAACAGAGCAGTTTGTGTTTTATTTGGACTCTTAAGTTTCTATACAAGCTTTGATTAAAGCAAATCACAAAGGGATTTAGCTGGAATAGTATTTCTAAAATCTCCGCATTTCGCTATCTTAGATTTTCTTTTCATCATAACACACTGCCTATACGCAGCACTAGTCCTCATCAGCCTCGCAGATTCTACTCTGATAAACGGCTCTTGTTCTCTCGTCGATATTTCTTTAAGATTTTCTTAACTACTTAATAACCGAGAGTGAGGTCTTTACGGTAAAATATTAAACCGAGGTCTTGCTGTATTGACCGAGCGATAGCGAGGTTAATACGTTAAAGACCAGGTTTAATATTTTACCGTAAAGACCGAACGGTCGAGGTTATTAAGTAGTTTATTATATTCAAAATCAATCTTGTATTTCTTGGTCTTCGCTTCCTTTAACTTCGTCAAAACACCGAACTAGCGTTATTTTCTTTCTCGTCTGGATAATAGAATTTACTTTTATAATGTTCATCGTCGTCTATTTCATCTATTTTCGCCGTTTTTCGGCAATAAAAGTTTCTTATTAGGATTTTTTGTTTGTTTCCAGTAAGGCAATGGAGAAATCTCGCCCCGTCAGCAACCAATCACAGCGCGTGATTTTACCGGAAGTAATCCGTGCCATATAATAAATACATCGTAACACACTGCCTACTCAGCACTCTACTTTAATATTACTGTGATGAAGGACTTTGGCTTGAAACGTCAGTATTTCGTTCTCTAAAATCTCGACAGTTCACCACCTTTAAGATTTTCTATACATCGTAACACACTGTCTGCACAGCACTCTACTTTTATATTACTCTTGCTCTAACAAAGCTCTCAGTATTGTGTAAACATCTTATCACACTTCCTACGCGGCATTCTGCTCTTATCTCTTGCTTAGTGACAGTGTGTCTTTTTTATTAAATAAAAAATGAACATTATGCATGCAGATGAGCTATATAAAACATGAAAAAAAACCATGTAGAATATTGATGTAAGTCTGCTTTGGCTTCTTAAAGACATTTTTAACTAACGAAGTTGACCGGTTTGGCCGTCAAACCGGTTTTTATAAACATTTGTCGTCACGTTTTAAACTCTACTGAGCGACAAGACAATAAAACATTTTTAGATTATGTAGTCTGCATTTTTAACTATGTTTTTGTTTAATTATTTGAATGTTTGTATATATGATGATAATTTGTAATAGCATATAGAAACGAGAATTTGTGGAAACAACACGTTTCTTCATTTAGTGCTCATCATTCGACACATTTACTGAGTCTTTCATCACACCAAATGCGAACATCGTGTTGGCTCACGTCATATAAATAAAACAGCCAACCAGAATTACGTAAGAACACATTCTCTCTTCTGTTATGTTTTCTTAAGTAATAATTTGCGGTCAATATGATTTGACTACAGCAGCCCAGCTATACAATTGCAGTCGATCAGTTGGAGCTTTCTGACGTCATGCTGATAACCGGTGCGTCCTGTCATGCAGTTATATATTTTAATACAAGTATAGTAGTTGTCAGCTTTTAGAAAGAAACTTTTATCTTTTGTGTTCTGCATATTGGACACATTGCTTAGATTTTTAAAACACTGTCAAGCATTTGAAGTCTTTGGTTTGAATGAGTGCACAAGTGCACAAGCTATCAGCTATCTATAGGTAGAAAATTATTCATGCAATCATTGTATATATTAGTTATGCCGATGCCGTGATAGCAAGAAAAAACAACATGCAAGACGTATATACTGTACCTCAAAAACTTCTTCGTTTGCTCAGCGTCTATCGCATGCAGCAGCGTTTGAAGAGCATTTTGAAAATCGTAATTCATTGAGTGGGTTCTTTGCTTGAAGCATACCTGGGATTTACTAAAATACCCAATAATCACACCAGAAACAAAGACTGACGCTGTGATGAAAGCAAACAGAAAAAAACACGATTTCCTGCCATTGCTCGAAACATTCAAACATCTTGCAGTTGCCATTCCACATTGCTTGCGATAATCTCTCAAGAGTTCCACTGAATGCTGCTTCGTTGACGGCTTACTGCTGGAGTAGCGTCGTTCACTGCTTACGTTCTGCATTAAAGTCTCGCTATAATACCTTATCAAGTGTGGGGATCTGCAGTTTTCAAAACAACCCACGGCGATGTTATTATTCAAAAGAACAATATCGTATTCGTTTCAACACAGGATTTCAAGCGATGTCTTCAGTCCAAGCGAGATACAACAATGTCAGTATCATACGATAGTTTACAGCGTATTATACGTTAAGCTGAAATATAATATAGGACTATTTCTAAAGAACGTCACAATATGATTAGCTCTGTTGAGAAACAATATCGTATTTGTAGAATGGATGTCTTCTTCAAGCAAGATATATGCCGAGAGTGTAGCTGTTTAATGACAGTCTGCCATATCAGGTGTTCAGCGTCGCGATATACAACACCTGGTAATTATCTGAAAACGAATAGGTTGCGGCTTTTTGAGTACCTCCTGGGACTTTGCTAATATATTCATCCAAGCATGATTGGTCTAAAATAATCCATCTAAAGGGTCTATTTTCTTATGCTTGAAATTGATAGATCCTTTCTCCTGATTACTTATTTCAATTGGTCAAAAACACCGCATTTAAAGAGTTTTATTTCCCAGTATACTACGTAAATTGATACATAATTCTGGCAATCAATTTTCCCGGCGGAAAGCGTAATCGTAAAATTAAAATAAGAGCCCAGCTCAAAATTCTTAATACTGCCATAATATTAAGAGACAAAACAATTAGTCAGAATATAAAACAAAAATGTTTGCTAACGTTTCGTTGCATCTCGCAGTATTCTGATGATAAATTATTTGGTTTTCTTTTAGAAACATCTCAGTACTCTTCACCCTACTCTGCTTTTTACTTGTCCTTGTCTTAGTCCTTCATTTTAGACCCCATTTCTAACGCCCCCTCCAAAAAAATGGAGAAACATAGCGCAACAAAAAATATTAAAATATTAAAAATTTAAAACTCAAAATCCCCTTCTCAAGTCCTTCTTTTTAAGCCTACGGTTTTAATCATTTTCTATATCTGTAGTTTTATACATAACTCTTGAACACAAAATAAGAATATCTCTTGGAGATTTTGTTAAAATGTTTATTTCAATACATTATATCTTTGGATCAGAGCCGCTGGCAACTTGATCTCATTGCGAAATAAAACTCATGCTGTGCGCACATGGTCTGCTGCGTAGGCAGTACTGAAGAAATAATAGTAATATATATCTCAAATATGCAAATCAGGATGATTCCCTTTAAATTAACTCCTGTGCAAATACCAAACATTTCATGTAATATTGTATTATTTTAATATAACACTATATCATTACATCTACGTAGAACTCATCACACTCGCACCAGAGTGTTCTCAAATTTCTAAATACCGCTAAATAAGTTTCAAAATTAGAAAATTCAGCCAAATGTTCTTCTTCCCGAGAATATAATGTTCACACTCATTTTTAAAATGTTACAACAACAACAACACTACGTTGCTCACAACAACAACACATTGTAATATGGTAGTACACATTACACTTATTTGTAGGCAACAAATGCAATAAACTCAAATAATTGTAAGTTTATCACACTGGATCACAATTTTTCTCTGTCATTTTCTTCGAATTCCAATCAGATGGATTGTATTTAAAAATCTGAGAAAGGAATACTTGTACGGAATATTCTGGACGACTTATTATTCAGTTTACTCTGTATGGCTAATTCTGCGGATTAAAAACGGACTTACTCTGCCTACTTTCTAGGCCGGATAATGGCAATCAAATAGCTAGAGTAGTCTAGTATAGCTTCATCAATTGTGATACAATATAATTCAAATAGACATACTGCAAAAGGAATTGAGCATTTGTTGTTTCAACCATCTTGCAATCAAAGCTATATAGCAGTGCCTTCTTTCAAGTATTCCACAGACTGCAGAGGGAAAATCTAGTGCTATGTAAGCCAAGATCTATATACAGATGTAGTAGCTCGTTCCAAGACAAAGCAGAGTGATGCGTAAGTCAGACGTAAAGCACTCGGAAATACAGACACTTGGTGCCGTGAATCCTTATTACAAGTAAATCACAGTAAGAAGTAAAGTATTGTGAACAGTTGAACTGCTGAAATATTGAAACAAATCCGAGTACTAGTGATGTTTGCAACAATCGAAATTTAGGAAGGTTTGATATACTGCCGAAACAGAGAATGTGTCTGACGTTTCTCTGACGGAGGGCCTCCGTTCGAAACGTCAGACTCCTAGTATCCTAGTATCGGCAGTATATTAAATTTTCGATTGTTGTTTCAACACTGCCTACGCAGCACTCTACTTTTATTTCACTAGTGATGTTTGGACTGCAAGTGATGATAATAAGACAGCTTCTAAGATTTCTAGAAGATTCGCAAATTGTTAATAATTTATAAAGAAACTACTGTTACGTAAATATATAAATGAAGTCAACTGTTATCTTCAAATTCTCTTCAGAATTTCTCTTCTTTGACTTCAATTTCTCTTTAATTCGACTCATTTTAGAAGCGACATCATACACTGGAAAGTCATGGATGATTTCATATTAGAATATCTTAAAATTGATGCAAAAAAACTTGTCGGCTTTCTTGAAACATAATTTCTCAGTGTTTGATATCAGATTAAACAGTCGAGTTATATGTTGCTTCAAATGAGAAATGAACAGTTGCATGCTCATTATATTGAACTCTAGATGTCTACTTAAGTATTGCGGAGGATATTTTCATTATTTTGGACAATATGACCTAATGACGATCTTTGCAAAGAGATGATAGTGCCCTTGATCGAAAGATCCGGTTTCTTTAAGATTCACCTTGAACTACTTGGGTCAAGTAATAATAAAAAGGTTAGGTATGCATAAATAATATTAAAAAGCAAAGAACTTACCTTACTGTACTTTCGATATTGGTTGAGTTTAATAAATCCACTAAGTTGCTTTCTTTATACAGACCTATGTGTTGTTGCAGGCAGTCATCCTGTGATGTGATACTGAGATACCCTGTTAGAAACCCAATGACAAATACTACAGCAACAGCGACGACCGCTGCTAGTACTAGTAAAGTTAATTTTCTCTTACTAGCCACGTCTTTAGCACCCATCTTTGTTTCAAGCGTTTCTTTGTCAATCGAAAGAGGGTGTATATGTGAACAGGTTATAAGTATCCTTCTAAGTTAATTGATCTTATATTGATGATCGGAAAATGTTTTAATCAGTCGTCATACAGCGGGGTTACCGGAAGCAAGAAGTCAATCGACACATCAAATCAACTGTGTTTCTTCCGTCGTTCCGTTTAATAAATAAAACATACCGCTCCAGTGCGTATCTAATTTTATTTATTTATTAATTTGTCATATAGATTAGAAACTTCAGTACAGACAATAGCTAGGGTGGGCGCAACACCTAAATTGCCAATTACTGCGGCGCCAGAGTTTCTGCTAGAACCAATTTACTAAACCGCGTAAGGAACACTCGTGCAGCTTTCAAGCCATACACCAGCTGGCTTGCTAAAGCATCAATACAGTAGAACCTCGCTATCTTGAACACAATTTTTCTTCCACATATTTTCAGTTCACTGTTTTACAATATAATTCTCTCTCTGTTATCTCCAATTCCAACATCTATCGAACATCTTTTTATTTTCCTTAAGAGTTTGAGATAGGGGGGTTTCATTCAGGTCATTTTTATGATCGTTCGACCCCTTGACTACCAGGGGTCTTCTCTTGATGAGTAAAATCGTCTGACGTTAGCCAGAGTAAACTACTAAATGTGCGTCTAGATAGATAGATAGATAGATAGATAGATCGTTTATTCCAATAAAAACACCTAGCAGCCAAGGGCTGAATTACGTGCTAAAAATTATACAAAATACTACATATACTATTTACAAAATAATATTCGATATAACTAACTTCTATAACGTTCGATAGCATGGCTAATTATAAAAGAGTTTTTAAACCTATTAGTTCTAAATTTAGGAATTTGAAAGTCTCTCGATCCTACGCAGATTTATGGTGTCGGAGGCATTCGGTGGAAGAAGTGAAGCCAGCTTATGATCTGGATCGCTGGCTATCGTCTCAAATAAGTCCTTCGACAGTTCATCTCGCCTGCGTGCTTATCTGCCTGCGTCCCTACATGCGTGCTTACGAGTCAAAGGTTAAATAAAATATATAAAAATAAATTCCTTAACATATATGATGGTTAAACAGTGGTTTTACTGCGATAATATAATTCACCGCTTATTTGACCAAGTATTATTATTATTATTCTTTATTTAAGGAGGATAAGTTTTTCAGCAGAGCTGGTGGGGTCCTCCATTTACAGCTATGACCTATAGGTGTTGATTTTATGGAGGGAGGAAAACCGGAGAACCCGGCGAAAAACCCTCGAAGCACAGGAGAGACCAACTACAACTCTACTCACATGAGTCTCCACCCCGAGAACGGGGCTATTCCCAGATGGTCACCCATCCAAGTACTAACCCCGTCTAACCGGGCTTAACTATTGGTGAGAGGCAGCGACCTAACCCTGTCTTACCGGGATTAACTTTACACTGCAGTGAGGCATCGCTCTAAAGCCCCGCACAGACGACCAAGTTTCCTTGACAAGTTGTATTTGTTCGTGTGTACGACACAAATTGACAAGTTTTTCCTTGACAAGGAGCCTTGTTCAAAAGCTTTTGAACAAGGAAAATTGTTCGTGTGTATAGTCGTCAAGGAAAGCTTGACAAGATCATTTCCGAAGCTTATTACGCGATCATTGCCGTCAAGGAAAACTTGTCCAACCGTACACACGAGCAATTATAAATTGTCAAGGAAAATGTTTGGGGAAAAAATTGTTCATCGTACACACGAGCAAGGAAAGCTAGCAAGGAACTTGTCAAGGAAAGCTCGGTCGTCTGGCCAACCGTGCTCACCAGCCAAGCACGAAGTGCCGATAAGAGTAGTATATAAAACTATACGTCAACACATGTTTGATTGGCTGAGCTCCATCCATTGACGCCAAGAACATGAAACTACGTAGCCAGCTCCACGCCGACAATAGTTCAAAAATACTCAATTCAAGATGTTTTTGTTTTTTTTGCTTATCACTAAAACAAATAAATCATGCCGCTTCTCTGGCTAAACACACATTTGACGACACTTGAACAGGAAAGAAGTGTAAACAAAAGGTTCATTTACATTAGCAATTTTTGCTGCCATTTGTTTGATGACGTATAACTGTGATTTGATATGGCTTGTCTAAACACCGACTATTAATTGGTTGGATTTGTTTCTTTTTGTGTAAAAAACTAAAGAGATATACAGTGAATAATACCACTGTAGCTACTGAGATCAAATGTAAGACTTTATAAGAAAATCGAAGCAATCTTGTAACAAAATTTGAACATGTATGGGTGGCCGTCTGCGATTCATGGGAATCTGTCATTTTAAATTTCGATATCTAAATTGCTCTCGAAAAGCCCCTTGTGGAAAGAAGTAATTAAAATATTATGTATAACTTTAATTTTGAGCAGAGATATTAAATAATTATTCCATCCATTGATCAGGAAACATTTATAGAATTTTGCAAAAACGTAGAGTGTTGCGTAGGCGGTATTTTAGATAGAGCAAAGTGAAAAGATGGTGAACTGCCGAGAATAGTTTTAGTAATGAAAAAAACTGACATTTTAATTAGGGCAGCCCTCTATCAAAGTGAAATGTGAATTATATATTTTGATATGTTTCCAATGTTATTTTGGTTCTAAATATTAGACTTTTAGACTTTTAGACTTTTATTAGAAATACACAAATAATATATATACAAGATAAGACTTGCCCACAGGTAGCTTTAGCTAATCTAGGAGGGTCAGTCCAAATAATACAATTAATCAAAAAAACGAAAAAGAAAACCTTTTTGCAGGAGAAAGAAAAGAAAAAGTTGTCAAATAAAGGTATTATAGATAAATCATAACAATACGCATATATATTCATATGTACATTGTCACATATGCTTGTATATACATACGCATGCACATACATACTTAAATTTTTTTAATTTTTTTAATGATCATAGGGACTTCAATATATTGATCCTCTTCTTTTAGTACATCAAGTAGTATTTGATGAATCTTCCGTTTAAATTTATTTTTAGGTTTATATAGGTAAATATTCAGTTGTTCTTCAGCATGGGGATGAATTAAAGATTATGACTTGAAATGAGGTCTAGTGTAAGAACATGTAAAATGATTCTGATTCACATACGTATACAATCAAAGTCAATCGAGAAATGGTCTGGGGGAACTCAACCAAAGTTTTTTGTTCAGATCTTTTTGTTAACCTTTATGCAAACTTGTGCATGCTGAAGACAATGTATTTTTGGTATATTTGAAGCAATCATCCAATAACAGCGTTTGGCTTCATTCGCTTTATAAATGTCTACACCATGCAGACGTCTGTCACATTACGTATACACCATCTCAAGCTCATAGTGATGTACAACTTATGTATGTGATAGTTAAAATATGAGCGGCCGATCTTTATGGGCATTTACAATGGCGAGCCGAATTTGATAAGTACTATATGTATATGTGTACAACTATGTATATTCCAACACATGCATGTATACGTATTCACTCAGTAACATGGCTTAAATCATTCTGCAGTTAAGGCTGGTTTCCACACAGGAAAATTTTCCTTAGGACAGGAACGGACAGGTCAGTTTTCTTAGGGGGCTTTCCATTTACACGGTTAGACCGGTCAGTCCGGTTAAATGGAACACGATTCGTTTGAGACTTAGGACGGTCAGACTGGAAAATTTGATCCTAATCAAAAGCAAGTCCATTCTGGCCAGACTGACCGGTCTAACCTTGTCAATTGGAAAGCGCCCTTGTGAGTCTTGAGAGCTCTCGGTCGAAAATTCAAACCATAGTTAATAGAAAATAGACATGGTTTGGGAGCTCACAAAAGTCATTGTTTTATGTTTTTGTTCAGGTTTATGGAAATTTTTGCACTTTCACGGTTACTGAACATATTGTGTTTTCTGTATAATGAAGTAATCATTCAACAGCAACGTTTGGGTTCAATCACTCAACCGTACTGTTTAAATATTAATAAACCTAAAACAAAGGATTTGGCACCTTAATTCATGTACCTTTCAACATGAATCGTAGCTTGATTGTTAACCGCTTTGAAGTTTTCCGGGTTTCCAAACCATGTCTATTTTCTATTAACTATGAACAAACGAAACGTTCCTGTCCATTCCTATCTTGCGAAAAGAAATTAGCCTTTAATGAATTGAATAAGCATTAGGAATATATTTGACAAATATACCTTGATTATTTTTATATTTCCTTTTCTTCACCTTGTCATTTAGTATAGACAAGATATAATTACGTTTTGAAGGCGTCAGGAACTAGAACTCAATATTGTGAATGTTAATGATATCGTTATCAATGAACTTTAACCCTTTTTATATTCTTTCCATGATCATGTTCAACATCTAAAGTATTGATTTCCGGATACTATTTCCCCCGTTTAATTCTATCATCAAGTGCTTTCAATTTCTCGCACCCCTCAAGGGTGTGGCAGCATGCTACTTGGAATACACACTTGCCAATGTATTCAGTATTTCGTTCTCTCAAATCTCGACAGTTCACCATCTTTAAGATTTTCTATACATCGTAACACACTGCCTTCACAGCACTCTACTTTTATATTACTCTGATGAAGGACTTTGGCTTGAAACGTCAGTATTTCATTCTCTAAAATCTCGACAGTTCACCATCTTTAAGATTTTCTATACATCGTAACACACTGCCTTCACAGCACTCTACTTTTATATTACTCTGATGAAGGACTTTGGCTTGAAACGTCAGTATTTCATTCTCTAAAATCTCGACAGTTCACCATCTTTAAGATTTTCTATACATCGTAACACACTGCCTACACAGCACTCTACTTTTATGTTACTCTAATGAAGGACTTTGGCTTGAAACGTCAGTATTTCGTTCTCTAAAATCTCGACAGTTCACCATCTTTAAGATTTTCTATACATCGTAACACACTGCCTACACAGCACTCTACTTTTATATTACTCTGATGAAGGACTTTGGCTTGAAACGTCAGTATTTCGTTCTCTAAAATCTTGACAGTTCACCATCTCAAGTTAAGATTTTCTATACATCGTAACACACTGCCTACACAGCACTCTACTTTTATATTACTCTGATGAAGGACTTTGGCTTGAAACGTCAGTATTTCGTTCTCTAAAATCTCGACAGTTCACCATCTTTAAGATTTTCTATACATCGTAACACACTGCCTAATCATATTACTCTGATGAAGGACTTTGGCTTAAAACGTCAGTATTTCTTTCTCTAAAATCTTGACAGTTCACCATCTTTACTTTTCTATACATCGTAACACACTGCCTACATACTTGGTAACAGTTTCAAGTTGATTTGAGATCAAGCCAAGAACAATATTTCAATTCGATTGTGATCATTGTCATTTCCTGTTAATTGCATGATTGTATGCACTATAACAAAAAGCAATCATTTCCTGCTGCATTTAAACAAACCATTGTCCATCTCCTCTTCAATCTTAGCAACGGAAATCTTATTTTAGCTCTATAGCCATTGATTTTATAATGGACACTATATACAAAGTATTAATGTTGCACTCTGTCAATGTCACGTGAAAAACTTTGTTATTTTAGCTGTGTGAGCAAGACCCAAAGTTCCGTATATCTTTTCAAACCCACGACTATAGCTTTTAATTCTTCGACGCACAGACTTTCGACTTTAAAATTAAAGGCGCACAGCTACAACTCGTATAGCGCACATCGTATATTGACGCACAGCTAAAAAGCCACGTGTACCAAGTTATGACAGTTGTAAAGGCCTATCTACATGCATGAAACTATTGTTGTACGATTGTCATTCTGGCGTATGAAATTTTGTGTACATGACACAATTCTTGTTCATGATTGGATGGTGAATGTTGAAAAACGTCGAATTGGCGCTGAATCACATACATCACGATGACAATCGTATACGGTAATCGTACCGTGTAGAAAGGCCTTTAGACAATTAGAATAGATATAAGATTGAGAGTTTCTTGCTGGATGAATTTATGAAAGAAGTGGGAAACAAGTTCCTCACGCTGGGGGCCTGGGGCGTAGGCAGAGAGTATATATAGCCACGTACACTCAGCGTGCATCTTTTCTGTTTTTGCCATGAGGTGTAAGCTAAAGCAGCTAGTGGTGTTGCACTGTAAGAGAAGCTGTTGAGGTGTAAGCTACAGCAGCTAGTGGTGTTGCACTGTAAGAGAAGCTGTTGAGGTGTAAGCTAAAGCAGCTAGTGGTGTTGCACTGTAAGAGAAGCTGTTGAGGTGTAAGCTACAGCAGCTAGTGGTGTTGCAATGTAAGAGAAGCTGTTGAGGTGTAAGCTAAAGCAGCCAGTGGTGTTGTACTGTAAGAGAAACTGTTGAGGTGTAAGCTACAGCAGCTAGTGGTGTTGCAATGTAAGAGAAACTGTTGAGGTGTAAGCTACAGCAGCTAGTGGTGTTGCAATGTAAGAGAAACTGTTGAGGTGTAAGCTAAAGCAGCTAGTGGTGTTGTACTGTAAGAGAAGCTGTTGAGGTGTAAGCTAAAGCAGCTAGTGGTGTTGCACTGTAAGAGAAGCTGTTGAGGTGTAAGCTACAGCAGCTGGTGGCGTTGCACTGTAAGAGAAACTGTTGAGTTGTAAGCTAAAGCAGCTAGTGGTGTTGCACTGTAAGAGAAACTGTTGAGTTGTAAGCTAAAGCAGCTAGTGGTGTTGCACTGTAAGAGAAGCTGTTGAGGTGTACAGTTGTATATAGTAGGTATGATGTATGTAAAGGTGTGGTTAGGTATAAAGTTGGCAAATAAAGCACTGCGCTGCACTTGCGGTGGCAGAATCTATGGCAACCCAGCGTGAGAACAAAGATTGATGAGAAAAAAGTTTTAACATCATTTATTTTTCGTCCCTTCTAAGCAGTTTTTAAATCTCATTTAGTCTGAGTATTCTCCTCTACAAAATATTGGTCTGTTTCTTCACTTTCTGTCCATAAATTGGTTTCTAGAAAGTTAATCACTGCTTCTCTAAAAACTGCAAAAATTTGCTTCGAGTATATTCTTATACAAAATATTGATTTGTTTACGTCCTGTCACTAAATGTTTTTCAGAAAGTTAATCACTGCTTTTCTAAAAACTGCAACTGCTGAAAATCTAGTTCTCTTTCGTTTCTAAAAACTACAACTGCTTGAGAACATTTAGTTTTCCTCTCTTTCCAGTGGTTGTAAAAACTCGTTGGCTTCGAGTATACTCTTATACAAAATATTGATTTGTTTTTTCACTTCCTGCCAGTTAATTGGTTCCTCAGCAAGCTGATCAGATATTCCTGGAAACTTGGAGCTGCCGTAGAGGTTGACGATAGATGGCGCAAACACAATATTACGAATGTCTGCTCTACCTGGTAAGCCATAAGGATTAATAAAAATCTTCTCTAGGTTAGCCATCTGATTATTCAGAATACGCAGGCGTGAGAACTCCTTGGATGAAAACTTCTTTCTTGTCTTTTCAAATTCATGAGTGGTTTGGTTGAAGTCAAGGATTGCTTTCTTGATGTGATCGACTGTTATGATATCAGGACTCTTGCTTAGCATAGCTGTATTCAGTTGATTGATTGAGGTGATGAGTTGATCACTATACTTTGTAACATCCATTGGCAATATATCTGAGTCAGATAAACGTAGTAGTAATCTGGCACTTAATTTACATACAGATAAGTGAATGTGAAAATTAGGATCTACGAATGTTGCCATCCAGTTAAATGTATCGTGTACTGAGTGATAGACTGGATAAGTAGTAACATTGAGATCCTTGAAGCTGTACTCATAAGCAATACTTGGTACACCTAAAAATATGAAAAATCGTTTTCGTTGAGGGAAAGTACAAAGTACTAGCTTGAGTTATAAGCACATGAGATGTAGGGACAAGAACAGTGTAGCGGATTCAAGCGTCAAACATAAGCACATGAGCTGTAGGGACAAGAAGAGTTTAGCGGATTCAAGCGTCAAACACAAGCACATGAGCTGTAGGGACAAGAAGAGTGTAGCGGATTCAAGCGTCAAACATAAGCACATGAGATGTAGGGACAAGAAGAGTGTAGCGGATTCAAGCGTCAAACATAAGCACATGAGATGTAGGGACAAGACGAGTGTAGCGGATTCAAGCGTCAAACATAAGCACATGAGATGTAGGGACAAGAACAGTTTAGCGGATTCAAGCGTCAAACACAAGCACATGAGCTGTAGGGACAAGAAGAGTGTAGCCGTCAAACACAAGCACATGAGCTGTAGGGACAAGAAGAGTGTAGCCGTCAAACACAAGCACATGAGATGTAGGGACAAGAACAGTTTAGCGTCAAACATAAGCACATGCGATGTAAGGACAAGAACAGTTTAGCGTCAGACATAAGCACATGCGATGTAGGGACAAGAAGAGTGTAGCGGATTCAATCGTCAGACATAGTCTCTAGGATCAGGTCTAACATAATTAACCCTTTATTCTAAACCCTTCTCATGTAGCCAGGGCATGAGTTGATCCGCTAGCCCATCTGACATACGGATAGATAAACAGACAGACAGACCGACAAACAGACAGATAGACAAACAAACAAACAAACAAACAAACAAACAAACAAACAGATATACAGATAGACGGACAGACAGACAAACGAATAGACAGACAGACAGACAGACAGACAGACATACAGACAGACAGACAGACAGACAGACAGACAGACAGACTGACTTACCTAAAAATTGATAAAAAGGAACAAAGTCGGAGCCTGATCCAAGTGCCCCAAACTTTGGCCAAGCAGAACTTGCTGAACTAGTTTCCTTCCATCTTTCATAGAGTGATAATCTTTTCTCACCTCGTTTGGATTGATCTCTAGCATCATCGACCAACTGACTTTGATCAAACATTAATTGTTTTAATAAAGGACTGCCCTTGGCCTTCAAACTGTAGTTTCCCCTTACAACAGCATCGACATTGATATAAGCCACTGCTCGTTCACCAACTATCTTACTTTGTTGTTCAACCCATTCAGTGGAACCAATTAATCCTTGCTCTTCTGCACCCCAGCTACATAATTTAATTGTTCGTCGTGGACGCCAACCTTTAATAAGAAGTCAATATATAACAATATCATAAATATACAATAATACTAAGGTTACTATTGCTCTGCCTTAAATATAACAAAAACCATTAGCCTACTCTGCAGGCAACTCTGCGCAATCTGTAGCCACAATAATATAACGATATTAGGTGCTTGACTGTCAGTGATGAATCATACTGCTTAAGGGAATCACTCCAAATGTGTTGTTTTGCTAGTTTCTGGTCAGAAACATCATTTTCACCGATAATTTGGCATTTGGAGACTTATTTCACGAAAAAAACGTTTTTCGACTCAGAATGGTGAGATAAGCGTTTTTCAACATTTTGAACGTGGCAAAACTGCCAAAATTGAAAAGTTGAGGGAATCACTCCAAATGTGTTGTTTTGCTAGTTTCTGGTCAGAAACATCATTTTCACCGATAAATTGGCATTTGGAGACTTATTTCAGGAAAAAACGTTTTTCGACTCAGAATGGCGAGATAAGCGTTTTTCAACATTTTGAACGTGGCAAAACTGCCAAAATTGAAAAGTTAAGGTGGCTCCCTATAGTTTCAATAAATACGCGCTATTTCATACGCTCATTATCTAATGTTATTCACAAGTTTAAAAATTTGTTAGATAAATACTAAGTAGACCTTACTATAGCAGAACTATCGCAGATATATAATATCTATCAAAAAGTAAAATTATTTGCTGTTACCATGGTAATAATGACGTTGGAACTTTGGTATATTTTCAAATATTGTATAATTAAAGCGACATGTCTTCAGTTTGCTTCCATGAAATTTTTTAAAAATTGCTGAGATGATAGATACTGTTGTGGAGAATATCCATGCACAAAATCAGAGAGGGTTGTATGGACAGATTTTTCGCTATAAAAATTATCGATTTAAAAAAGTTCTGTCTTATGAAATTTTTTGAAAATTATATATACTTTAGAACTTTTTATAAACTACTTAATTACAAAATTTTAGCAAAATTCACCGAAGAAAACGTCTACAAGTCTAACATCTATATCGACGCGGTCATAGAATTTCGAATCGACAAGATCGCTATTTACGCATGCGTGGCGAAACGATTTCTAGTCACCAGTCCCCTATTGAAATTACCGTAGGGAGCCACCTTAAGTAGAGAAAAACTCCACACACTGCGGCTGGGAATCGAAGTTTCGAACCTGCGACCTTCGGTTTACTAGTCCGACGCTCTACCGACTGAGTGAGCTACATGGTCAAGTTGGGAGCAGGTCGTGGAATGTTGGTACTTATATTTGATATTTCGAAACTGAAATCTAGTTTCTTCAATATCGATAACGCAATAACTCTTCATCTTATCTTGTCCCACAATAATTATCCCAAACAATAATACAAGAACAAACTAGAGCCGCTCACCTGAGTTAATCAAGGTTTTGAGTCCTCGGCCTAACTCCATCATAACTGCTGTACCAGATGATGAATCTACAGCACCAAAGCCCCAGGCATCCCTGTGTGATCCCAAAAGAATCCAGCGATCAGGTTCTTCTTTTCCAATTATAGTTGCTATGATATTAGTTATATTTCTTCTTCGAAGCTTTGCATTCACATGAATTGTCACATTAGGACTAGTATCATTTATACCTATGTTATAGTCGAATTGAAATCCCCCTTGCCAATCTTCTGGCGCTTTAGGTCCTGGATTAAAACACACATGAATACAAATATCACACTGCTAATACTAATAATAGCACAGCGTGAACAACAGCAGCAACAACAGCAGCGACAACAGCAGCAACAACAGCAACAACAACAGCAGCAACAACAGCAGCAATAACAACAACAGCAGCAGCAACAACAACAACAGCAGCAACAACAGTAACAACAACAACAACAACAACAACAACAACAACAACAACAGCAGCAGCAGCAGCAACAACAACAACAGCAGCAGCAGCAGAAACAACAATAACAACAACAACAACCTTTTATTAACTTGAGAAGTTCTTTGGCTTGTTTATAAGGCAATGGTGTTGCAGATATTTGCGGCATGTTCACTTGATCAACTTTCTTACGATATATTCCATCAATAGCAGGCACCTCTGGTGTAAGAGGGTCGCCTTTTACTAATCGTAAGTTTCCTCTCTGAACACCAGATGACGGCAACCACCATGATTTAGGATAGGTTTGATTTTCTCCAAGGGGAGCTGAATCTGCTGGATCATTGTATAAAATGGCACCTTCTGCTCCGCAAATAGCTGCTTGGTTAATCTGCATTAAAAAACGAAAGCAAAACTCATACTTTAATTAAAACTAAGTAAATACTCTATTTACGACTTGCCGATTTGGAACCAAAGAGAAATTGCATGACCTCATTCCCTTTTCCATTCTGTTTTCCCTCTCATCACTTCTATTCACTTTCAATTCAATTCACTTTACTTCACTTCACCTCACCTCATGTCCCTTTCCTTTTCCTCCCTTTCCTTTTCCTCCCTTTCCTTCCTTCCTTTTCTTTCTCATTTCACTTCACTTCTCTTTATTTCACTTAACTTAACTTCACTACACCCCATTTCACGTTATGTCACCTGATCTAATCTCACTTCATCACTGACTTCATTTCACCTCGTCTCGCCGCCTCATCTTACTTTACACTAGATTGCGTTGCATATAGACCACCAGCAATTAAGAGCTTCTCTCCATATTAAATTACCTTGTCTCCACGATAGAGTTTCCCATATCTCATAATAACGATAAACCCAGTGCAATTCATGTTGTATGTATTTCGCAAATAATCAAAGTCTTTCTTTCTACCATAGTTTGCATATAATAGTTTCCCAGTAGCATTGCCAGGCTTGGCGTAGCCAAGAAGAGGAGGAATCACTGCGGTATCATTTTCACTTGCTTCTAGAACCTTGCATAAAAAAAATTGTAATACAGAAATAGTAATCACTATACTGGCTTAGGCACATCTACACGTCAGTCAAAATAAATCTAAGTAACCTTAATTAATTTAGTCTAAAGTAGACTTAGTTGAATAAGACTCTAATTGCGCAGATTCTACTCTGATAAACGGCACTTGTTGGATACGCAGTCATTGTTTCTACCTTTTATACATCGTACCATACTGTCTACACAGCACTCTACTTATATATTACTCTGATGACGGGCGTTGGCTTCAAACGTCAGTATTTCGTTCTCTAAAATCTCGACAGTTCACCATCTTTAAGATCTTCTATACATCGTAATACACTGCCTACACAGGCTCAGCACGACTTACTTAATTCTGCTAGTCTACACGCGTAAAAACGCACAACTTGTTCACGGTTGTCAACTGGTGAACAGGCGTGAACAATGTTGTGCTGCTCGCCGTGAACAAGTTGTTCACTTATGGTTCGAACAACTTGTTCACGGAAAAATCAACAGACATGAACAGGTTGTTCCAACAGCACATTTTTATAGCCAACAACGTTGTTCGCACATGATACAACATGTTGTAACAGCATGACGAAATAACAACGATGAACAACAATGGTGAACATGGTTGATGTATCAACACGTTCTTCGGTTGTTACAACATGCGTGAACAACGGTTGTTGTTTCATCAAGCTGTAACAACTTGTTGAAACAATGATGAACAATGTTGTTCATTTATCAATATTGTTCACATATGTCAACAAGTCGTTACAGCATTGTTCAGGCAGCAATGCTGTAACAACTTGCGAAATTTTTACGCGTGTAGTTATCTTAGCTTTCTTTGGCTTTGACGAGAACGTAAAATCGTCTGGGTTTAGCCAGGATAAAATAATAAAAGTCGACTGTAACAGTGAAATAATTCATTTTCTAGTGTTACCTTTTCTTTTCCTTTGAACTCTTTGACAACGTTTCCTGTTGAATTAAGAAGTTGTACTTTGTTGGTTTCTCCTTCTTGTAAATAGGACAGCAGAACGTTGTAAGGAAAGACCTCGACCTTATCGAATGTTCTGTAAGATGTCCATTCATCTTTTATTTTTTCACCATACTCCAGCTGAATTTCTGAACCAGCAACATGAGGTCTATTTGTGAAATTTCTAGTAATAAAAACAATGCGGGTTACGTGAAAAACTCCTGAGAATAGTTTTGAGAACGAAATACTGACGTTTCAAGCGAAGCTCTTCATCACATTTTAATCTGACGAAGAGTTCCGCTTGAAACATCAGTATTTTGTTATCAAAACTATTCTCGACAGTTTACCACCTCTCCACTTTGTTTTTTCTAAAACACTGCCTACGCAACACTCTACTTTTCTAAACAATAGTTACAGAGTCAAACGCATAATAGGCGAAAACGGCAGTAACGACCCAACCGTGTTTGGATATCAAGTTTTTTATTTAGATATACAGTGCCGAAACAGAGAACGTAGGAGTCTAACGTTTCGAGCGAAGGCCCTTCGTCAGAGTGTTTGCATAGTCTTGTATATATAATATACCTATTTTATATAAATCAACAGATATTGTATGCAAATAATGCGCGCAAAGGTCGAGACTGAAGTAAGTCCACTAATCGCGCGCAAAAACAAAGCAACATAATAGTTGATACGTGCAAAATAAATTAATAATGCACAGTTTAAGAAATAAAATCTGAATAGATATTGCGGCAATCTGAATAGATATCGGGGCAATATAATAGAGAATGCGCGCAGAAACTGCAGATTCTATTGCATGGAACCAGCAATAAGTTACAAGACGAAAAAGAAACTGTCTTCTGTCCGAGCAACTATGGTCTGAACTCTGAAGTCTGGGGGGAGTCGCATGCACATGTACACCCATCGTTATGAGCCAATAATATAACACGATTTTTATTGGCAGCATGTATTATTTATAAAGTTTACTTTGATTCGCGCGTCAATTCTCTTTGATGTGTCGCAGTTATGGTTACTAAAGGTTAGTTAGCTTGCATATTAAATGAACTACTATATTGCTCTACAGCTACGTCTAGAGACGAGAATACTACATTTTTTGTTAAATAACGACGAATATCATCTATATCATGGATGAAGAGCTCCACTTGAAACGTCAGGATTTCGTTATGAAAACAATTCTCGACAGCTTACCACCTTTTCACTTTGCTCTTAGCTTAGTTACCTCCGTCTGCAGGGCAACCAACCTACACAAACTGAAAGTTGGCTTTGTTCAAACATTCTGCGTCGCACGCATTACCTCAAGTATTTCCTCAAACTCTCAGCTTTCAGTGAACTGTACAATATCTTGTGGGCTTCAAGGCGACCTTTCTCTGCCTCTTCAACATTTCCTTTATCATCATCGCTGCTGTTCCTCCTGAGGCTTGTAAAGAATCCGATTATAAACCCCAGTCCAAATAGAACAACTAGCGTGAGAATGACAACGACTACCAGTCTATTAGAACTCAACATTGTCGGTCAGTCAACAAATAACACGCTCAGAGGCAACTGACTCTCTGGAGTTAGTTTAGATCAATTAGCGTATCATATTTCGTTTAATCAATATATCACAAACATTCCAGAAATGGCTTAGCACTCTTAAATGTTTTTTTAACTTAAAGCGCCTATAAAACGAAAATTAAGTTTATCTTATTTGAAAGAACACTTAAAATGACAAAGTAACATCTTTTGCAATTTTTCGTTTCCTTGCTTCGTTCTTGAGATATTTCAGTTTGTTTGATATGCAAATTAAACATCTTGACGTCACATGTGAGATATCCAAGAAGGTTATATACCTTTGCTATTATCAAATATAATCACTTAAAAAACCACAAGTTTGGAGTTGTGGAAGAAACGCACTCACAGGCTTCACTTCGAACTAATTTGATAATAGCTACGATACTATCCTTCTCCTCACTATACTAAACGTTTGTTATTTAAATCAGACTTATATTACTTACTCATACTTCTATAAATCAGAAATATTTACATTATAATGACAACTTTAAAAAAAAAGACAGCAATTAAGAGAAGACAGTAAACATGACCAATAGCTAGAACAGAAACGCAATTCAAATTCCCAATCTTTATTATGCAAGAATGCTTCAAGCAATTTATCATTTTATATTTACAATATTTTGCAATAAGTTAAGAAGTACAAGTGGTAGTTTGGAGAGGAAGAATATTCTTCCTCCAAACACCGCGGACTACACTGACGCACCGAGTAAACTAGTTTCACAGCTGCAGCACAACCATCCTTTCTTGATCGAAGCTACTGCGGCAAGTGTTAGAACTAGAACTAAATGCGATCATGTCTTTGAAACTGCATTTTCACTAAACGTAAAATGTCACGAGCGCTTGGCTTTTCTATACACCACTTTCATGATAGCGACTAATTTGAATATTCTTTCATGTGCATCTTAATAAGCCATTCTCGCCTCGTTTATGTGCCGTCTGCAATTCAAAAGAATCTTTGCTTTATAACGAGGCTAGGCTCGTTTAGATGCACAGAAAAGAATATTTAAAGTAGAGGTCTTCATGAAAGTGGTCGATTGCACAAATTGAATAGTTTCTTTTTTCGCGTAACTTTTCTATTGTACAAACTGAATAGTTTCTCGTTCTTTGTTTTAAATGGAAAGTCGAGACAAAAAAAAAGAAATAAAACGCGCGACATAGTTTGCGCTTAGTATAGAAATGCAGCTTTTAAGCCTCAGTTTTCCTAGTCGTGGCCAGAAACTAGCTCAGAGCGAGCAGCAAGTACTCAGTTCTACATCTAGAACTTAAAAACTGCATCTAGTAATTAAAAACTGAACCATCGCATTGCTTGTTTTGTTCACTCTGAGTTCTACTTGCAGCTAGCGGCTGGGATTCCGTTTCAGCTATACTGGAAAGAGGCTTTAGTTTACTTTGCGATTGCCATGCAAATCTTTGTCATTTTACTTTACATTTACAGATAGAAAAGGACCAATCAGAATACCAAATTCTGGTGCAGGACGATACGTTTACACAATTCAAACAGACTTCTGGTTTAGATGATTTGCACAAAACAAGGTAACGTTCTGTAAACCAAAGTCAAATTAACTACGTCTTATTTGCTGTACACCCGCGAAAACCAAAGTGTGACAACGAAGTGCAGCGACCACGCCCATTCTAAAACCCAAAAGTCATTTTTAAGCAGTATTAACTGCACTACAGAACTATATTCTAACACCAAATATTTCTAAACCACCCTTAAATTACGTATTCTAATTTACACCTCGGTCGAGACACCGCGCAAGCACTCGTTGAAAGAAATGGCAAGTATTTTAGCTGCAAGTTTTCTGCAGTTACTTCTTTCCCAAACACGACGCGACATTACGATCAAGACACAAGGTAAAACTTGAACGAATACTATCCAGTTTACTCGTAAAACTTTGCGCAATATCTGCCAGAGTTTCTTGGAATTCTGAAGAATCCTTTTCAGGGTCACTCTCGTTCGATCTATCATCGTTACTTGACGTTTTACTGTCGTCGTCAATTGTCGCATTGTCTTGCTCAATATTCGCTTCCAATTTCTGTTCGCAATGATTTTTGTCACTGTCATAATCCTCCACTCTGATTATCGGAATTACAGCTGAGCGAGGCTCGCTTTCTTCTGTAACGTTAATTTCTACATCTTCGTCATCAGGTTTTTGCTGTTCCACAATTACTGCTGAAAATAGGTGTAAAACATATTATAAATATGCGTATAAGCATTGTACGGCAACGACAGCAACAGCAGCGGCAACAATAGCAGCATCGTCAACAACAGCAGCAGTAGCAACAACCGCAGCAATAACATCAACCAACAACAGCAGCAGCGACAGCAACATCTACAACAACAACAGCAACAACAACAACAACAACAACAACAGCAGCAGCGACAACATCAGCAACAACAACAACAACAACAACCGCAACATCGTCAACAGCAGCAGCAGCAACAACAACAAAAACAGCAATGGTCAACAACAGCAGCAGCAGCAACAACAGCAGCAACACCACCACCAACAGCAAGTAGCAACAGCAACATCTACATCTACAACAGCAACAACAGCAGCAACAACAACAGCAACAACAGCAGCACCAACACCAACAGCCACACCACCACCATCAACAACAACACGTCCTTTCCTACAGTACTATATCAACAAATCATTTTTCGTACCTTCCTTTGAACACTCTTTCCGCTCCTCCTCCTTCTCGCGTTTTTCTTCAATTATTTCTTCATGTTTGCTACTGCTCGTTACTGGTGATCCTTCAGCAGAACTAGAACGTCGTGAAGTTAGAGGATTGTTCATGAAATAACTAAATGGATCATAGCCATGCATACGTCCACTTGGACTCATTAGTCCTCCTGTATCCCCCATCATTCCATTTAAGCCTGGATAAAGCATTGGATCTGCAGCAGCGGGATTAACGTTTGGAAAGCTCGCTGCTCGTTTCATGAACGGATTAGGAGAGTAAGGACCAAACATCCCACCGGGAGAATATCCCGGAAACATCGGTGACAATAGGCCTGACGTCATAAAAGGTCGGGTATCCATGCGATGTAGCAAGTCCTGGTAACTAAGGAACGGGTTAGTAAGAGGATTGGGAAACAACCAGTTCGTATTCATTCCACTGTAAGGTGCTTCATAAGCCTTTGACGTCACTGGAGTACTGGGGAAAGTTGGTGCAGACATGCGACGTTGACCAATCTTCTCTCTCTTCCCATAATCCGTCGCTTTCTCTTCACTTCCGAGGAAAAACGATACTCTCCGACGAGGACCGTTACCATCATTACTACCTTCCGAGCTTGCATTTTCGTCGGTTGTCGACGAATCATCGTTAACACCCGAGGAACTTGAGCTACGGCGTTTGAGGCCTGGACGCAAGTAGTTGCTATTACTGTAAGTGAAAGATGGCGGGAAAAATGATGGTCGTAACGTCGCATCGTGGTTTGTTGGGGTCAGCGGTTCACTATTTGGTGTCATAGGTGGCCTAAGACGATGTGGATCTAAGTAGTTCTTGTATTGAGAAGTTGGAGGATAAGTGCCAGTGATGTTCAGATTTTGATCTCTGGTGGAAGAAAACACAGTGCAGAAACATCGTCAGTAACATTTCACAATCTTCTTCCTTGCGACAACAAGAACAGTAACAACAACAAGAGTAACAACAACAACAACAGAAACAGCAACAACAGAAACAGCAGTAGCAACAACAGCAACAGCAGTAACAACAACAGTAACAACAGCAACAGCAGTAACAACAATAGTAATAACAACAGCAGTAGCAACAACAGCAACAGCAGTAACAACAACAGTAACAACAACAGTAACAACAGCAACAGCAGTAACAACAATAGTAATAACAACAGCAGTAACAACAACAGCAACAGCAGTAACAGCCATCTAATCACGTACAGTTGAAATCTTCTTTGAGTGGCTAACATGGCTTCTTTTCTAACCATTTCCATAGTCGAGGCTGAAGGCAATGTATTTACAGGAGAAATGACGGCAAATAAACCATACTCCACATTATCAACGTCTCTCTTTTTAATATGCATTTCTCTCATTTTCCCACGGCATTGAAACATCTGAAATCAATGAAATATGAAAAATACAATAGAATGAACATTAACATATCAACTTTTTCTTTCATATTCTAAGAACAATTCAGAATTCCTGTAGATGTTGCACTACACTATATTATAAGTTGTTACGCTACATTAGAAGACGTTACGCTACGTTATGAGACGTTACGTTATGTTTAAAGACGTTACGCTACGTTGTCCAACATTATATATATAATTAAATCCGGTTTATATAACGGTGAGGTTAATTATCTAAGAATTTTTCTAAAATATCATTTGAAAAACCTGACACTGTGGTTTATACAACGGTGCGACTTATAGTCCAGAAAATACGTAGATATAATTGTTACAAAGGCAGTTTTACCTTATAAAAACCACCGCCATGACTGAGGGTACATTTGATGCGACAAGTGAAATTTTTCTCACGTTTGCTGGAATTAAAAACATCTTCACCTTAAAAAAATAAAGACAAAAATATAAATCTACAGAGAAAAAAAAAAGATATCAAAACCAAACTGATTAGACATTGACTATGTTTACTTACGTTCATTCTTTCCATCAGCCTTGTCATCCTTTATAATTATGACATAAAAACACATTAATATTTTGGCAAAAATACAAGAGTGCATCCACGGCATGTTTGGGTTGCACACTTGCACAACAGACAAACAAACAAACAAACAGATAAACTGAAGTAAACACATATATAATCTCCTACTAGCAAAGGTTAATTATAATTCTACCTCTTGAACACCAGCAGCATTGTTGTCAACCCAGACGAGGTTTTCTTTCACTGATTTATGATCATCAATATGAAGAAACTTAAATAAACTTTGATGAATCAAAGCAGCCTGAGGAAAAAAAATCCACATAAGATTAAGAACATTAATAAGCATTATTTCATTCTTTAATATGAATTGAAATAAAAATAAGAAAATGTTACTAACAGTACAGTTACAATTCATAGTCACCTGAGAATATCCAAGAAAATCTTTGACAGATTCAGAGACGTAGAACAATTGTCCATCTGTTGTGATGATCATAATAAAACCATCTAAAGCCTGGAGGGGGAAAAATATAAACAGACATTTATAAACATAATATACTTAATTAAGGTACTTGCATATATGTTTAAATAACTTAAGCTTGATAAAATCAATAAATCAATTAGTACCTCCAGTAAAAGTTGAGACATAAGGCCATTGCCTTCAAATTGTGAGGATAAATCATCCTGACCAACTGGGCTAATGGCAGGTGTCTTTTTTGTTGCACAAACTAAAACATAAAATGCAAAATTAATGTACAGTAAAAGAAATTGTGAACATGGTACTTTCTACTGTAATATATGGTACTGGGGCTGGTTTTATGAGCAATTAACCACTGGGCCACTAATTTAAGAAAACTGTAGTAATTTAACTTTAAGCTGAAAAATGTATCCTATATTACAAAATCTGTAGCTATTAACCAAGTGTGGGTGGTATTTCATTTATATCAAAACTATTCTTGGCATGTTCACTTTACTCTACTTTTTTACCGTCCAGGAAATGCAGGCCAGATGGTCTGAAGAGAAGAGTGATCCACACCCACTTTACAGATGGGTGTGGTCATGTCATGTGACCAATTTTAAATGCATGCACCTTGGACAAACGGTTGTCTGAGTGAGTGAACTTAAGTGGTGGCTTCGGACATACTCAACAAGAAGTAATTCAATAAGATGCAACAACAATTATTAATAATTCAATGTATCAATAGCTCAACATCACTTGAAACATTTAATAACTTGCAACAGCTACCAAAGTACACAAGTTCTCAAACTTCCCTTTTTGAAAATGTCTCTATTAAGTTCAAATTTTAGTGTAAAAACCGTATGATGATTTTAACTTTTTAAATTACCAATTTGGTTTGCGAACACCTCAATGAGAAGGTATATACTATATATATATATACAGTATATCTTTGTACTAAAACCAGATGATTTTCTTGGCTTTAAACAAAACGTTACAAAAAATGCATTCCGATTTTTTTTTCTGAAAGTAGCAAAAAAGAAATTCATGAGTGGTTGACTGCACTTAGTCTACAAGAATATATTTTACTTCAATTCTCAAGGGAGTTTTGCAAAGCCTCTTAATTTGAATACAAATTGTCCCACCTTATTCCCAAGGGAGGTAATATAATTTGCATATAAATCCGCCACATCAATAATACTGTTTTAAATTGGGCCGAAATTGCTTTCATCTTTGATGAATGTCACAAGCGAACTAGTTTAAAACCGAAGCGCTTTATTTTCCTGTACCAGGCAACTTTACTTATAAACTAGCATACTGTACCGCTAAGAATATATAAAATTATAATATTCCTTCATTCCTGTTAGCAATCAATTTGCAACGTCAACACCTTTGAGACTGTTTTATATTTTAAGATATTCAACGCACATTGAATGTTCTAGCGAAATGCTGCGGCGCACGCAAATTGAACTGGGTTCTTTAAAAAACCAGACAAGAAAACCCAACACACACGCATAAAACACGGCTAAAGAAAGTCACAACTGTAGTTTAAAGGACGGACACGGCACCAGAAAAAGGTAAAACTTGAAATCCGTTCAAAGAAAAGAGCTCTTTCTTAGACAAAGGAAACGCCATCTGGAATACATCAAACCCAGAAGAAATACCAAAAAAATATTAAATTATTTGACATTACATTTGTTGATTAGCGCTAGGGTAGTTAAAACGTATTATGAAGATCCCGATTTTATAAAACAAGAAGTATCTATTTAAAAAAATCTTCAAACAGGACCTCGCGGTGAAGCGGGATATGGGTAAATATCTTTAACGAGTTCTCAAGAAGAGTTCAGCCGGAGGCACTTAATCCGTAAATACTGTCTGACCTTTTGTCGGACAACACACTGCATGTTTGCTAGACTCATCCAGGAACTTTACAAGCTCAAATACTTTCGGAAATCAACAAAGAATTCAACCATGTTGATTTCCAAACTATTAATGTTGATTTCAAAATGTAACAAAATGTGAAATCGACAACGAGCGGCGAACAAAAAATACTCCCATGGGGCATTTTTAGAACTCGGAACGATAAAGAAACAATTTCAACGAATATATCGTAAGAAGAAAACAGCAGATCAAAAGCCATTTCTATTTTAATCAACATCATATGTGTTGGGGGTTTTTCCCTGATGATTTACTGTTCACAAACGGGGCAAGCTTCGCTGTTCGCACCGGTTAAAAAATAGACTTGGCGCTTGTCCAATCTATACAGCGGCTATCTTTTCCACAAATCCTCTAAAATAATCTTATTCTGTGATAAACATCATCTAATCTAAAGTGTGCGTAATCCTCAATGGCTACAAATCAAATAAAACTAAAAAGATAAACTTTGTCATTTGGACACGAAGCCCTTCGAGTTGAGTTGTCACACCAGCACGAAATACAACACGAAATCCCATCAACTATTTTCATCGTCAGCTTCTCCTTCGCATTTAGTTCTTCTACTTTAAAAAACTAACCAAAATAAGGCAATTCCTTAACAGGTTTCATTCCTTAACAAATATACATTAAAATGAGATAAAACCCGATGGAAAAAAATACGAAGAAAAGCCATTTGAAGTGTTGGTCAGCTGGGGTAAAAAGCCTCGCACAAAATCCCCAAAGTTATTAAAAATATAACACGACGGCGTTGATCAAAATCTTTCTGCTTACCTTGGAAGTAACTTTTGGCCTTTAAGTAGCTCACTGTTAAACGTAATATAGATATTTTGTCCAACTTTGAGATGGTGTCTTCGGGAAATGGCAGAAGACGAGCAAGATTATCCAATTCCGTATTCAGTCTGTCCCGATGCCGTTTAGAAGGATTACCTCTGAAAATAAACCCGATTTTTAATCAAACAACTACACAACTACCAATGGTTGTCTATCTAGAGTTAGCTTTGAATTACTTTTTACAGTCCAAGGGGTTTATGGCGTATTTTTCAGGTGTCATGAGGCAATTTGAAATACGAGCGTGCAATGACATCTTACAAACAAAGGCTGAATGTTCGCAGTGTACATCTTGGTCTCGCGAGCAAATTTTCAACACGCATTCACAGCCGTATAAAACTTAAAATACTGTTCATCTAACGGAATGATCTAAGATTTATCCACGACAAAAAGAAGCGATTGACTTTCATGTTTGAACGTGTAAAAAGTCGTTCGTTTCAATTCAGAATAGCCTTTCACGAGCATGCTTTTATTCTCACGAAGCCAACAAGTAAGAGACATCACGAAGACACGTCAACTATCCATACCCTTGAAGCTTCTTCTTTCGTTTGCCTTTCCCCGCACCATTTACATCCTCAATAGACGCCAGTTCGAAATCCTGACCTTTCACCTCGGAAGAAAGGTCAAAGCGCAAATGAATAATCCAGGAGAGATATTTAGTCTTTGAAGGCCAACCAGGCAACGGACTCACGAAAGAACAACACACGGCAATACCATTAACGTGTTTTTTAACTACAATTCCACAGCGAGAACACGAAAGAATTATTCTCCTAAAATACTGTTGAACTTCGATTGAATTCAGACTTATATCCTGGGGCAGTAAAAGTCAGCCAGACATGAGATAGACAAGCCAAAGGAGATTGTAATTATGAAGTCTCGAAGACTTAAAAGATCCATGTCATATTTTGATTGACATATTGCTTAAATCCTATTGTATTACGGCCTCATGCAACGAAGCGAATCGCGTGATTTGATTGGCCCATCATGCACGAGAGATGCTCTGATTGGTCAATTGCTCGGGTAATAATCACGTATTACCATACAACGTATTCTGCAGAATAACAACCCTGTTGTCACGAAAATTAATTTTCAACGGTTGCTGAGCAAATCCAGAATCAACACACGAAACCACACTAAACCCAAGCCTAAAGCAATATGGTATTTCGTGAAATTATGACTATAAAATATCGTTAATACTGTAAAACGTTGTATAGTTTCCCCGTTTCAAAACACCGTATAATATTGGCCTAGTTACTCCGCTTTGAGTAATATACGAGTAATATATTCTGGAAAATAATATAAACGTGCATGGTTAAAATTTGAATTGAAGAGATCACTGCCTTATCACAGTTCCTCCCAACTGAAACATGTTTTTCAAATTCTCTTAAAACCCAGCAACGATCTTGAAATATATAGTTTTATCTTCAAGTTTAGGCAAAAACAAATATAATTTTTTCCATGTTCATGTGCGTTGCTAGTTTAGAGTAACAAAGTGTTGTCAGTTAAAAGGTGATTAGCACTCGTTAGGAATTAAATTTTAATATTTTCTTTTTTTTACTTTCTTTTAGTTATTTCACTTGGGAAAGAAGAAGAAAATGGAAGGAAAGTAATGTTGAAAAAGGAAGGTAAGAATAAAACAAGAAACATAAGAAAATAGAACTAAAAAGAAAAAAAATATGAAAAAGGTGAGACGATCAACAATCTTAAGGCCTGGCCAAACGCTTTCAACATTTCATTCAACATCGTTCAACATTGTTGAATTCAACCGTGATTCAACATGTTGAAAGCGTTTGGCCACCCTGTTGAATGATGTTGAACGTTGTTGAATGGTGTTGAATGATGTTGAACGAAATTTGAACATGTTCAAATTTTCGTTCAACATGCGTTCAACAATGTTGAACGATGTTGCATGAAATGTTGAAAGCGTTTGGCCAGGCCTTTAGTCACATTCATAATTTTCTCATTACTTATTTACAACAAAGTGTGCATAATTAATTGCATAAAAACTGCCCATCATTGCCCTTTTAAAAGACATTGAACTGTTGGGAGAGAGTTTATTGATAGATAACGAAATCAAATGCTAGCGTTTTTCTTTACGGTTACGCAGTGTAATGTTGCACGCATAACGAAGTATATTGCAGTGTGTAACATACTGTGCAATGGTAAAAATCAATGTGAGACAAGTTGCGGCACTGTGTGTGTGGGTGTGTCATCGCGTCCTCTCTCTAAACAGGCAAATTGAGCGGCTTCCTTTACACAGATAACGGGCTCAGTTCTACAACTAGAAGTTACTATTGCAAGTGAAGTGTTGCCTCAAATGGGACAAAAACCTTTAGCCTACTCCACAGGCAACTCTGTGCATTTGATGGCCAATGTGACACCCCCCTTGCCCACTCCACTCAAGATTGCCCACTCCACCCAAGATTGCCCACTCCACCCAAGATTGCCCACTCCACTCCACCCAAGATTGCCCACTCCACACAAGTTTGCCCACTCCACCCAAGATTGCCCACTCCACCCAAGTTTGCCCACTCCACCCAAGTTTGCCCACTTCACCCAAGTTTGCCCACTCCACCCAAGTTTGCCCACTTTTACCTTCTCTCCAAACGGTTAATTTCTTAATTAGTTGTTAATATAGAAAGCCAGCTAACCAGGCTAGTCTTTTGACTATTTTAATTGGCTTTTTACCAAAAAACCTGTTCAATTATCTTCTTCCTGTAAATTAATTAATTTAAATTTATGTCCTTCATCACATGGTGTTTTAATTAATCACATGGTGTTTGATGAAGAGCGTTGGCTCGAAACGTCAATATTTCATTATCTAAATTATAATTTATGGCATTTATATAATTCCAATAATCGCTATCCTTGTTTTGCTACGAATGGTATAAAATAATGTTCTAGAAGATGATCATTTAGGACATTACAGTCACTTTCAGTTTGCTTTTGAAATCCCAAACGTATAATTGAAATGAACATTCCGAACTTACGTTGCAATGTTCAGAACTACATTGCGAGGTAGATACAAATTTAAGTCGGCAATTTGTTTCTGTTTAACCAAGTATCTATTATTCTTCATTTCCATCAAACACTATACAACAAATAATCTTCTACTCCGTGATTTCACCAAAGGAAATCAACTGAAAGCTTATTAAATTGGAACTTCACAATGAACTTCGCGAACTTCCGTATCTAGTTCCCAACCTTCCAACAAATGTTGACAAACGAATTTCAAAAGCAAGCTGAAACTGACTATAAGACAGGAGTGTTAGTCTGAGTCCCATTCTTCAGCTTGAATTTGACGAAATCGAGATCCTCTTGTCGCCTTTCTTCTTTTTTGACATCGAAAAACAATATAACCAATGATAGCAAGAAACAAAAGCAGTAGGATGATGATAACGGCTGTCAACGTATCTAGTGAGAGACAAAACCTAATGTGAATGATCCAGGTGGCATTTGTAACTTGAGACAGAAACAGCGACAACAACAGCAACAACAACAACAGCAACAACAGCAGCAGCAACAACAACAGCAGCAACAACAACAGCAACAACAGTAATAACAGCAGCAATACCACCAACCGCAACAACAACAACAACAACAGTAATGTTCACCTTTGCAAGATGTTTCTTGATTTTTATTTTTCTGATGTGGCTTCGTCGTGTGATTTTTATTTTTCTGATGTGGCTTCGTCGTGTTAAGACATTCTGCGTCATAGTCCACAGGTATAGCGGAAGCAGTTTGTCTAAAAATAATTAACTTAAATTACGATCACTTGACTCACGCCAAAAACAACCCCTAGAATTATTTTACTCTGTCTAACACAAGATATTCTTGGTTAAAGCGAGCACCTTCGGCTATCCGACACAGCAATGAGTCCAAGAGAGTATACCTACTTAACAAATTTATCCAAAGTGCAAGAACTTTTGCAACCAGGAAGAAAATATTCGTACACTGTAGTTGGTCTTGTCGTATCATTGCGATAAAACATACGAACAGTGTGTGTCTTAGAATCCCTGTCAAAATAAAATATAAAAGCAAATTCAAATAAACGTTGTTCCAAAATCACCTCTGGCGCGAAAGAGGCAAGTTCAAGCCAAACGCTTCAGTGGAGTTCAATAAGGCAATATTTTCACACCCTGGATTGACGCACCTCACTATTTGTGAGCACACGTTGTAGGCGCACTTTGTAGGCGCACGTTGTAGGCGCACTTTGCAGGCGCACGTTGTAGGCGCACTTTGTAGGCGCACGTTGTAGGCGCACGTTGTTTCGTTGTATAGGCGCACGTTGCAGGCGCACGTTGTAGGCGCACTTTGTAGGCGCACGTTGTAGGCGCACTTTGTATGCGCACGTTGTAGGCGCACGTTGTTTCGTTGTATAGGCGCACGTTGCAGGCACACGTTGATTAGTTAACTTACTTGTTATAGTAAAGCTCCATGAGAAATGCAGTAGAGTATGGAGGTGGTATGCCTGAGTAAATTTTCAAGGCACTTAACAACCCTACGACTGTACTGTCATGCTAAAATGGAAAGAAACCAAGCATCAGTGGTCAACATTGTATCAGTTGAATACAATACGACAGTGGTTAATTCTTACCGCAGAATATACATGTAATTTCTTAGCATTGCCATGATTCTTTGCAAATTTCTTCATATTTTCTACCATTTCACCAAGTAAGACACCTTGGATAAAGACAGAAAAGTGTTTTCATTAGTATATATCAAAATAGTACTCAACACTTAGGAAAAAACACCCAGATATTTTATTGCTTAATAGTGCAAAGTAAATCATCAGCTTACCTCCCGTTAATCTACTCTTCTCTGGTGTATTAAAAAGCCAATAAAAATCAAATGTATTAAGATAAGACAGTTTGTCATAGAGTTGGGGTGTTAGCCATTTGGGCATACTTAAGTTATGAGCCTTCTGTAAGAGATAATTAAACATTTAAACAAAGAGTTAGAGGTGACATAAGTTGTTTTTTGTCATTATAGTTTATTGTACAAACAAGCGTCATGTGCTGAGATCTAAAGGATATTCAACCATACTTCATCATCAGGTCATACAAGACAACGACTCATGAGTTAAGGTAGGCAATCTTTTATTGCTTTGTAATTTATAAGTTTCTTCTTCATTTTTTCTATTTTTTTTCTTTCATTTTTGTTGCAGCTGTTGTTGTTTTTGCTGTTGTTGCTGCTGCTGTTTTTGCTGTTGTTGTTGTTGTTGTTGCTGCTGTTGTTGTTGTTTTTGCTGTTGTTGTTGCTGCTGCTGTTGTTTTTGCTGCTGTTGTTGCTGCTGCTGTTGTTGTTTTTGTTTTTTGCTGCTGTTGTTGTTTTTGCTCTTGTTGTTGCTGTTGTTGTTGTTGTTGCTGTTGCTGCTGCTGTTGTTGTTTTTGCTGTTGTTGTTGCTACTGCTGCTGTTGTTGTTGCTGCTGCTGTTGTTGTTTCTGCTGCTGTTGTTGTTGTTGCTGCTGTTGTTCTTGTTTTTGCTGTTGTTGTTGCTACTGCTGTTGTTGTTGCTGCTGTTGTTGTTGCTGCTGTTGTTGTTTTCTGTTGTTGTTGTTGCTGCTGCTGGTGTTGTTGCTGCTGTTGTTACTTCTGTCCATGTTGGTGTTGATGATGATGATGATGATAACTTTATTACCGTGTCAATGTTGGTGTCATTGTTGTTGTTGCATACTAATACAGTAAACTGATAATACCTGACAAAAAAACACATCATACACTTTGTATATTGTTCGAGGTGTCAGTGATTTAGTAAAACCAACAGCCTTACTAACATTGTGGATAAGTTTCTAAAAATACAAAAATAATTGAATCACCATAACCATACCACACCACACCCTGCCACACCATACCATACCACGTACCATACCTCACCATACCATACCCTACCTCACCACACCATGTTATACCATACCCTACCTCACCATACTATACCTCACCATACCCAATCATAACATACCTCACCATACCATACCATACCCTACCACACCACACCATACCTTACCATACCTTATATTCCTGTTCAACTTTTACAAACTCTGGGTCACTATAGGACTTGTTTTGAATTTCTCGATATCTGGGACAGCTGTAGCTAAGTGGCCTGAGCAACTACCAGTAGAATGAAAAAAATTGTGAATAAAATATATGAAACAGATTTTCTAATAACTCAATCCCTTTTGTAATTTCTTCCTTCGTTTCTACTACTATATACTAACAAATCCATTTCTTTTCATAAAAACTGTAAAATTCTGACTCTCTAACTTAATTAGCTCTCTAACTTCAACCTGACTCTGCATGAGTATATTGTATAAGGACAACTTGTAACTAACATGGCCTACAGGCTACAGTACAATAGTGCCATTGACTATAATTACATTCAGAACATACACTGTATTGTAGAATATATAATCTTACACACCTTGTCATATTGCTTTGGCACGCTGTGGATTGGGATAAGCTGCCAAAATTGCCAGTCTTTCCCACTGGAGCTATGATTCTAGATATTTATACAAATATCTTGTGATATTATCTTGACTTAGGGCTGGTAATATGTATATGAAGTTAACATGTTATTAATATAGAGAAGTATTCACTATGTATATATTTTGGTATTACATACTAGTGTACCTGATAATTGGAGGGATATAAACCTGCCATCTGTGCTTCAGCACTCATTATTGTACGATCCTTATCAGAACTTCGACAATATACCTTTAGAATAAAGCATTAGAAGGATTGATGATTTATAGAATTCAGTTTGTGTTCATAAAGCACTGGACAATTTGGTTAAATTAATGTTTGGTGGTCAGATTTAGGTTGGTGTTCCTCAGTGCTGATAATAATATTCTGCTTACCTGTTTCCTCATGTATTTTTGATTTATCAGTTTAGAGACATACATGTATCGTCTTTTTAAGAATTTACCCATTTCAAACTCTTGCTTCATTCCTTTCTAGAAAACACAAAATAAACACTATTACTCTCTTCCACAGAGGCTTCCTTGCACTCAAGACTAGGAGCTCATTGGGAGACACATACTGTAGGAAGAATGGAGATACAGAGATGCACGCGTGCAGGGGAAGATGGGAAGAGAGAATAGGAGAAGGGAAGCTACCTACCTCAATTTCCTTCTTCCCATCACTCTCCGCGTACCCCCGGCTTGTCTCACGCCCACGCTGCCCAAACTTTATGTCTGATGCAAGGAAGCCAGCTGAGAAGGAGAGTGCTACTTATTAATAACTCTACACTATTTAACAACTTTGTACTGACTGTCCCAATTTTGGCCTTTTCAATGGCTCAGTGGCATAGGATGCAAGTTGATGTTGGAGGGGCACAGCTTCAGAAGGGCATTTTGTTTGGGGGCAGAGCTTTGAAAGAACACTCTTTTATAACACATGTTTTATAAAAAAAAGGGCACTTTACAACAAAGTTGGGAGGGGGGGGGGGCACATGCCCCCTTTGCCTCCTGGTTCCTACACCCCTGGCTCTATTAAAGCTGTAATTTTATGGTATATCGAGTTTGTATTTCTACCTCAGTGAGTTGACCAAGACCTTGTTTCCAGTAATGTCTGTGTTCATCATTTGGAAAAGTGGTGACTGGTGATCTATCTCCATGACGATACAACTGTCATTAAAAATTACTTTAATATTAATTTCTTGAAAATATGACAATATTCAGGGCCATCACAGTTATTAACAACATTTTGTTGATTTTTAAGTTTCGATAAATATAAAATACATTAGTATTTCCTTATCAAAACTATTCTCAGCAGTTTACCACTTTTTCACTTTGCTCTATCTAAAACACTGCCTACGCAACACTCTTACTTTTTCATGATAATCAATGAACAATTAATGAAGAATTATTTCTGATTATCAATTAGAATTGATTAATAATCAATTCTAATTGATGATTATCAATAGCAATTATTGAACTATAAATTGCTTTTGATGGATAATTTACAACCTAAAGTGCAAATTAGAACAAAATTGTTTACAGAACCAAATCTAGGACATGTTTGGATTTAATTAAAAAAAACAGTGCCACGTCGGCACGTCTCTTTTCTTTTCCTTCATTAACTTACCACGTTTGCCATTACTAGTTCAATATTACTATCATGAGTAGCAGCTTCGTATTTAACACATAAAATAAACCAACAAACCAATAAACAAGAGATCCTAGCCATTGTTGACAACTCTTTGTCAGTATGATTATGAAATTGAAACAAAAATATGACTGAGCCTACGATATTCTAATCAGTAAAGCGGATCTTCTTATTGTGACAGTGAGAACTTCATGTTAGACTAAATCTCGCATTGTTGGTACGAGTTTTCTCCCTTGGTCAAAATATCGTATCAATTATAAACGTTCTGATTGGTTAATAATTTTCCCGCCAGGATTTTCAAGAAGAAGGAAGGAATTTGAAATAAAGCAAGAACTTCATCTTTCAAGAAAGAAAATAACGGTAAGAAACACTTTCATATTAATAAAAATATACGTTTAATGAAAGCTAGTGTTGCGGAGTGTTTGTACAAAGTGCAGTGTCATTATTCAGCTACTTTTTATATTTTAAAGGCTTAAAAAACGGCAATGTCCAGTCGAGTGGGTGACAAAGAATATAATTATCTGAAATTACGTCGTAAATTTTTAATGTAATTGAAGTATGTATATTATACATAACTAGTAAGTAAGGAATTAAATAAATATATATATATATATAATTTAAAAAATAAAACATACAGCTCCGTGCATATGTACTCTTATATTAAATGTTCCGTTTCACGTCATTTGAACACGAAAATTACACTTCTTTTGTGTTCAAATCACGTCGAACAAACCTTTATAAGAGTACATATGCACAAGAGCGGTATCTTTTATTTGTTTTATAAAATAAAAAGGAAAGAAAAAACAAGCTAAAAGTCGGACAGTTTTGAAATTTGTCTGCTGACGCCACGTTTATACGTCATTCAGCGTCCTGGTCATTCTTATAAATGCGCGGAGCCCAGCCAATCAGAGCGTGCATGCGTAGAGGATACCTTATTTTATTATCATTTGATTACATCACCTCATCATTTTGTTATCACCTTATCATCTGATTATCATCTGATTACCTCATCGTCTCATAATCGTCTGATCATTATCTGATTACCTCATCATCATCTGATCATTATCTGACTACCTCATCATCATCTGATCATTATCGATTACCCCATCATCTGAACATTATCTGATTACCTCATCATCATCTGATCATTATCTGATTAACCCATCATCTGATCATTATCTGATTACCTCATCATCTGATCATTATCTGATTACCCCATCATCATTTGATCATTATCTGATTACCTCATCATCATATGATCATTATTTGATCACCTCATCATAATCTGATTACCTCATCATCATCTGATCATTATCTGATCACTTCATCATATATCATCTTGTCATTATCTGATCACCTCATCATCTGATCATTATCTGATCACATGATCATTATCTGATTACCTCATCATCTGATCATTATCTGATTACCTCATCATCTGATCATTATCTGATCACCTCATCATATCATCTTGTCATTATCTGATCACCTCATCATCATGAGCATCATCAACGTGAGCACATTAAACAAAAGCAACATGAACAACAAAATTGTTTTTTGCTACAAATAGTTATATATTTTTTTAAAAACTCAAAGCATAAAAGCTTTCTTTGCTTCTTAATTTTATATATGCATAATTGTGATATTTTGAACATTCACTGTCTCAATATTGGTTTTAAAAAATATGCTACAGCAATCCAAACTTGCAAGCGTCAACTTTTTCCTACAATCATTCTCTAAACGTTTTGAATAATATCTATGCCAAAAATGGCGGAGTACACAGCAATAATCTATGTTAACACCATCATTGTCTTTTGTATAAAAACATGAATTTAAACTACATATTTTAGTCTTTCAAGATGCCATATGTTCACAAGAACACTTTCTGAATGTGTTCATCTTTGCACATGTTCATAATCTTTAGGACTTCAACGTGTAAACACTGAAAAAATACAGTTGTAATCCAGCTATAATACATTGGTTTTCAAACAGTCATACTTTTAATAATACTGCATCAGTTGAGTAGGGTTCTTGAAAGAGTAGCTGGTCCAGGTTATGATGTAAAAAATGACCCTTAGTTATTAACTCAGTAGAGGAATGATTACACCAATATATAATATATACATGTACTTGTACTGCAATAAACCAGTTATTCCACCAACTATACATGTTTAACTTGTAATACTTCAATGAGTAGGGCAATTGAAGGAGTTGCTGGTCTTTTATATACTTTAGAATGCACCTACAACTACTGTAACTAACCACATGTCCAATCTAAACGAGTAATCTTTCATAAAGTCCGTTTCCTTTGAAGGACTGCGGCTCCATTGTTTGATGGTTTTTGGTTGGTTATTTGGACGTCATATATTGTCAATGTCTCAGTCTTTAACTAGTCGATAAAGGTGATGTTGGGCACCGTGTTCACTGGTGGATACTTCGAAAACATATGATAAACACAACAGAGTTTCTTGGGTATCTCGATTGGTGACAGTCTGATGTTAAATAGGAAAAAAACAAAGTTAACTTTTGTACAGAACAAAGACATGGGAGTATCAAGCACCCCGACCTGACAACCTAGGCAATGCTGACAGCACTAATTGTGACCACCTAAGGCAACCCCTCTAAAAAGATCCTGGGTAATAGCCTCAATAGCACTGAGAAATATTTTTATTATACTATAGTATACTATAGTTACATGGTTTAATGTAAGAATAGTGAATACTGTACCTGAAGAATGGTGAAATTTTCCAACACACTGTTCATCATGTATTTTTCTGGCAGTTGTTTTAGTTTGTGAATAAAATTGATCATGTATTCACACATAGGTGATCTATGTATTCTGTAGACAAAACGACCATTCTCAAAGTGTGCATACTCAGTCTAAAAAAAAATTAAGACAATATTTTATTAAAAACAGAACAGTTGATGCTTTCTCTATATGTATAGACAATCAATTTCAAGTGACATTGCAGTAAATGAAAAATAAAAGAACAAAATGTTTGCAGTTCAGAATTACCTCGACTTTTTCCACCACTTGTTTGCCAAAAGAGCAAACTTTGGTTGAGCAAGTAATGGTCATATTTTCACTGGATTCATACCTGCAATTATATAAATTATTTTAACAGTATTAATTTGATAATTAATTAGATAATTAATGAATTAGATAATTAATTAATTGGCCCCCCAAGGGTCAGAACCAAATTCTCTCAAAAAAAACAACCCCAAAAAAACCCCACGCACTCTCCCAGGTAATTTGGAACTGGAATAAAAAAAAATGATTGTGTTGTCACTATGCTTTACTCACGTGCTAGAGACTCCATAGAATGAACCTGATTCATCTTTGACATTTGTGTTTAAGTCAGCCTGTAATGTACCAATCATGAAAGTTTACTAACAATTGTAATGGTAATATTTAACTGTAATATTACATGTACTGTGTATAAAATTATAGTTTCTAAATCATTTTACAGTACCAAATTACTCACCCAAAATTTTACCAAAAAGAACACAGACTGTGGTCCCTTTTCATATAATTCACGTAAACCACCTTTCTTTTCTGGGAATTTGTCATAAATTTGACGAATATCAACAGCCTATATAAGAATACAACAATAAAATGATAATTACATCCTACACTAATTTATACTCCCTTGCTGTGTCAATGACACAGTACTGGTATTAAAATATTTACCTCTAAGATGGAGTCTTGAAAGTTCACATTTGGACCAAGATGGACAAAAAGATGTTTGAGATACTGAAATAAGTAATAATAAATATAATTACTGTCAAATAATTTGGAGTTATAAGATTTAAGAATGGATATATTTAAATATTTAAACCCACATACCGAGTCAGCTTTTAAACCTTGTTGTTCAACAAATGCTTGAAAATCAATAAGACGAAGAGGCTATGGGATAAAGAACACAGTTATTAGAGAGAAAGAAAAAAACACAGTAACTGTGGAAGTACAGTACCATGATATCATTCACTGCATCACTTTAAAAACTCACCATTGTTCTCCCTGACCAGTTTTGGCCACCACTCATTGTCAAGTTACTGGCACTGTATGAAGACCTCTGAAATAATTACACAAAAACAATCATGGTGAAAATCAACACCTAAGTTCAGTTTCCCCTAGTTTCAAGAATAACCTTGTAAGGGACCTGTCCTGTTTTTTACCAGTACAGTATACATTAGGTAAAGATGGAAACATACCATTTCTTCCCCAGGTGAAGTCACTGTATTACTTGGAACCAGTGCAGAGGATGGTCCAGGACTTCCTCCAAAAAGGGTACGTGTATGTGTCGTTGGTAAACCTCCAAAGCTAGTTGGTGTACTGCCAGGTTGTGAAGCAGGAGTATTCCAGTACTAAAAACATCAAAATTACAATTTTTATATTATACAGTATTTTATTTCACCAGTGATCAAATTACTCATGCAGCCTGAAGACCATCTTTATTTAGCCAGATTTTGGTCTGCCATGATCTTTTAAACTTAACCTACTGTATATTCCTGCCTAAACTGGCCAAAAATGGCCCCTTTGTTGTTTTACTCTGTCTAATACCAGACAATTTTACTCATCAAAAGGAGAACCCTCAAACATCCTAGCTGTAATGGGTTAATTACAGACCTCATCTATAGAATGTTTGTGAATCATATTTATAAGGGTTACTATAGATTCACCTGTGTGCTTGGCAGGGCTGGAAGTGGTTGACCTGGGAGGGAACCATAGCCAGGATGGTCATTATAATTATTGACTCCTGGTGTAAGATTCTTGTTGTGTAAAACTGATGCTGATACAATTTGAGCAGATGACATTGTGGCCATAGTCTGTAAAGCTTTGTCTCGTGCTGCCTGATCCTTTATGTGATAAGAAAGAAAGAAAAAAATCATTAAAAAAACTGTCAGTGTGTCAGACTGAAAGCACCATAAAAAATAATGTATTGTAGGAAAGTGTCAATTACCCCTCAATTTCCCCTAAAACAAAAAGCATCTGCATGTAGCATACAGATTTGCATAATAATTTACCTTTAATTTTGATTGGATTTCTCTTGCTTTCTTTCTTGCTAAAACCTGAATATGACTTGATACCTGTAGATTAAAAATATTATTTTCAATTTTAAATTGTGTTCACACTTTGAGAGAAAAATGAGACATAAAGCTTGTAGTTATTTGCACATGATGGCATTTCTAAAAAAATATATACCTGTTTTCTTGTTCGAGTTTTCCCTGTTCTCAATTTTATGTATCTTGCAATAAGCTCATTGCGACCTAACCAAGAAAAATACACCAACCATAAAATACCAAACAATTTGATCAAATTAAGTTTAGTATGATTATGCGCAGCCCCCAATAGATGGCAGTGCATCAAATCATTTAACTCGTTCCTTCCAAATATATATATATCTATATAATTAAATTGCCATGAAAAATTACTATTCCTGGTTACAATGGAGTGAGATTTTTTTAAATCAAGATAATTTTATGCACCCTCTTCAGCTGTTGAGGTGGCATATACTTAAAGTTGATGCAATAACTTGATTACAAAGATCAACAGATGGATACAAAATGCACTCAAGCAGTAATTTAAACAAGAACAGCAAACAGTAGATTACAGACTTTTTCCAGAGCAAACTAGTATGTACAGTACCAAAGGATTGCAAAATACATTTGGACGTGCTTAATATTCTCTTTGTTATATATATATTTTTTTTGACAGGAATTGAAAACAAAGAAGTGTTTGATCACAATGAACAAACTTAAACAATGGAAGCTTAACCAAATGACGCACACACCTGAGATGAATCATGTACCTGTAGGTATATATACATATTGCACAAAAACTATTATTAAACTTAGATATATATTTTAAATTATGGTTCATGCATTTATGTGGAATAAATGACTCAAATGATACGTCCCTTTATCACAAGTTATGGCCAATAAATTAATTAAAATATTAAGATAAACTAAAGGGGAGCGCATTGTGAGTCCAAAATAACAAAACCATTTATTTAATATGGCAACAGCTACAGCACAGGGCGCAGCAAATATCAATCAGATTTTTTTGTAAACTTTAAATTGCGTTTAACCACAAGAGAGATAAGTTAACAACATCAAGTTGTGAGCTATAAAATTGCAAATGATAGATTAGTATTATTTTTTATCGAAATACAATAATTTGTCTACTCATTGAGGGAGAAATTATTATTAAATTTCAAAGCTTGACGCAAATCTATTGCGCCAAGCAAAGAACTTAATTTAATATCCTTTATTTAATGTTTGGATTTTTACTTTTTACTCAAGCTGTGACGCTTGGTATCCGAAAGACAACATTTTATCTAGTCCGTTAAAATCTTTCCTTTTTAATATCCGAATATATTTAACGCCAAGTTTGTGCGAAGAAGCTGACTGGCGATTTTTTTTAAATTTCATTGGAGATCACTTCAAAAATTACCATCAAAAGTATATACAATGAGTTAGGAAAGAATCTGAGCTAAATGAAATAATTGAAATGACATTACAATCATATTTTTATCAAGAAACAAGCCAATCCCTAAACAGATCGCAGTTGCCCACGAAAATTCGTAAACGTAAACGAAGGCAGACACGTAGAAATATAGAAACTCGAAGCCATTCATCGAGCATCGTCCCCGAGGGAATACAATGTAGCCGAGTAGTAAATCAAAGCCGATATTTTAGCTGATTCTGAATGATTTAAGTGTGTTCATTTCACTAGAAGTAATTTGTATTGCACTTTGGCTTCCTGAAATATACAAACTGTAGTCCATTTCAAAGACAGACGAACATTATTTGATCACAAGATCAAACGCAAGCCATTGTTCTTTTGAGGCCTGGCAAAAATGTCCGCTACGAGCTCACCGCTATGTTGCATATCTAACGGCTAAACACTGTCTTTGAATAGAAATTCCAACTATTTGAGTGTAAAAGGAATGCTTGGTACGGCCGAAACGCGAATCAGGACGGCAATAACTGACTTAACAACTGAACTTCCGCTGCGACAAGAACAAAACGCGAGAAGCCATTTGATAGCACACGGCAGTGAAAACTGACTCAAATATTTTCACTCACCATACATTTTTCCTTCATCTGATAATATAATTTTTCTTCGACCACAAGGAGGATAGATCGCGAGAGCTTCTTGAAAGCTTTGTTCAATATCTGGGGACCATACACCTTCGGCATCGTTTGCCATATCTTCTGGACTCTTTGCCTTCTCTTCCGAATTCGTCATCTTCGATTATGTTCGCAATAATATTCCTTTGGGAGATGGATTATTTCTGAAAAATATCAACTGTTCCAAGTTGTACAATAAATTGTATCAATCGAGCTGAATTATCCGGAAGCGAGACTACAAAAATGAGAAAAATTTCAACCATTCATTAGTTTTTAAATCGCGTTTGCTTTGCGACAACATTCATGTTCAGCACTCAACATTGCGCGCATCAGTGGCTTGGAAAATTTCCAAAGTGGACGCGATTTCGCAAAGTAGCTCGAGAAAGCGGCGAAAATCATGCTTGTTTTTTACCTGTTCTAGTTAACCAGTAATAAAAAGTTGTATGAATATGAACAGCAATCTTTTCTTGTGGATAACAAACTATGTTAAGAATGAATTAAAACTATGCCTGGCTCGTCCACTGAAACCTTTCTCTCGAACGCAACAGATCGGGGGGTGTTCAAAACAATTGTTTAAGAAATCTGTTGGGAGAATTACTATCATCAACCAAACAAAAGAACATTGATTTCTTTACTAATATACAGTTTTACTTTTAAAATACATTTTTAAAGCAAACTCCGTAATATATTTGTAATAAAACCAATATATTGTGCTTTATAAGTTTAGATTCGTGAAATAAGAAGACATTTTATGATACTTTAATTTTAAATTCTCCCAACGAGCAGGAAAGGAGTTACCTTGGCTTGAGAACATTCCACAAGCACGTCACATTACCAAATATGGTAAAAGGAAGTCGAACGACCCTTAACTATTTTTATCCCTCTTTGATGCCCTCTGGATTGCGTTTCTGTGTAATATATAAATAAAACGCAATGAAAATAGTGTTATAAAGCTATTCTAAACTCTAGACATAACCTTTTTAGAGCAGAAACACTAAATAAAAACTTGAACAATAATAATTTCCATGATGAAATTGAAATATTTTAGAAGCAATATGAAGCAAAGTTAGAACAATTGATACCTTGGGCGACCAGACAAGGTCACGTCTTTCATCGCGCACAGATTGCAGACGCCATCCCTCCCTTGCCAACGAAATTCATCATCACAAAAAAGGCAAAAACATGGCTTGGAGTGTACTGTAAAATATCTGCCAGCCCAATATTTGTTCCCATTTGAAAAATTAATATTTGTTTTTATTTTGTGCACTTCTTTCTTTTTTTGGCATATGTAGCAGAGGTGTTCAAGCGGAAATCTAGCTACTTGTAAATTTGTCGTCACATTATCGCGAGCCTCTCTCCTCCACAGAGGTTTCTTGAGCTTTTTTGAGCTCTTCAATATATAGGGGTTTAATATTGCAGGGGTTTATAGAGCATAGAGTAATGCGGTAGAGTAATGAGTAATGAGTAATGATTTATTTAACGTCGTAAACACAGGATGTGGTCGCCCAATCATCCGAGCCAGAGGCTCATGTTAAAAGTGCACGACATAAGCTAAGACCTAACGTGTTGATTTTACGGAGGGAGGAAAACCGCAGAAGCCTGCGAAAAACCCTCGAAGCACAGGAGAGACCAACTAAACTCTACTCACATGAAATTCAAGTTCGAGAACGGGGCTATTCCCAGACGGTCACCCATCCAAGTACTAACCCCGTCCAACTGGGCTTAACTACAGCGGTGAGAAGCAGCGCCCTAACAGCACACGCCATCCATGCTTCCCGTAATTTCCTTATTGCCCATTACACTCTACCGCTATTGAAGAGCTCAAAAAAGCGCAAGAAGTCTCCAGAGGAGAGAGTTATCGACCTACAGTACATTCAGGAATTGCGACCCAAAATGAAATAACACAAACTAACAGCTTATTGAGATTAATAAGATTATTACTTTTCCTGCAAAAACCAAGTTTTTCTTTGCATTTCGTTAGATTTCTTGATTTCTTATTTTTAATCAGTATACGGATGAACCGTCTACGGAAATTTATTTTAAACCACAAGCCACTTGATAAAGCTGCTAATGTGTCATATTCTGTTATCATAGAGCTAATAAACTGTCGTGTGTGTGTGTCATGTTGTGAATTCCTAGTTGACACTTGCTTTAGGAATATTAATATCCCGGGGAACGCTAAATGACTTCACTTGACCCAAAAGGCGTCACCGATGCGCAAAATCAATTTAATCTAGCGCTATTTATCCGATTTATATATTTATTATTACTACATAACATTGCAAATCAACATTGAAATTGGATCCTATGGATCTTTTTGTCAATAGCTTTTTTTAAATCTCTACATTATACAGGTTGTCTACACAGCACTCTAGTTTTGGTAAACTAATTAGTCTAGTATACATATGTTGTTGATTGATATATTTGTAAGAAAAAACAGATTTTATAAGTATCATAGAAATAAATGCCTAATAACTACAATCAGCATTTCATAATTGCTTTCTAAAAATAAAATGAACTACTAGTAATTGAGCATGCATGTGCGTCTTCGTTTATATATTTGCGCGTTAACCTTTTAACAGGCAATTGGATATTTTTGTTCCCACTTATATATTTTACGACTCGGTGTTTGGATATCCTGATGAAACACTCCTCCTCGTGATTTTAATAGGAGAGAATATAGTAATATACTGCGCTAGCTTGCGTATGCTGCTTTTCGTTGTGCTTGTTTCATGTGTGTGAACGGGCTTGTGCTTATCCTTTATATGTTTATGTTTATGCTTGTGTCCAAGTGTGAACCATGCTTTTTGAATATTTCTCATTTTCTTGTCGGAAATCCCCTCTCCCCAAGACAGTTGTTTAGTCTATATAATTTCACCAAACAATGCACTAAAAAAGAGCGGTCAAAACATAGGCGTAGAGTATGGGGGGGGGGGGGGCTGAGGGGCTTTAGCCCCCCGTGAAATCTTAATGGGGGGCCGGAGCCCCCCCAGAAATTTTGCAGCAACTGACTCGTCAATCACCATTCACAAATTATAGGTTACTCGTTAGGCTAAAGTAACTGTTACAGCCTCATTCCTGTCAGCCAAAAGCACCCATATACAGTGATAAGTCAACCCAGTAAACACAACATCGAAAAACTGTTGAAATGTGTTGTATTTTAACTAGTTTTTATGACATTTCATGACCTTCAGTGTTCTTAAAAATCACCCCTCAGAATGCAGGAAATGGCATTTCCAAGACTCTAAATTTCAAAAATTTCCAAGGGGGCGCATGCCCCCAGTCCCCCTAGAAGAGTCCCTTTTTGTAAACGGCCCCCACGGGAAAATTCTTAAAAAGGCCCTGTTCAGCACTTCAGCCCCCCTGGACAAAAACAAAACTCTACGCCTATGGGTCAAAATTAGTAGAACCAATGTACAAGTCAATAGCAAGTAGCAACACTGATTTGGTGTTATATTGAAATGTAAATAAACTATAAAAAAATATTTAACTTTCTCTGACCCAAAAACCCCATCTTTTTTGTTAATATAAAATATATTTTTTTGGTCAAAACAACGTTTATCATTATATTTGTTATGTAGTACTCTTTACTAAGAAGGTTACAAATTATACAAGCGATTAAACATATAACCTTACACTTAGCTGTCTATATTAGTCTATAGTAGCTCAATCAGTAAGTGTTATAATTATGCATTAACGCATGTATACCATGTGACAGAGTTCGCGGCGCTTTGAGTAGACCCGCGCACGTTCTCGAGAACGCATCAGTGCCGCAAAAAAACTTTCCATGCAGCTACAACGATAACTTTAATAACGTCAAATGTGTGATTTACTCTTGGTTCTTACGACTAAATTTTACCTTCATAAGTGGTTGTAAAATCACGCCCTCTGCGTGTCGTATATGCAACGTGAAATATTGATACAACGTATTTTGTGAGTTGTGATTAGGGTCATTGAAAAGCTCCTGAACAATTCATGATTAATGGTGCACAGGATCGTCGAATCTTGCGGGGTACATTGGTAACGCATTCTTTCGCAACAAGCAGAGCACACATTTTGATACTGTTAAAGAATTGCCGTCTCAGTCAGTCCTATATATGGCTACACTTCGTAAGACATCCGTTACTACAATTTCATGCGAATTGTGCAAAGCAAAATGTATATGCACGGTGAAAATAAATAATAAACTAACACTGCCATTGGTGTGACCTTCCAATGAAGAATGAGAAGTCAGTATAGCTGAATGCGAGAACAAATAAAGGCCTGACGTTCAGGTTAAGAAGTCAGAGAAGCTCTAACCATTGAGTTACCAACACAGCTCAAATACTAATTGTAACTTTGCGTCTTTGCGATTACCAAGCGATGGTGGCAGTAAAGTGCTGCTAATTAAGTACAGTGAAGCACTCACACCGATATACATCAGTGACTGAAACAGTGAGAAAGATCTAGAATTCCCCCTAGATTTTAAGATAGTAAATCGTGGAGCTATTTTTAAAGAGACTGGCGCAGTTAAAAAGTGATAAAGATTATCTTACGCTTACTGATTATAACTGCATAAAAAATATGATAACTTTCAAACAGCAAAGAGCTAGTAAATGAGGAGAATTTTGCCGAGCAACAAATTCCTGCAACTGGTTTCGACAAAATTGTTGAGTTGTAAACTGTTCGTCATGTTGAGTTACTTATAGTCATGCACATGCGACTTGTCTCAACATTGTGTTGAGTTGTAAATTGGTCGCAATGTGGCTTGTATTATATTGGTATTTACCTCTATATTGCTAGCTATTACTATGTTGCGTCGTAACTTGCTTGCAATGTTGCTTGTATTATATCATTATAATATACCTCTATATTGCTAGCTATTAGCACACATATACAGTGTGTAACTTGCCTATAATGTTAACTTGCTTGCAATATTGCTTGTATTATATCATTATATACCTCTATATTGCTTCTATCACTACACCTATACAGTGTGTAACGTTTCTCTCTGACGAAAGGCCTTCGCTCGAAACGTCAGAAACTACTACTTCAATATTTTCGGCAGTACTCAAGCCTTCATTGTGCGATATTAAATGTTGTGTCGTCAGTTGCTTGCAATGTTGCTTGTCTTATTATATCAAGTCACATGATCAAACCACAGTGGTTTGTTGCAAGTTACAGCAAAAGAATGTTTCGAATTCGAAACTAGAATTAGTTACTTTAATTGTAACAGTTATGATCGGCACAACTTGAAACAAGAACATTTGTTGCAGTCCAGTTGCTTATGCAAAAAGTACATCAGTAGTAGTACGTCCAATTTTGTGTTGCAACTTGGAACGCAACAATGTCAATGGTGCAAAACAACTTGCAGAAATTTGTTTATCACGTCTATCAGCTACCTCTGCATCTTTATAAAGTGAGACAAATACATACGCAAAGAAAAATAATATATATATATATATATAAACAGTCTGAACAGTCAACACATGTTTTCTTGCATTGTAGTTGAATAATTATCAAGTTCGGTTAACATTTATGTAAGCAGGTAGAAAAATTAAGGCATGTCCCGTTTCGATAACTGCAAAGTCTTGTGTAAACTTCAAGGGCTAGTAAAACATTTACACTGAGTTATTTTAGGTTGTGTCGCACTATTAACATGACAATCAATAAATTAACTCACCTGGCAGGCCTGTTCGGTATTCAACTATATGACCTTGCTTCTAGTCTAGTCTAGACACTATTCTTTTCGACGACTCTGCAACCAACAAAATAATCATCAACTTTAATAATAAGTTTCCAGCAGCTTGTCACTTTTAAGACTTTAAATATGAACCAGTTTTTATATGCAATACACTAGCAACGCAGCACTCTGATTCAGTCTTAATGAGATATCCTTCCTATAGCTATTGACACAATCTGCCTTATTTGAAGCCTGCATGAATGATAGTAAAACTGCACGATCTATATACATATAAAGCGTTCCTCTGGCAGTTTTATAATTTGATGCTTGTTCAGTCATCAGTGGTTACGCAGACTTGGTTATTTTTATGCAGGTCAAACCGATGATAACATTGTGAGATACACAACAGTCTAACTCTTGATATAAAATGCGTGTTTAACGACATTATTACCAGTAAAGGCGCCTGACTGTTGCTCACTAGGTTAGTGATTCATTAGTCTGCAGCTAGCTCACCGTCTGCAGTTAATGCCATGTTTTAATCGTTATACGCAGCAACCCTGCGGATGTAAATCTTACAAGCAGTTCACTGATTTATATCCATTTTAAAATACATTAAATTTTGCTCTAATCGTTCAACTTTGTTCTCGCGCAAGATAGATATATTTCCATACCTCAGATCTAGTAGCGGTGATAACACCTCAAGTCCCGTCCTCCCTCTTCAAATATCCTGGCGATTGGAAGTCAGAGTTGCGCGTGATGTTTGTTTTTTCAAATTAGCGCGCCAACAATACTAATGTAGACCACTTTGAGGCCCAAAATTGTGCGCAAAATCAACAGGAATGTCCTCGTGGTTGAAGAGCTGTCTTTGCGCAATGTTGAGTTGGTTTTGTGATGCACTCTCTGATCAGTTCCACGTTACGTTTCGTTCTCTTAATCATGTATTGACGCAGTTTGATGCAGATCTCGTCGATTTGGCTCACACACCAGTCTATCCAGCTTAGTAACGACCTAATTCTCCTCAACTATGCATGGCACGCGAGTCAAGCACGCTGAAACAATTTTCAGCCAAATATGGCAAGAATGAAGAATGGTATGCGAGATGCGGTTAAAAATATCTCAAAGCCACATGCTGTTTAAGATGTGGCCTCCTTGAACAGACTGAACGTAAAGACCTTATCCTGGGGTGAGAAAAGTGAGTTGAGTCTACGCAACAGTTGTTAAGACATCTGCTCTAAGCATGCGTCCCACTTTAAGATGCATTGAGAATGTTACACAAACGAGATAGACACGAAACCCATGTTCATGCATAGTATACACTTCTCAATGAGGTCATAAATGATCCAGGTTCATGTCTTGATTGGATTATCACTTAAGTCTTAAAATAAACCATGGACAGTGAACGGCGCTTACATAATTAGCGCTAGCCCGGATGGGCAATGATAATAGCGGATGTTTTGGTTAATAATTTACCAGGGTTGTCTATTTGAAGTCGTTGAATTATTTCTTTGAGTCTTTGAAGGAGAATAAACTAGTCGTCTTTTGATCGCCACCGACACGCTCTAATTATCGTGATAAATGCTACTGCACTAGCTGGGGAGACGCAGTTCGTTCAAATTGAGCAAAATGAAAAAGTGGTAAAGTGCCGAGAATAGTTTTGATAAGGAGTATCTTTATCAGAATAAAATGTGATGAAGGGCTACACTAAAAACGTCAGTATTTCGTTATCAAACTATTCTCGCCAGTTTACCACCTTTTCACTTTGCTCTGTCTAAAAGTGACTAAGACACTGCCGACGCAACACTTTACTTTTCTATTCAACTTGGTTCGTTTTACGCAAGCGCATCCATTCATTTTAGCAATTGTTTTTATCCAAATTTAACTTAATTTAAATTGCTGAAATTTTATTTCTGAATGTTGCTTTTTAGTGCACGCGCATTTTATAATTAACTTGACAAAACCACAATCAACTTTGGCATTACGCATGCGCTTTTTTATAAAGAAAGCGTTATTTTATTCCAACATGAATTCCCAGTCCAAAATTTCGAAAAGCGCAGTTAAAATTTCCCGCAAAAACCATTGTGCGCAAAGACTTAGACTTGAAGTAGTGACCAGTCTCTTTCACAAAACTGGTGGACTGACGATCGTCGTTAGTCGGAAATTACTCGTCCGAAAGTACCTACGTTTGACGGATGTTAATTAGTACCTTCCGTTTTACTAGTTTAGCCAACAATCATGCCTAAATGTTCAAGGGTTGTTGTTTTTGGGTCAAAAAAAGTGGGAAAATCGGCTATAATTGAACAGCTAGTCCATGGCCATCATAATATGGGAGCTGTAAGTTATATATATATATATATATATATATAATATATATATACACGCTGTAATTTATATATATATATATATATTATTTGTTTATGTTGCAGACATTGTACCCAACTATTGAAGATATTTATGAAGTTTTAATTGAAACTGAACAAGGTGTAAAAGAGAAAGTACGAATATTTGACACAGCAGGATTGGTAAGAGATACATGTATTTATTATTAAAACAAAATATTAATGTTTTTACAGGAAACGATGGCTGAGTTAGCCAGAGTACATGTTATTGGATATTTTATGATTGGCTATCAATGAAATTGATTTTCACAAATGACTGAAACTTTATTAGACTAAGTATAATTTTTGTTTTTAGGAATCACACAATTCTGAAATAAGCAAACATTATCTTAATATAGCCGATGTAAGTACATGCAGATATAATATGTTATGTACAGTACTACCTAGAACTATACAAGTATTTCACCAAAGTACGGTGACTACCAGTGTTACTGCATGATAATGACATGGTTGCTTTTGGTCATGATGTACTTTGACCATGATCACATTTTGGTTACACACGGTTGCACATACATACATGTACACTACAGTATTTTAACATTCTCTCAACTATTGACCAATTTAGGTGTGTGTCAATTTTTTTAAATATAATTACGGTCATATGTTTAATTTAGGGATTTATCCTCGTCTATAGCATCACTTCTAAATCATCTCTGAATACAGTTGAAAATGTTAAAAAAGAAATTGAAAAATTACGAGGAAGAGAGGTGAGTTGCTTTTTCTGAAAAAAAAACTATAAATTTTTTTTCCAAAATCATTACTGTATTAAAAAACTCCAATTATATTTTATAGTTATCAATGTCTTTTTTTAAAATCTTAGTGTCCTTTGATTGTCCTGGGAACTAAAACTGACTTGTTAGAACAGAGAGAATGTGATTATAAAGCTGCTTTAAAATGGTCAGAAAGTGAAAAAGGTTTGAAACATTTTTATAGATTATTAATTTATTATTATTATTATTAATATTACTATTATTATTATTATTATTATTATTATTATTACTATTATAATAATATACATGAAAAAATATCTCGCTGATTCCAGTGCAGTTAATCCCAAACAACAGTGCAGAATTGTGTTATCACAGTGCAAAAATCTGTAATCACAGTGCAAAAATCTGTTATCACAGTGCAAAAATCTGTTATCACTAAGAACCAATCAAATTGATTGTACAGCGAATTTTTCCCGACACAAAACAAACAAAGATGGTGGCCAAGATTTGGTTTTGGGGATAATTTGTTCAAATTATTACAGTATTTGAAAAACTCACTTGTGCATGTTTTTTTCCAAATTGCACTCGAAACCATGCTATTACCTATACTTATTATTATTATTATTATTATTATTATTAAAACAGCAAAGTGAACACTTTAATGATGTAAAATTTATAAATCTCTCCATGAGCTCCCTAGGTGTTTTTGCGAATGAGTGTTCTACTTTTTTAGATATGCTAGATAAGGTTGGTCTTGATAACAAGCACCAAATGTACTGCATAAGGAAAATGATGACTATAGCTATCAGAACTACGTATTACATTTTCTGCTGCCGAAATAAGGAATGGGGAAATCCCGAATTATTAGCTTTTTGAAATATTTGTATATAAATTTGCAAGTTTTATTATATAGTCATTAGTTGTTATTATATATTATTAGTTGTGATTCAAGTAGACAATTGTAAATTACCTTAATAAGCGAGATTTATAATTGTATATGTAGAAAAGAAAAACATTTAATAAAGTTTCCATTATTATTATATTATTAATATTACTATTATTACTATTATTATTATTAATATTATTATTGTTGTTATTATTTATTTATTTATTTATTTACAATTATTATTTATTTATTATTATTAATATAATTGTGACTATGAGATGTTTGTAAATGTTTTTTTAGTTAAACTGTATGAGATTTGTGTTGGTGACAGACAAGCTTTAAAAGAACCACTTGTTTGGTTAGTTTCCAGAATATCAACCCAAACAGGTAAAACACTTATTCACTGTACTGTATAGTTACACAGTTTAATCAATTTATTCACTTCAATGAGCAATGGACTTGAAATAAAGATTAGGGAAGCACGGGTGGCGTGTGCTGTTAGGGCGCTGTCTCTCACTGCTGTAGTTAAGCCCAGTTGGACGGGGTTAGTACTTGGATGGGTGACTATCTGGGAATAACCCCGTTCTCGAACTTGAATTTCATGTGAGTAGAGTTTAGTTGGTCTCTCCTGTGCTTCGAGGGTTTTTCGCAAGGTTCTGTGGTTTTCCTCCCTCCATAAAATCAACACTTAGGTCTTAGCTTATGTCATGCACTTTAATCATGAGCCTATGGCTCGGATGATTGGGTGACCACATCCTGTGTTTAACGACGTTAAATAGATCATTACTCAAATAAATAAATCATAACACATGAAAGATACTTTAATTAGTTAACAATAAATGCATTATGATCTTATTAATACTAATAGTAATTCAATTTGTTTTTCAACTAGGAAAAGGTTACCTACACCCAGGTCGTTCAGATGTTAAACGATTCCTCTCTAAGAAAAGATCATCGAGTAAAAGCAATCTCAAAGATACCAGTGTTAGTGATTGATAACAAGGTAACTTTTACACAAATTTATTAGCTGTAATTTTTAGAAAATAATTATTAATTGGTATTTTCTGTTATTGAGTGTTATTTTCTTGACGAAAGAGAGAAAGTTCTCATTAAATGTTTCACTTATTACTTTTACCAGTACACAACTTTTAATCTTTTGATTTTGAATAAGAATACATTTTTTTAGTTTTTTGATAACCACCCTGCAACGAGTCGTTCAGTTTTAGTTTCTACCAATCAACAAGCCTATCGTGGATTAAATTCAATTTTATTGCTAAAAAATAATTTTGAATAAAATTGAGTTTAGTCCAGATGGTGTATCTGCAAATCAATCAATAAATAATATCAATTCCACTATGAAAAGCTAAAAAACAATCATAAGCCTATCGTAATATATACGTGTATAAGATGGAAATCTTTTGACGTCATTTTTGACTTCACCAAAAAAAAAGGAAACGCTTCCAACGTGTTCAAATGACGTCAAATATTCCTCAGCATCAGATAAACATGAAGAGAAACTAAATTCCATGATTTACCTATACCGAAATCAACTGTCATAAAATGTTTCAGTGTAAAAAAGTAGAGTGTTGCTTAGGCAGTGTTTTAGATAAAGCAAAGTGAAAAGATGGTAAACTGTTGAGAATATAACAATCGAAATATAGAAAGGTTAGATATATTGCCGAAACAGAGAACGTAGTAGTCTAACGTTTCGAGCGAAGGCCCTTCGTCAGAGAAAGGCCTTCGCTCGAAACGTTAGAGAAGGGCCTTCGCTCGAAAGGTTGGAGAAGGGCCTTCGCTCGAAACGTTAGAGAAGGGCCTTCGCTCGAAACGTCAGTAGAGAAGGGCCTTCGCTCGAAACGTCAGACTATACTACGTTCTCTGTAACACTGCCTACGCAGCACGCTACTTTTATTTCACTATTAAGAATATAGCTTTGGTGACAAATACTGACGTTTCAGAGCTCTTTATCAGAGTAAAATCTGATGAAGGGCTCCGCTTGAAACGTCAGTATTTCGTTACCAAATTAGCCATTTTAGGCAGTTTACCATCTTTTCACTTTGCTCTATAAAATATTTCAGATTGTCAAGTTTTGTGCCAAACACTGGCTCCTGGCACGCGCTGCGGTTATAACTAATCTTACGGAGGCACTTGACTGAAGACATTTGAAGTATTATTTATTTCATTATATTGAGTACAGTATATTCTTTTATTTATTCTTTCACTTCTGGTTTCTTTGTACATAGAACTTGATGACGCCGTTTCCACTAATTTCCAATTCATTGGAGTTTTTTATATGATGGATAGTTGCTGTTTGTTACTTGCTCAGCAAGTCGACGTTTAAAGTACTGTAAGGAAAATCAAATCAAATATAAGATTACATTTGAATGGCGTAAACAACAGTAACAGTAACAACAACAACAGCAGCAAGAACAACAACAATAGCAACAGAAGCACCAACTCCAGATTATAAACAAATGAAAAAGACCGCGTATATTAACCAAATTTATGGTCAAATGCAACGTAAATAATATTCATTAAAACTAAGCTTGGGCGGTTTTGATTAAAATAAAAACCGTCAAACCGTCCGACTCTGAACCGGTTAAACCGTAAAACCGGTTTTTCAAAATTTCGGAAACTAACGCAATTTCAGTATTGAACTAATTGAAGGAACGCAATTTCAAAATTTTAATAGCGCTGGACGTCCTAATTTGGCTGTATAATTATAAATGACTGCATAAATCACGGCAAAATATTGAACAAAAAACGAACGTTCAGCGAAAACGTTTGCTAACTTTAAATTTATTTTGCTTTTCTCATCTTTAATAGTACATAAATAATGATGACGGTTTTCCGGTTTCTCTAAAAGCTAAAAAAAAAACCGGTTTAATAATAAAACCGAAAAAAACCCGGTAAACCGCCCAACCTTAATTAAAACTACAGTTCGTCTTACCTCCTGTAGTCGGGAGTATATTTTTTGAGAGTCTGCAAGTTTTTCGTCTTTTTCTCGATAATTGTTCCTTACTTTCAAGCTCATTTCACGCTTTAAATTTCGACGTGTCATATGCCTATCATCATCAGGAGGAAGAACCAAAATGACGAACAGTCCTTGACTTAGTTCTAACACCAATACTAATACGGTTATGAAGAGTAGTAAGTGTAGTCCATTACGAGCCATTTTCTAGAACACAAACTGTACTTTTAATCACCGACTGTACAAAGATTTCTGCTTGTCTGTAAATATCATAAAACCCCACCTGTTTTATACTCTTTCTTTTTGTAATTAATTTTATTTAAAACGATCTTAGAATCAGATATGTTATCTTTTCTTTCCAGTGGGAAAAGGTTATCAAAAGCAAAAAATATATATGTGTGATTTGATGTGGGCGAAAGGTTGAGATTGTTCTAGTAGACACACTGGGCAAGCATTATTTTCAAAATGAATGAAATACATTAACACTAAGTGGAAGATAAAACCTAACAAGAAACGTTAGTGATGAATTGTTTCCTGATTCTCTTTCCTTAAAAGATTATCTTTTTGAGATTAAACTAATATCGAGTGCTCAGTCGGCAGTGTTTGCATATAGCAAAGCAAAAATGTAGCGAGCAGCCCAGATTATATTTCTTATTCAAAATCAAAACATTAAAGTTGTGTACTGGTGAAAATAATAACCGAAACTATCTCTCTTTTTCATTAAGAGTATTTCCCCCGCTCAATAACACACCGATTATAAGCCTTGTGGAATATATATATACACCGACATGGGGGCTGTTTACATGCCTGCATGGGACAAATAAGCTGGACGGGACGTTTTTCATTTGGGGTGAAGATATGAGAATGTTTTCAGACGGGGGAATCGCGACTGGCTTGGCTGGACGAGACATAAAACATCAATCCTGGCGGTATAAACGTAATGAAAGAAATAAAGGGAAAATATATATAGTAGCGATACGATCCCGTTTAACGTCTCATCCTCAGTCCCTTCCCTGTAAACAGTTCCTTGTATCCAATATGATACATGCATATTGAGCAATATTTAACAATTATTCGCCGAAGGCGAGGTGAATATCGGTGAATTTTCACATTTCCGTACTTTAGGAACAGCATTTTCTTTAAAATTGTTAATTTCCTCGTCTATCGCATTGACAAATTGGCTGGCGGCCATTTTAAATAAACGCTGTAGGTGATTATCGAGAATTAGTCGGAAGTAGCTCAACCAATCAGCGCGCGCGATTTTCTATAATCACCTGTGTATTTATACTAATCATATATTATCCATCATATATGTAACATTTCTGTTATGCGTTTAATTTCGAAACGTGTTCTATATTTCTGTGAAGACTTATAACTGAAAGAATATTTTTATTTCAGTCCTAACTATACGTCGTTACATCAGTTTGGATAAACTAAAGCTTGGGTGTACAATGTCTTACATAATCACTTACATATTTACTGTTATTGACTAGAATGCTACGCGTAGTAGATTATAGAATGATATAGATCTATTATAAGTTATGTCTTTGTTAGAAGGGCGCCTAGTTAGTGCATGCATGATAAGAGGGTGGGCAGGCATGTTGAGCACGCTGTGAGGTTGCTGTCTGTTAGCGATAACTTCCCTTGCGGCAGTTTGGCACTATACCACCTGATGCTCTCTAGATGTCTGGAGTTGTCACCGACAATTGTTCGCGAAAATATAAGTGGTGTTCTCACATCATCACATTCTCCATGTATATTTTGTAGACGCTAGTCAAGCTCAAAATGATTCTGAGCCATGCGCGATTGAACCTGGAAGCAATGGTTGTGCATTATCCAACCTTATCAAATTCATTAATAATTCATGACGAAAATTCAAAAGAAATGAATGTATAATCAGCATCTTTAAATACGGATAAAACATTGTTTAATAAAACATCAATGTTTTATCAAAGTTAATAGGCACTAGTGGCTCAAATTCAGCTTTTTCTGAGTTAAAATGATCTTATTTAACCTTTTCTACGACTCTTAAACAAAGTGTTCATCATTTACACTTACAATTTGATTAGTAATTTAAGTAAGTTAAAATATTCGCGTCCGATCTTTATGGGCATCTACAATGGCTCGCCAGATCGGCCGCTCATATTTTTTGTTTGGTTCTTAGAAACATTTTATAAGTCAATGGCATTGAGCGCAATAAAAACAACAACAATCATTTTACGGCACCTCGAGCGACGATCTCGTTCCCAGAGCCCACGTTCCCCTTACCCAGCGGGCGTGAAACGAGAGGCTCTGGGATAATCCGTGCGAGTTATATAGAGTTCACTTTGTTCATCAGCTAATGAAATATCGATGTGAAACGGATTATCCCAGAGTCTCTCGTTTCCCGGGTGGGGAACGTGGGTTCTGGGAACGAGATTGACACCGGTTCCGCTTTATGACATCAGACACCAACTCAATCCCCATTCTTTCCCTCAGCTCCACACTCGGCACTCTATCCTTTAGCTAGCGATACACCACACATCCATCGCACCATCCTCATCTCTGTCCGCTCCAATCTCCCCCTCTGCTCTGCAGTCATGGCCCTTGTCTCACTTCCATACACCATAGCACTCCTCACACACGTCACATACAGCAATGTTTTTTAAATTTTTCTATGCGATAAAAAAAACGCGTCAATGGAAAACCAAATTCGGTATAAGTTGTAAAACGCCTGCCGCCATATTGTGAATGTGGTTTGCTAGTCTAGCTATGTGTAAGTATTTAGGTTAATGAGCGCTGAGTTCGAATTGTGACACAGGCTACCAGAAGGAGATGTAACACGCGAGTGGGAGCTAGATCTATATCCCACGCTCTAAACCATTGGGTTAGTGTAGCGCGGTAGGTATGTTTGTGGGCTTTTTGCAAGTTGTTATGACATTTCTTATTGTAAGTAATCTTATATCGGTAAAAGTGTTACTGATTGTTTCAACAACTTGATACAACTCCACACAGAATATGTCGGCGTATCGCACTCTGACGCATGAACTAGCCGGGCGCTGATAAACAACGATAAAAGCTGAGGGGGAGGGCAGGACAACCGGCCAGGACAACCGGCATTCACGTGCAGCTATTTGCTACAGCCTACATAGCCAGAAATCTCACATACTTGTTACAATAGGGCCTTTATACAAGAGCTGATAAGACGCAGCAGAGCGCTCTAAGGACGCACAAGACGCGCCTTGCATAAGACGCGAAACACTCGTCTAGAATAAGCTACGAAATTTTTTGTTCGCTTCTTACATAAGCTGCGACTTGTCGAAAAACGCGGTAAGCCGCGTGTTTTATTGGCTCTGGTAACCTTATTTCAATTTCTTATCAGTGTTTTAAGATATCGTTCAATATTTGTCAACAATCAGCACTCTTGGCAACACCTGTTGCTAATGACGTTATATTCTTTCTTGTTTTGGCTACGGTTTTTGCGTCAGTTTTCTTGACAATTGGTTTCCTGGTGATTTCAATATTGAACTTGGTTATCCTAAATCTCGCGCTATCTTAAACTATCCTTTCTCTACCGGTTCCCTGCTATTTCGAAAAAATATCTGTTCCATTTCTCTTGAGGGTTCTGTGTTATAAATTATTGGATTCATCTAAGCCCAACATACCAAAATATTTAAGTCGAAAATTCAATGTTAGGCGAGATGGGAAGTCGAACCTAATATTAAAATTTGAGACTTAAATATTTTCCATATCGGGCGGAGATGCCTGTCCAAAGATTGCTGTCCAAATCAATATACATAGGCGTACGGGCCAGGGGACCCCCAAAATTTTGGGCATCTCAGATTTTTTTGGGCAGCAAGAGAAATTTGGGCGAAAGGTTTTTAAAAAGTTTCCATTTTTTTCAAAAGATAAATATTTTTTGATAATCAAGAAGGTGAGACTCAAAGACCTTTGTTTATGTCTAAACGGGATAAATTACCTTTACTGTCGGTTAGTCACTAAACAATAGCTTTATTTTTGTCAAAATTTAAAAAATTTTCATTCTCAATGCCGAGAAGCATTGTGGTCTTGTAGAAATTTCATTCATGTACGTAATCACACAATTTTTCCCTTCCTCTCATGCCGTTGACCAAATGTCATGAATTACAAAGAGTGCTTAGTGAGTTGAAAATTAAAAGTTTCTAAAACGCAACATACACGGCACTTAAGATGAGGTAATATGGGCAAATTTTTTTCTTCAACTTGCAACATTGTTGCGTTGCAAGTTGAAAAGCGTTGTTGCACGTATTAACCCCCACTTTAAACATTGTCACGCAACAATGATTTTGTTGAAAGTTGAAAAAATTTGTTGAAAAAAGTAGACTCCAGTTCTACTTGCTGCAACATGCTGTTTCAACTTGCAACAAAATCATTGTTGCGTGACAATGTTTGAGGTGGGTGGTATAATACATGCGACAATATTCAACTTGCAACACAACAATGTTGCAGCAATTTGTTGCTCGTATTACTTCACTTTGCTGGCTTTAATGAACTTTTAAAAATTATTAAATTAAAACTTGTATGAGTTGTATCGAAAACCGAGAGGTCGCACTTGAGAATAAAATCAGTAGATTTGAGTCACGTGCTAGGCAACATGTTTTTCAGCATGTTTATAGTGCATTGTATGACAATCGTTTGTTTTCGATTGTTTCGTAAAAATTTGGGCAACTTGCGTGACTTTTTGGGGGCAAATGGTTTAACGCCCCCCCCCCCCCTGGAAAAAAATTGCCCGTACGCCTATGTCAATATATATGTAAAACGGCCTGGTTCTCATGACGCATGTATGTCACGGTAATATAAGACATTTGATTCGACGATTATTTGCGAGGGTTTTGCTGTACAAGCTGTCGTATTAATTAATTAAAGTTAAACTAAACTCGGAGAAAAACTCTGAGCTCCAGATGGGACAAACACCCCTCTTTTCCAATAAAATAAACACCTTCTCCAATTAATTAACACTCCTACATATCCCATACGCACCCTGAGAATCACATCTATCCCCATCTATCCTTCACGTGCTGAACAATGATCGGATCTTGTTGTACTACAGTCGTAGTTTAGTCGGGTAATGATCGGAATATTTCGTGCGCATGCTCGGCTAAAGGCAAGCCAAGAAAGAAGATGGCGAGGGAGATTTGAAATTTCTTGCTTTTCAACTTCATTTTAAAGGTATAAAATGTTAGGAAACTGCTTTGCTGTTTATAGAAAACATGTATCCGTATATATTTAATATCTATGTTCTAGTTCTTGCTGGGTTTGTTGGTTTATTTAAAGGAAAAATAAAGATTAAAATTTTGCTATTTTACACGTGCTATGGCGAGCCGGCCGCTCCTGATCTTTTCTTGTGAAAAATATCGTTATTGCTTGAATCACTTTCGGTATAAAAGAGCTCAGTAATGCCACTAGACCTACTCTAAAATAGTTTGAGTAGGAAACGTTTTTAGCCGGTTATCTCGCCAAGCTTTTCGAATTTTTGTGACTGGTTTTCACGACTGATGTTGCAATTAAATTCAAAGATGGAGGACATGAGGATACCACGTGACATCAAAGACATTCTAGTCAAATGGGAAACATTAAATTCTTTCAATATTCTGTAGCACAAAAATACATCTATGAAATTTTACAGTAGAGATATACAACAGGGTTTTTATTTTTTATTTTATTTTTTTATTATTTTTTTTGTTCATTTATGTACAATAATTTGTGACAATTGCAGTTTACTAATATATTATTTTTATACAAGTTTATTCAAAATAATTTTTATTTATTTATTTTAGATAACAGTCAGAAGCACTATTTGCAAACATAATTTATCACGATGTAGTCCGTAGATGATCAGCGGTTGTCAAGAATGCCATTGCAACAACAACATGGAAAAGAATTGCATTTTTCTGATACCTTCTACACGATGATTGGTTGGTGACAATGAAGTTACAAAGTTATTGGACTGGTATGTTTCTTGAGTTTTTGGTGATCATAATCATTTTATTATACAATATTATGACATTGTTCCCTTTCTTTGATTGCACTAATATTTTTGGTTATACAGTAGTTCTGCTTTCCAAAAAAAAACGTTGCTTTCCAAAGTATCTAATTAGAAGCAAGTTTTTCCAAAATAGTTTCAAATTTCTGTGAAATTACATTAAAATGTTAGATTTTCTTGCAATCTTGGGAATAATTTTGAGAAAGGAATCTGTTAAAATTAGGAGGACTATACAGAAAGTAATATAATATTTTATTTTTTTTTCCCAACTACAAAATTAATCTAATTAATAAATAGATTCCATTTTGCCATTGTCTGTTATACAATACAAAAAATGTAAAAGGTTTTTATCAAAACTCTTGCTGGATTTTGGGGCATGAAGAAGGAAAATAGCAAGTCAGCTGACGTGATCTGACATGTCCATGTGTCTGTCCTCTAATAGATCATGGCTAACAACCAATGAAAACACCCATAGCAACCAGGGTGTTGTATAAACAATTGATTGCAATGCATTATTTTGAAACCATTTTCTGCAACATACTGTATGATTGGGAACATGACATTTTATTGTGTAATTCAGTGTGATTTTTTATTTATTTTGCTTTGCGGGCCACTTGTTCTCCCTTCTCAATTACATTCACCTTATCATATGAAACACTACTATTTCAACATTTGCACATACACTGTACCATATTCACCTAAGTGCCTCCGTAATCAACTGCAGCATATGCAAGCACATGAGCAACATTGCAGCACTCAATCAAAGCACTGTTATACTATTTTGGATTGTTCAAACAGCCTTGGAAATGTATTCCTCTGTATTCCTCTGTATTGGTGAGTTTCTGGGTGTTGTGCATGCATTATTTTGGGGGGCTTCATTCAAAGCCAGTAGTGGAAGATAGAGGAAGTTCATGGTTAGGATCAAAATGGAACTTCATTGTGATTTATTGTAGTTCTCGTATATACATGGAGAGTTTACTTGTAGCAGTGTTATTTTGATGATTTTTTGTTCCTTGGTCACCATTGCTGACTTGGAGTGGAGCCTGTTTAAAATGATGTGGGCACACCAGCACCTCGAAACTACCAGATTAATCCATTCTTGCCAGAGCTGGCCAAAAATGGTCCCTTTATATTTTTACTCTGTCTAATGCCAGGCAATTTTGCGCATCAAAGGGAGAACCCTCAGACATGCTAAGGAGTAATGGATTAATTTTAAGAAGCATCATTTTTTTGCGTGCGGTAAATAATCACCAAGTCTGTGGTGTCCATAACAGTTCTTGCATGGTTATAGCTGCTTTAAACAAGATTTTTTACGGTTTTTCACACGCGCTACTTTTGATGAAATGGTGTCTTCTCATTGGCTCGGATGCTCTGACTTGCAGTTTTTACTTTCCTTGTACTGGTGCATTATGGGTGGCAACAATACAACAGCAATCTTCTCTTGAATATAAATTTCTGCCAGCAAATGAAAACAACAACAAACTTTTAAAAAGCTGCCAAACAACCCAAACAACAGTCAACAAGTGAACAAAATTTTTTCCAAGTCAAATCTTGTATAAGCCACTGAGTTCAATGAGGAACACTTGGAAAGCGAGTTTTACTATCCCAATGTGAAGTGGAAGCAATCCTAACAAGAAATGAATAATGCCAGTGAAGCCACATAATAAACTTCTCATTAACCTTGTTTGGTCATTGTAAGAATATCAGACTGGGCATCTTTTACATGGACCAACCACTGACCTATATATAACTGTACTGTGGGTGCCCTATATCAATGACTGACAGAGAGTGATTGATCCAAGATGGTGGGTTATGAGTCCTTTCTCTCATTGTAGTAACTGCTGACTTGATTGACCTGCGGGTGTGCCTCAGCCCACAGTCAAATAGATACATTGGGTCAGCAGTCGCTACCATGAGAGAAAAGGCTTGTATTTCCACCATCTTTGTTCTGTCACTTTTTGGATGGGACCCATGGTTCAGTTATACTGTATATATAGATCACTGGCACTGACCTCGTGTTTTGGACTTGTTTCATACTATCAAGACTCCAGACTGATATTTTTGTCTAATGACCATGCTCTTGGTTAATAAAAAGTTATTAAACTTGGTCCAGTTGTGTTTGGGTATTATTACACTGTCACGAAATTCGAACTGCTAAAAATGCTTTGTTGCCTTTTTCAAAGAAATAGTTATTTGAAATTTGATTTTTATCAAAATTTGGATTTGAAAAGAAAATTGACTATTAATATCATCAAGAATGTATCATTTCAGCTTGTAAGATCAAATTGATTTTAATTGTTAAATGTCAATGAAAAATATACATGTACATGTACCAGTAAATTTTTCAACCTAAATTCACAAAAAATTTCTATAAACAGAAGATGTTTTATATCCATCTAGATCCAGTATTGCTTACAATTTTAATAACTACAGTAAAATTCAATTTTCCAGTCAACTAGAGTTTAATATTCCTCTCAACTGAACCAAGTTTTTATTGTGATGGACAATTGTTGAAATACCTTAACGATGTTTTGATTAATAAAACTGCATATAGTTTTTAACAAAACTGCTGCAAACCTAGATGAAACAAAATCAAAGGAAATGAATACGCTTAAGATATAATTAATGTAATCCTAGTCCAACCTCTCAAATCTAAAAAGAAAGTTCTTTAACAAACCAAGCTCTTTCATTATATCTGCTGATCAGATTGTCCACTAGATTTGTACTCATCGCATTTTACTCTGATAAAGGACTCCGCTTGAAACGACGAGTTGATTTCGTTACTAAAATTCTCCGCAGTTTACCATCTTTTCACATTGCTTAATTTGAGAAAGAAGAAATGTCTGCAATTTTAAATGTAAAATAGTTTTACGGAATATATTGGATATTGGATTTTTTAACAAGTAGATCAGAAATTATTTTCTATCAACGAAAGATTTTTTGAAATATTGTTCTATCAAAGTTGTGATACATTTTCGTTTATTCCGAAGCCATTTCATTTTCTTTGTTTAGTTTTTATTAAGGTGGATCAATGAGAAAAAAACTGAAAATTATATTTTTTCTTGTGAAAAGTTTTGCAGTGTACAATTGTACTTTATTCTGTTCGTTGAATCGTCTTGGTTGTCAGTGTTAATAATTCAAAAGAAGAATGAAGTACAAATCTACACTGGAAAACGTTTTAGATGGAAAAATCTATTTTTTATCGTCTTTTCTTATAGAACTACCAAGTTTGCAGCAGTTCATTCAAAGTGTACTCCATCTTGCCTGGAAAGTGGAAATAAAGTCTTGTGGTTGTTGTCCATATATATAAATATGCAAAGTAGAACATGGTTTAAACTGTAGAATATTACTGAACAAAGTACTTAACATGTTATTTGAACAATATTTTCCGACATATATTCCGCTACATTGCAGCTCTCTTAGTGGTCTGGGTCACAGCACTGACTTGAACTAGGCACAGATAAGGTCTGAATAATTGCTTGTTCATGCATACAATAAATAAATCCCAAGTTTTGGAACAAATAATTGGTTTAAAATTAAAAGATAATACTGTACTTTCACTCGCCATCTGTGGTGTCATGGTCAGAATTCAATTTATTTCAGGACCAGTTTTACACGCAACTCATTTTGCAAGGCTTTACTGAGAAAAATGCCTTGAAGTACTCTGGTAAATTATTTTAATATTAACTTCAAACCTTTCGATCAAAGTGTGGCTGCAACGAATTGTGTTTATACTTATGTTGAATGATGTGAAAAAGATAATTATGCCACTACATTTCATGATTTGTAAAACATGGAACGATAATCCGTTTGCTATGGTGGTTCACAGCTCAATTATTAAAAATATGTAATTACGCACCTCTTAGAATTCAAATTCAAATCAGTAGCTGCAATATAAGACATGTTAAACGTTGATTGATTTTACAACAATGTACTCTAGTTCAGTTTTACTCAGTTTTATCCATGTTCTGCTTTGCATCTGAGGACTGATAATGACATGAGAAAAGCCGAAAACCAAATGACAATGTTCAAACATTTTACGAGTTAGAAAGTTGTGTGAGGGGGGGGGGGGGGGGGGGGGGGGGGGGGCTCAAGATTGGTTTCCACTCAGGGAAATTTTCATCAAGACAGGAACGGACATGGCAGTTTTCTTGGTCTTATGAGCTCTCGGTCGGAACTAATAACTTTAGCACAAAGGAAACTTTCCTGTCCATTCCTTTCTTGCGGAAAATGTTCCGGAGTGGAAACTAGTCTTGAAAGATTCATCGTTAGACGCGTTGCCGAACAAATATTAAGACGCGCTCGGACAATTGACGCAGAAATGCTAGAAGCAACAATAAATGTTGGACATAGACAACACACATTGCACGCAGAAACGATAGACATTGCTCGCAGAGACGATAGACATTGCACGCAGAGACGATAGACATTGCACGCAGAGACGATAGACATTGCACGCAGAGGATAGACATTGCACGCAAAGACGATAGACATTGCACGCAAAGACGCTAAACATTGCACGCAGAGACAATAGACATTGCACGCAGACGATAGACATTGCACGCAAAGACGGACGTAGGACGCAAAAACGATAGACGTAGGACGCAAAGACGATATCCGTAGGACGCAAAGACGATAGACATTGCACGCAAAGATGATAGGCATTGCACGCAAAGACAATAGACATTAAACGCAAAGACGATAGACATTGCACGCAAAAACGATAGACATAGGAGGCAAAGACAATAGACGTAGGACGCAAAGACGATAAACATAGGACGCAAAGACGATAAACGTAGGACGCAAAGACGATAAACATAGGACGCAAAGACGATAAACGTAGGACGCAAAGACGATAGACATAGGACGCAAAGACGATAAACCTAGGACGCAAAGACGATAGACATAGGACGCAAAGACGATAGACATAGGACGCAAAGACGATAGACATTGCACGCAAAGACGATAAACGTAGGACGCAAAGACGATAGACATAGGACGCAAAGACGATAGACGTAGGACGCAAAGACGATAGACATAGGACGCAAAGACGATAGACATTGCATGCAAAGACGATGGACATTGCATGCAAAGACGATAGACATAGGACGCAAAGACGATAGACGGTAGGTGCAATAAGCGATTAAGTTGTATTAGAAATCATTTTTGTCAATTGGTTTTCGGTTATTTCAAGTCATTGTCATTTCTTGTGTTGGGTGGGGGTCATTGTATAAGAGACCATGGCGTTATGGCTTTTGTGGACGTTTCTTTTCAACAAGTAAGTATTATACTTTAAAGAGATTTTTAACCTGACTTAACAGTGTATTATCCAAAGACGTTTCATATTCATCTTTTCTCTTCATCTCTTCTTTAAAATGGACCTCTCTTGAACACAACTGTCAAATATTTTATGCATATTCGGTTCCTCGTGAATTTCACCATTAAATTTACACGACATTACTCAAGATTAAAGTGCCTTCAATGTTCAACAGTTGTCAAGATACAACCGATAATTAATATCTTGGCTTGGAGCAGATGTGTAAGCATATTGGCAGTGGTGTTCAATTTTGATCCATTTTCCGTTAATTGGTCGACATTTTGGGGGTAACTGAGTGACCCTTTTCAATTAGGTGTCCCTTCTTTCACGCCCTAACTATGACCTATACGCTATTTAGGACCTTTAAGCGTTAAAATATGGGGTATGAATTTAGATAGCTCTATCCAAGAGAAAACTCTTAGTTTATTGGTATAGGGACCCCTCTTTTATGAACCTTTAGTTCTAAAATAATTTTCCATTTAAGAAAAGATATTACTGAGTGAGTTGGGTTATAATGACCTTTCATCCAGTCCTACTTTCATACTGATGATACAATTACTCAAGGATTACCCTCACTGATATAGTTAACAATTTGGTATCGAGATGTCAGTTTTATCTGAACGTTTTTTCAAATTCGACTCAATCAGATCCAATCATGGCTGAAAAAGGACGTCTATTAACTACATGTTTTATAATTGCTAAGTCTAATACAAGTATCCCTCAGATGCGGTAGTACTTGACATTCAATAAGTGCCATATATATATACTTAATTAGCTGAGGTCAATTAAGATTGCCTGTTTATTTCATCTCGCCTATTTCAAACATCAAAAGTCTATTCTGGTCAATGTCTCTTATGTAGCTAAGTCCATCCATTCTTCTCCACTATTTCTTTGGATAAAACACTGTTTTTGTTAAAGTTCAACTTTGTTTTTGTTGCTCTACATCAAGGTGATGGAAACACCGAAGAAATAAGAATTATGCTTCCGATAAAATGTTTCACAGAAATATCTGATTTTGAAAAGTGATTTTGTTTTAGTAAAATTCAGTAAATGCTTTTAATGTTTTTCAAAATTACAAAGAACCTATATTGAACACGCAACGAATGAAAATTCACACTGATGTTTGATTCAAGTTTCCATCACCTTGTTGTAGGCATCAACTTCAAAGTTGTTTTGCTTTGATTATAAATGTCAGGATAAAAAAGTAGAAAGATCTATGGCTGTACAAATTTCATTTGTTGAACAATATTTGTTCCTCGTAGCATTTCAGCTGAAAATCCCGAAAGAAATCTTTAAATAGCCATGTTCTTTCTGCTCTTCAATTGGGCAAAAAATAGGTCAATAGATCATGGTATGTGAAACACACCTTACCATAATCTATTTTCTCCATGTTTTTGTGCATTTGTGAAGCTCTTAAAGTATAATACGTGTGCTTGGTTAAGAAAAGATTCTAGTCCTTAGTGATCAGTAAAAGCTTTTGTTTTCTCAGAATTTAACACCAGTTATCCAATGTTGTCGTTGCAATAATTGGCTGGTTTGGTGTTGCATTCTTTGTTAAACAATGCTGTTATTGATTGCTATATGAATATGGTTCTTGTCCACTTGTGTTCACCACAATGTTGACAAAAGCAATATTCACTTAGCCATTTTCTGTTCTCTTCTATAATGATTCACATCAATACACAAGTTGTTCTTTTTAATAATTGTTTATTGAAGTTGTAATGAATTACAAAGTGCTTAATAAAGTGTACAAATTATTCTTGACTATGTCTCTTATTAATATATTCAATTCCCATGGGAATTAACTATTATATAAAAGGTAAAACTGCCCCGGCTGACTCCCCAAGTGCCACTCTTACTTTGAGTTGAAGTAGCATATGCTAATCCAACTCAAAGCAAGAGCAGCACTTGGAGAGTCAGCCGGGGCAGTAAAGCGAACACCAACTTCAACAATTGTGAAGCTAGCATTCACTTGAGCGGCCGCATACCTTGCAAACGCAAAACATTAGTAACTAAACATACAGCATGAGCGTAAGCACTTACTAAGCACTATGTACTTAGCGAGTACTTACAGCTCAGCTAGGGCAAACTAAACATGCAAATTTGAAATCCCTCCACCGAAATTAATTATGCCAAATCTACAAAGCATGCAAGACCCACTGCCCAACTAATCCCTAGCTCCTGCCTTAACTGCCTAACTGCCTAAGTCCTACCTAGCTGCACACCACTCGTAATTTTCACTTCTACCACCATCAGACAACCACAGAGACGCTCACCTAACCATCCCCCCTACCAACTACCCCCTCCCCAACCACCTCCCCCTTATTTCCTACACTCACCCGCCATACTCAACAAACATGCACATTCCTCACTTTTATCTAAAAATTACAGTAATAAAAAGAAAAATAAATATAAATAAATTACGTTATAATTTAGCTAACTTAACCCACCTATTTACTATAAATTTTGCAATACCATTTCGAAAAAAGTTGTCCTACAGCATGCAAAGGCCCTTGACATACCCAGTATTGTCGAACCGCCTTAACTGGTATGCTTGCGCGCATGATACATTATTTTACTAGATCAAAGAGGATTTCTATTAAGCCGGTTTTCCACTTGCCAATTTTTTCGCGCGAATCGACATTTCTATTGTAAATATTGAATAGATTTCTAATTAGTTCCAGCCGAGAACTCTAAGACAAAAGAAATGTCGATTCGCGCGAAAAAATTCGCAAGTGGAAAACCGGCTTTAAATAAGAGTTAATTACCGAGAAGCGAGGCATTAAGCCACATACTTCCCAAGGCGCGCAAGAAGCACCGAGGGAAGTATAGGCTTAATGCCGAGGTTCGAGGTACTGTAATTAATTAACTAATTTAGTTCGAATTTCACAAGGTTTTCTCTTTATCTGTATACTTCCCTGGGCTTTATACGGATAAAGACCGTGCATTTATAATGACAATTCAATTGAATTCAGTTTGTATGGGAGATAGAGACTTATGAATAACAAAGAGAAAACCGCGTGAAATTTGAACTAATAATAATTATATTACGCTATAAAACTGATTTACTTTTTTCAAAATAATTGGCTTTTGCCTTGAGCAGAAACTAAGTAATAGATAAATCCCGAGAACGAGGGATGTATGCTATATATAGACCCGAGGACGCGCAGCATCCGAGGGCTTTATATCGAATACATCCCAATGTTCGAGGGATTTATCTGACTTAATTTATTATTGAGGAGGTTTTCCAACAAAGTTTTGTCTTTTTTTTCCACCTTGGACAAAGATTTTCCTTGTTTTTTTTCTTCATTTCGTTTCTAATTATTATTCTGACAATAGCTTTATGCGATATAAAGCCCCCGAAAGAACAAAGAAAACCGACTCAATAATAAATTAATTTTGCTTTCGACATCTCAAAAACAAACTAGGTTTTTGAGGCTTAAAACTCTGATCCTATAGCAGTTAGAGCTGTTTTCTTCTTTTTCTTTTCATAGATAATGGCATGATTACAGTAGAATATTTATATTAAAACATAAGAAGATACTGATTTGTCTGAATCAGTTTAAAAAACTTTTTTTACATAATCATGCCAAAATCTCTGAAAGCATTATATAATACTGTACTTCCTCAAATAAGCACCCAGATGCTTATTTTAGATGAGAATGTTTTAAAGAACATCACAGTTCTGTAACAGACGTTCGTCAAGCTCAATTACTCAGAAAATATTTCTGAGACCCCACACAGGGTTTGAACCTGCAACCTTCCAATGACCGGAGGGTGGTTTCTTATTTGAGGAAATAATTATGATATTCCTCTGTCCTCCACTCTAACCAACATTTACATGTATGTTACCTTATTATAATTACTACCAAAATGGAAATACCTTCCCACTTCCGCTTCTGTAGTTGGTTGTGTATTACTGTATTTCTGTAGCCGCTACAGAAGCGCGAGGAAAGTCTAGCGAGGAAAGTTGCCAATTCTTGATGTATATTTGTCTGTTGGTATCGATTTGGGATAAACATCCATTGTATTATGAATAAATGCCATTTAAAGCTAAATTATACTATTTATGCACAGTTTTTAACAAAAACTTTTCTCAGGCTTCGGTAGTGGCTACAGAAATACTGTACAGTAATATGCAACAAACTACAGAAGAAGAAGTGGGAAGGTATTTCCATTAACTAATCTATTAGTATCTATTACTAATAATTATATAAAAATTGCTTTTTAGATATTTAAAGGAAAAGAAAGAAAAAAAGAAAAACAGGAAGAAGAAAAAGCAAAATAAAAGGTTAGAATCCTCTTTGATCTTAGTACAATGTATCGGCTACTAGACTAAATTACATTGAGAAACTCACATTCATTGACTTGCTTTGCCATGAGTCTGAGTTTTGGTCCATCGGGTCCTGGTCCATCGGGTCCTGCTCCATCGGGTCCTGCTCCATTGGGTCCTGGTCCATTGATTGGGTCTGGGTCTTGTCATCCTCTTTAACAGGGGTACAGCTTCCAAACTGTTAAGTCTGCAAGTTTTGAATCTGGAAAGATGAAATGATCAAAATTATTAGAATTGCTATTGGACTACAACAATATTATAATTATAGGGAAAATAGATATAATTTTGATAGTTGTTTTGTTAAGTAAAGTGAAAATGTGTGGTATCAATGTCAATGTCAATGTACTGTACTTGTAGCATGTAGTTATGGCAGTTAGTTGTAGTGTAGTGGCCATAGCAAGCACTTAAAGTGACTGAGGAAACCTCATTTAGTTTAGTTTAATTCATCACAAATTATGATTGATTATGGCAGTGCAAATAAATAATTATTATTTTAAAAAACAATTATAGGTAAGTTTGTGAATTCAAGTGCTTATCAAATGAAATTTTTGCATTTTATATTATTTGACAATAAATTATAATCTTTTGAATTTTGAACCTGGAATGATCAGTTATTAATATAAACTATTAGAAATGCTATTGGACTCTAATTGTTACAGAAATATATAACACTGTACTTTAATAACTATCAAGTTTCTTGAAGGCAGAGTCAGAATAGTTGTAATTGGTTTGGTTTTTTAAAAAATGTGAGCTTACAGTACATGTTAATTGCCATGGTTGATGTTACTGCACTGTTGGAATAGTTTTTGTGCTATATTGGTTGTTCTGTAATGGCCATAGCAATCACTAAAATACTGGTAGCTTATTAAAGGCATTCAGCAATGAGGTTTGAAGTTTTCAAAAAACGTTGTCGATGTAGACCAGTAAATAAAAGCATTTCAACATGATGTTGATCTAATGAGAGGACATGGGAAAGACTAATTATTATAATGAAGATAAAAAGCAACTAAAAAACAACAACAATAAAACTACAAAACCTATCATAAACCATAATTTTACCCATAATAAATCTTGGTTTAATTAATCTACCTATGATGGACTTTATAGTTGATTTCATATTACTGTACAGTGGAGTATTGCAAAGTTTGTTAGGGAGTTGCAAAGTTTGTTTAGAAATTGGAAACTATGTGGCAACCATGAAATTGCACTCATTTTGATTGGATAATTGACAACCAACCTTGTGGACAATGTACTGTAGTTGCCAAGTTCTGAATGAACTTCCCAACAAACTTCACAGCACTCCACGGTAGAGTGATATGAAATCAACTGTAATTTTAACCATATTACAAATCCATATTTTAGCCTATCACACAGACATACAGGATATCTCTATTTTAATTAACATATCAATGATCTTAGGTTTAACCCATCATAAGTTTAACTCACCATGACCATAAATTATAATTTTAAGCTATCATACAGTAAATCTCAAGTTTAATTTTCACCCATGATAAATCCTAATTTTAAACCCAAAAGAAATCTTAATTGTATCCAATAATAAATTTTACTTACTGAACATGTATCAGAAATCTTAATTTTAACACATATTAAAATCCCAATTCTACAGTATCATAAATCATCATTTTAACCTCTCAAAATTCTTAATTTTAACCTACCTTAAACTTAACAACAAACTTCACAGCACTCCATGGTAGAGTGCTATGAAATCAACTCTAATTTTAACCATATTGCAAATCTTTATTTTAGCACAGACATACGTCAGTATTTATTTTAACATATCATTGATCTTTTAACTTATACTGTAAATCCTAATTTTAACCCATCATGAATCTTAGCGTTAACATACTACCATAAATCTTAATTTTCACCCATCATAAATCTTAATTTTTTTCCAATAATACATTTTAACCTACAATCCTGGTCAAAATCACTTGGACACCTTGCTTTAAATCACATCTGATATCAAATTTCCTTCTGAAAATCATCCCCCCACTCCCCCATTCAATGTTGATAAAGCTGAACATACTTTGCATTTAATTTTCTAACCAACATTGAACAGGGGGCGATGTTTTTTGTACATAATCTTAGGAATTGATGCGCTTAACTTCTTTTTACGCAACTGTCCATGTTAATTTTGGCCAGGATTGTAAAGTACATGTACAGTAATTGCAAATCTTAATTTTATCCAATAAAAATTTTAAACCTAGTACATGTATCACAAATTTTATTGCATCATATAAAAATCTTAATTTTAACCAAACATCACCTACTATATCATAAATCTTAATTTTAACCTATTGTACATGTACAATGTACATGGTGTTAGACAGAGTAAAATAGTCGATGTTAGACAGTAAAATCTACCATAAATCCTATCTTAATTTTATCCAATAAACAATTTTAACCTACTGTGCATTTATCGCAATTCTTAATTTTAAGCCATTATCTTAAAATCATAACTTTAACCTATCATAAATGTTAATTTTAAATTGCATGTATCATAAATCTCAATTTTAACCTATTATTCTTAATTTTAACCTACAGAAATTTTATTTTTAACCTATCATAAATTATTAATGAAAACAGTTTTTTTAAATTTTCAACTGTAGCTGGAAGCCTGGAACTCCCTGCAACTAAAAAAATTCTGAAAAACTTTAAATAAAGTATTAATCCTAACTTCTGTCTTGTGATTTTTTAACCTTAAATCTTAATTTTAACCTATTATAAATCCTAATTATAACTTATACCCACAATAAATCATAATTTTAACCTTACCTATTATAATTCTTAATTTTAATCTATCATAAATCTATATTTTTCATCCATCATGAATCATAATTTTAACCTATGATAAATCTTAATTTTAACCTATTGTAATTCTTAATTTTTTATTAATCTATTATAAATTTTAATTATAATCTATCATAAACCTTTAAGCCTGCCTTGTGAACTTTTTCCACTTTTCCTTGTGAATGACAAGAATTAGTGACACACAATTTAATCTGCTTGCTATGGTTGTTGTTCATTATTGTTACTGAAGTAGGTAGCAGTTTTGTCAGTTTTCATCTTAATGTCATAGAAATTATTTCTTCTGAACTCACCATTTGTGAATTAATTAGACTTGGTTCAAATTTGGGTGTGGCTTGAAAACTCAGTTGGATGTGTTTCCAAAGTCTTTAAATGCAAAAGATTATCTATTCTGCAAATAAAGGTTAAAAAATGTTTAGAATTTTATTCCATTACAAAGTTATACAAATTAAGTATGCAAGTTAAGTAGTTTGAAAAAAATAGTTAATAGCTTAACACTAAATGGCAACTTAATGCTGATGAAACATGACTTGTAGTCAAGAAGTTCTTTTCAGACTCAAAATCAACACCAGTATTTTAAATACCTAGAATAACTATACTTTTCCACCTGTGCCTCAGTAGCTCAATGGTTAGAGAGAGTGACTAGGTCTCACAAGGTTGCAGGTTCAATCCCTGTTTGGGAACTCTAGTGCTTAAAGCTTGACTAGCAAACTGAAAAGTTTAAATTAAGTGTACTATACATGTAGGTACTGTAAAAAAATAAACTGTTGTAGCTTTTTACACTAATAATCTTCTTACCTCAAATGATAATACCTTGATGCAATTTTTGGTGGGTTGATGGGTTGCTAAACTTTTCCTTTCATCTGTTCTATTTCATTCTGTTGTTGATTTAAAATAGAAAAAAGATTAAAAATTAAAACAAAAAATAGGCAGAATCAAAATTATTTAAATTCTAAATTATAATAAACAAAAGTTTAATTGGTTAACAGGAATGTGAGTAATTTTAAAAAGTGGATTAAAGATGTGAAAGAGAAATGAAATGGAAGATTGTGAAAGCTAGATAGTATTAGCTTTAGTTAGGGGAGGGAACAAATGAATTTTCTAAAGGCAGTTATTTATTGCAGTCTTGGATATTAAAATAGTATTACGACGGTAAAAGTAAATAAACTTATTTAATGTTAGCAATTTAGCATTCAAGATAGGCAAGCCTGTTAGTTGAAGTAAAATGATATGAATAATTAATTAGATTAGTCGATTTAGCCACTTTAGCCAAACCAAGAAAATTAATTTTTCTTAAAGTTAAGAATAACGTTCAGAAATATTTTCAGTATAAACATTTACTTACATGTTTGCAAAAATCCCGTACAGTTGTTCTCCATCGCCAGTAAAACCATATTTTCCCAGCATTTTCGATCATCAAAGAAGCAGCCGCCATCTTGCCTTCGGGCACATGGTCTTCTTGTTAAGCCATTTTTTCGCTAAGTCTTCCCACCAAACGTTCTCCAAACCTCAATTTCGGCATCCTGGACGTCTTACGGTGTCACTGTCGAAATGTTGAGAATTCTTCTTTCGTTTTATACTGCTATTTTCTCGTCAAACTCACCATTGTGGTACCGTACGAAGACACCCTTCCGCCATGTTCGCTTCTTCTCGGCTTTGGATTAGTTACTAGTTCCCCTGGCCGTGCTCATGGTGTCTATATCTTATTGTTAAACAGGTAGTTTAGAAGCTAAAATAACGTTTTAAAGTATTTTCCCTGCAAATACAGCCATCATATTCACTAAAATTATATCGTTCTAGTCTGTACTTGTTGTGTTATCCTTTAAAAACCGTTTTATTGATGTTCTTCCTTATTTTTTTTTTGTGTTTAATTTTTTATAGGCGGAAGCACTATCCCGATTATACAGTGGTTTTCAACGACCAGCCTGTTGGCTGAGTGGTTAAGGGCGCTGACGAAGGCGCGGACTCGGGTCGGACACTGGGGCAACGCCCTAATGAATAAGAAAGCAAAAAAAAACAACTTCCATCTTGAGATGGAAGTTGTTGGGGGGTAGGAGAGGGAAGTGGGGAAGAGAGGGGAGGAGAGGGAAGGGGGAAAGAGAAAAAAAATTTTTTTTTCCCCTCTAAGTCAGACACCGTCACCATTTCCTTCTCTTTTTCCTCTGGTGTTCTCTTTCCCTCTCGAGAGGGAAGAGAGAGAGAAGAGTCTCTTCTCATCAGAGAAGAACACTTCTCATCAGAGAAGAGTCTCTTCTCATCAGAGAAGAACCACTTCTCTTCTCATCACATACACCACCTTCGCTCGCCAAACTAAAGGTCTTAGTTTGGCAGGCTTAAGCGTGCATGCATGTGCATGTGCAATGGCGATAGCCAAATATTATGTATGATCTTGAGAGGTTACTTATGTCTAATTATTTTCGTGCAAATATTGTGGGACACTTTTTAATTAGTATTCATGAATAAATTTTTTCTACAAACGTCTACCATGCGTCTGTTTATTTGTTCTGTTATGGTGTTTGTTTTTATATGGCTCAGAGCCATGCATGCATTGGGTCCTCTCTTCTTTTCTTTGCTATCCTTCGCAAACGTTCCTTTATGTTGAAACGAGTCAACGACAGCACAAAGTTTTGTCACAGAACTACACATCTAAGTATCAGTCTTATACAGTTAGCCAGCATGACAATATATTGTGGGAGCTTATGAATAATAAATTTCTCCACGATTAATGGCAGCCGAAGGGAAGCTTCGCGAGATGCTTCTTCTCACGTTAAACTAAAACGTGCAAGAACTATAATCAATTCAATAAAGGCGCCCATTCTAATAATGGTGTCAAGGTTCTTGCTATTCCTTACACGTATGATGAATGAATAATTCCCTTCGAAGCTGACCTTTGTTCGAAGCCATGTTGTTGAACCTGTTGATACCTTGGACATATTGTGGGACACTAATATATACATTGTCCATGCTCGTGAATATAGTTATAAACTGTATTCAGTATGTCCGTTGTTAATTTATACTTCTTTAACGAACTATAGCTTGCCCTCTACATGTATAGATAGCTCTGTACATGAATATATTGCCGTTAATATGTATATAATGTCCGTTGTTAATTTATACTTCTTTAACGAAGTAAAGCTTGTCGTTTACATGTATAGATAGCTCTGTACATGTAAATATTGCCCGTTAACATAAATATATTGTCCGCCGTTTATTTAAATTTCTGTAACGAAGGGAAGATTGTCGTTTACATGTATAGATAGCTCTGTACATGAATATATTGCCGTTAATATGTATATAATGTCCGTTGTTTATTTATACTACTTACAGAGCTATATCTCTCTCTCCCTCCCTCTCTCTTTCTCTCCCTCTCTCTCTCTCTCTCTCTCTCTCTCTCTCTCTCTCTCTCTCTCTCTCTCTCTCTCTCTCTCTCTCTCTCTCTCTCTCTCTCTCTCTCTTCTCTCTCCTCTCTCTCTCTCTCTCCCCCCCTCTCTCTCCCTCCCTCTCTCTCTCCCTCTATATATATATACATACATACATGCATGCATGTAAAAAGGACAAGCTTTAGTTCGTTAAAGAAGTTTATACTTCTTTAAACGACGGTCATTATATAGTATATACATACTAACGGCAAAGAGAGGGAGAGAGAGGAGAGAGAGAGAGAGAGAGAGAGAGAGAGAGAGAGAGAGAGAGAGAGAGAGAGAGAGAGAGAGAGAGAGAGAGAGAGAGAGAGAGAGAGAGAGGGAGAGAGGGAGAGAGGGAGAGAGGGAGAGAGGGAGAGAGGGAGAGAGGGAGAGAGGGAGAGAGGGAGAGAGGGAGAGAGGGAGAGAGGGAGAGAGGGAGAGAGGGAGAGAGGGAGAGAGGGAGAGAGGGAGAGAGGAGAGAGAGAGAGAGAGAGAGAGAGAGAGAGAGAGAGAGAGAGAGATCTGTAAGTAGTATAAATAAACAACGGCATTATATACATATTAACGGGCAATATTTACATGTACAGAGCTATCTATACATGTAAACGACAAGCTTTACTTCGTTAAAGAAGTATAAATTAACAACGGACATTATATACATATTAACGGCAATATATTCATGTACAGAGCTATCTATACATGTAGAGGGCAAGCTATAGTTCGTTAAAGAAGTATAAATTAACAACGGACATACTGAATACAGTTTATAACTATATTCACGAGCATGGACAATGTATATATTAGTGTCCCACAATATGTCCAAGGTATCAACAGGTTCAACAACATGGCTTCGAACAAAGGTCAGCTTCGAAGGGAATTATTCATTCATCATACGTGTAAGGAATAGCAAGAACCTTGACACCATTATTAGAATGGGCGCCTTTATTGAATTGATTATAGTTCTTGCACGTTTTAGTTTAACGTGAGAAGAAGCATCTCGCGAAGCTTCCCTTCGGCTGCCATTAATCGTGGAGAAATTTATTATTCATAAGCTCCCACAATATATTGTCATGCTGGCTAACTGTATAAGACTGATACTTAGATGTGTAGTTCTGTGACAAAACTTTGTGCTGTCGTTGACTCGTTTCAACATAAAGGAACGTTTGCGAAGGATAGCAAAGAAAAGAAGAGAGGACCCAATGCATGCATGGCTCTGAGCCATATAAAAACAAACACCATAACAGAACAAATAAACAGACGCATGGTAGACGTTTGTAGAAAAAATTTATTCATGAATACTAATTAAAAAGTGTCCCACAATATTTGCACGAAAATAATTAGACATAAGTAACCTCTCAAGATCATACATAATATTTGGCTATCGCCATTGCACATGCACATGCATGCACGCTTAAGCCTGCCAAACTAAGACCTTTAGTTTGGCGAGCGAAGGTGGTGTATGTGATGAGAAGAGAAGTGGTTCTTCTCTGATGAGAAGAGACTCTTCTCTGATGAGAAGAGAGTCTTCTCTCTCTCTTCCCTCTCGAGAGGGAAAGAGAACATCAACGGAAAAAGAGAAGGAAATGGTGACGGTGTCTGACTTAGAGGGGAAAAAATTTTTTTTTTCTCTTTCCCCCTGCCCTCTCCTCCCCCTCTCTTCCCCCTCCTACCCCCCAACAACTTCCATCTCAAGATGGAAGTTGTTTTTTTTTTGCTTTCTTATTCATTAGGGCGTTGCCCCAGTGTCCGACCCGAGTCCGCGCCTTCGTCAGCGCCCTTAACCACTCAGCCAACAGGCTGGTCGTTGAAAACCACTGTATAATCGGGATAGTGCTTCCGCCTATAAAAAATTAAACACAAAAAAAAAAATAAGGAAGAACATCAATAAAACGATTTTTAAAGGATAACACAACAAGTACAGACTAGAACGATATAATTTTAGTGAATATGATGGCTGTATTTGCAGGGAAAATACTTTAAAACGTTATTTTAGCTTCTAAACTACCTGTTTAACAATAAGATATAGACACCATCAGCACGGCCAGGGGAACTAGTAACTAATCCAAAGCCGAGAAGAAGCGAACATGGCGGAAGGGTGTCTTCGTACGGTACCACAATGGTGAGTTTGACGAGAAAATAGCAGTATAAAACGAAAGAAGAATTCTCAACATTTCGACAGTAACACCGTAAGACGTCCAGGATGCCGAAATTGAGGTTTGGAGAACGTTTGGTGGAAAGAATTAGCGAAAAAATGGCTTAACAAGAAGACCATGTGGCCGAAGGCAAGATGGCGGCTGCTTCTTTGATGATCGAAAATGCTGGGAAAATATGGTTTTACTGGCGATGGAGAACAACTGTACGGGATTTTTGCAAACATGTAAGTAAATGTTTATACTGAAAATATTTCTGAACGTTATTCTTAACTTTAAGAAAAATTAATTTTCTTGGTTTGGCTAAAGTGGCTAAATCGACTAATCTAATTAATTATTCATATCATTTTACTTCAACTAACAGGCTTGCCTATCTTGAATGCTAAATTGCTAACATTATATAAGTTTATTTACTTTTACCGTCGTAATACTATTTTAATATCCAAGACTGCAATAAATAACTGCCTTTAGAAAATTCATTTGTTCCTTCCCCTAACTAAAGCTAATACTATCTAGCTTTCACAATCTTCCATTTCATTTCTCTTTCACATCTTTAATCCACTTTTTAAAATTACTCACATTCCTGTTAACCAATTAAACTTCTGTTTATTATAATTTATAATTTAAATAATTTTGATTCTGCCTATTTTTTGTTTTAATTTTTAATCTTTTTTCTATTTTAAATCAACAACAGAATGAAATAGAACAGATGAAAGGAAAAGTTTAACAACCCATCAACCCACCAAAAACTGCTTCAAGATATTATCATTTGAGGTAAGAAGATTATTAGTGTAAAAAGCTACAACAGTTTATTTTTTTACAGTACCTACATGTATAGTACACTTAATTTAAACTTTTCAGTTTGCTTGTCAAGCTTTAAGCACTAGAGTTCCCAAACAGGGATTGAACCTGCAACCTTGTGAGACCTAGTCACTCTCTCTAACCATTGAGCTACTGAGGCTCAGGTGGCAAAGTATAGTTATTCTAGGTATTTAAATACTGGTGTTGATTTTGAGTCTGAAAAGAACTTCTTGACTACAAGTCATGTTTCATCAGCATTAAGTTGCCATTTAGTGTTAAGTTATTAACTTTTTTTTTCAAACTACTTAACTTGCATACTTAATTTGTATAACTTTGTAATGGAATAAAATTCTAAACATTTTTTAACCTTTATTTGCAGAATAGATAATCTTTTGCATTTAAAGACTTTGGAAACACATCCAACTGAGTTTTCAAGCCACACCCAAATTTGAACCAAGTCTAATTAATTCACAAATGGTGAGTTCAGAAGAAATAATTTCTATGACATTAAGATGAAAACTGACAAAACTGCTACCTACTTCAGTAACAATAATGAACAACAACCATAGCAAGCAGATTAAATTGTGTGTCACTAATTCTTGTCATTCACAAGGAAAAGTGGAAAAAGTTCACAAGGCAGGCTTAATAGGTTTATGATAGATTATAATTAAAATTTATAATAGATTAATAAAAAATTAAGAATTACAATAGGTTAAAATTAAGATTTATCATAGGTTAAAATTATGATTCATGATGGATGAAAAATATAGACTTATGATAGATTAAAATTAAGAATTATAATAGGTAAGGTTAAAATTATGATTTATTGTGGGTATAAGTTATAATTAGGATTTATAATAGGTTAAAATTAAGATTTAAGGTTAAAAAATCACAAGACAGAAGTTAGGATTAATACTTTATTTAAAGTTTTTCAGAATTTTTTTAGTTGCAGGGAGTTCCAGGCTTCCAGCTACAGTTGAAAATTTAAAAAAACTGTTTTCATTAATAATTTATGATAGGTTAAAAATAAAATTTCTGTAGGTTAAAATTAAGAATAATAGGTTAAAATTGAGATTTATGATACATGCAATTTAAAATTAACATTTATGATAGGTTAAAGTTATGATTTTAAGATAATGGCTTAAAATTAAGAATTGCGATAAATGCACAGTAGGTTAAAATTGTTTATTGGATAAAATTAAGATAGGATTTATGGTAGATTTTACTGTCTAACATCGACTATTTTACTCTGTCTAACACCATGTACATTGTACATGTACAAGAGGTTAAAATTAAGATTTATGATACAGTAGGTGATGTTTGGTTAAAATTAAGATTTTTATATGATGCAATAAAATTTGTGATACATGTACTAGGTTTAAAATTTTTATTGGATAAAATTAAGATTTGCAATACTGTGCATGTACTTTACAATCCTGGCCAAAATTAACATGGACAGTTGCATAAAAAGAAGTTAAGCGCATCAATTCCTAAGATTATGTACAAAAAACATCGCCCCCTGTTTAATGTTGGTTAGAAAATGAAATGCAAAGTATGTTCAGTGCAACTTTTTATCAACATTGAATGGGGGAGTGGGGGGATGATTTTCAGAAGGAAATTTGATATCAGATGTGATTTAAAGCAAGGTGTCCAAGTGATTTTGACCAGGATTGTAGGTTAAAATGTATTATTGGAAAAAATTAAGATTTATGATGGGTGAAAATTAAGATTTATGATGGGTGAAAATTAAGATTTATGGTAGTATGTTAACACTAAGATTTATGATGGGTTAAAATTAGGATTTACAGTATAAGTTAAAAGATCAATGATATGTTAAAATAAATACTGTATGTCTGTGTGATAGGCTAAAATAAAGATTTGTAATATGGTTAAAATTACAGTTGATTTCATAGCACTCTACCATGGAGTGCTGTGAAGTTTGTTGTTAAGTTTAAGGTAGGTTAAAATTAAGAATTTTGAGAGGTTAAAATGATGATTTATGATACTGTAGAATTGGGATTTTAATATGTGTTAAAATTAAGATTTCTGATACATGTTCAGTAAGTAAAATTTATTATTGGATACAATTAAGATTTCTTTTGGGTTAAAATTAGGATTGATGATGGGTGAAAATTAAGAATTACAGGAAATTAAACTTGAGATTTACTGTATGATAGCTTAAAATTATAATTTATTATTATATTATTTATTATTACTGTATAATTTATAATTAATTTGCTAATGTCTAATACGTAGCACGGTAGCAGCTACCTAAGATTCGATTTATTGGATTTCCCCCCGTTATTTTGATATTTTCTATAATTTTAAATGTATTTGTATAATAAAACATCCACTTTATCCCTAAATTTATTTGACACCTTCCACGTTTGATAAAATGCGCTATTGAAAACATGATTTAAAACTTTTAAATCTTTCTTCAAAGTACCGTCAGAATGCAGGAAATCCCATTTCAGAGGTCCAAATTTCAAACATTTTCCGGGGGGGCATGCCCCTGGACCCCCCTAGGAATGGTTTGGCTTGCACCCCCCCCCCCCCTACCAGATCATGCTGGATCCATCACTGAACTTATGATGGGTTAAACCTCACTGATATGTTAAATTTTATGATATGTTAATTAAAATAGAGATGTCTGTGTGATAGGCTAAAATATAGATTTGTAATATGGTTAAAATTACAGTTGATTTCATATCACTCTACCGTGGAGTGCTGTGAAGTTTGTTGGGAAGTTCATTCAGAACTTGGCAACTACAGTACATTGTCCACAAGGTTGGTTGTCAATTATCCAATCAAAATGAGTGCAATTTCATGGTTGCCACATAGTTTCCAATTTCTAAACAAACTTTGCAACTCCCTAACAAACTTTGCAATACTCCACTGTACAGTAATATGAAATCAACCGTAAAGTCCATCATAGGTAGATTAATTAAACCAAGATTTATTATGGGTGAAATTATGGTTTATGATAGGTTTTGTAGTTTTATTGTTGTTGTTTTTTAGTTGCTTTTTATCTTCATTATAATAATTAGTCTTTCCCATGTCCTCTCATTAGATCAACATCATGTTGAAATGCTTTGATTTACTGGTCTACATCGACAATGTTTTTTGAAAACTTCAAACCTCATTGCTGAATGCCTTTAATAAGCTACCAGTATTTTAGTGCTTGCTATGGCCATTACAGAACAACCAATATAGCACAAAAACTATTCCAACAGTGCAGTAACATCAACCATGGCAATACATGTACTGTAAGCTCACATTTTTTATAAAACCAAACCAATTACAACTATTCTGACTCTGCCTTCAAGAAACTTGACAGTTATTAAAGTACAGTGTTATAATTATTTCTCTAACAATTAGAGTCCAATAGCATTTCTAATAGTTTATATTAATAACTGATCATTCCAGGTTCAAAATTCAAAAGATTATAATTTATTGTCAAATAATATAAAATGCAAAAATTTCATTTGATAAGCACTTGAATTCACAAACTTACCTATAATTGTTTTTTAATATAATAATTATTTATTTGCACTGCCATAATCAATCATAATTTGTGATGAATTAAACTAAACTAAACAAGGTTTCCTCAGTCACTTTAAATGCTTGCTATGGCCACTACACTACAACTAACTGCCATAACTACATGCTACAACTACAGTACATTGACATTGATACCAGGCTCACATTTTCACTTTACTGAACAAAACAACTATCAAAATTATATCTATTTTCCCTATAATTATATTGTAGTCCAATAGCAATTCTAATAATTTTGATCATTTCATCTTTCCAGATTCAAAACTTGCAGACTTAACAGTTTGGAAGCTGTACCCCTGTTAAAGAGGATGACAAGACCCAGACCCAATCAATGGAGCAGGACCCGATGGAGCAGGACCCGATGGAGCAGGACCTGATGGAGCAGGACCTGATGGAGCAGGACCCGATGGATCAGGACCTGATGGACCAGAACTCAGACTCATGGCAAAGCAAGTCAATGAATGTGAGTTTCTCAATGTAATTTAGTCTAGTAGCCGATACATTGTACTAAGATCAAAGAGGATCCTAACCTTTTATTTTGCTTTTTCTTCTTCCTGTTTTTCTTTTTTTCTTTCTTTTCCTTTAAATATCTAAAAAGCAATTTTTATATAATTATTAGTAATAGATACTAATAGATTAGTTAATGGAAATACCTTCCCACTTCTTCTTCTGTAGTTTGTTGCATATTACTGTACAGTATTTCTGTAGCCACTACTGAAGCCTGAGAAAAGTTTTTGTTAAAAACTGTGCATAAATAGTATAATTTAGCTTTAAATGGCATTTATTAATAATACAATGGATGTTTATCCCAAATCGATACGAAGAGACAAATATACATCAAGAATTGGCGACTTTTCTCTCTAAACTTTCCCCGCGCTTCAGTAGTGGCTACAGAAATACAGTAATACACAACCAACTACAGAAGCGGAAGTGGGGAAGGTATTTCCATTTTGGCAGTAATTATAATAAGGTAACATACATGTAAATGTTGGTTAGAGTGGAGGACAGAGGAATATCATAATTATTTCCTCAAATAAGAAACCACCCTCCGGTCATTGGAAGGTTGCAGGTTCAAACCCTGTCTGGGGTCTCAGAAATCTTTTCTGAGTAATTGAGCTTGACGAACGTCTGTTACAGAACTGTGATGTTCTTTAAAACATACTTATCTAAAATAAGCATCTGGGTGCTTATTTGAGGAAGTACAGTATTATATAATGCTTTCAGAGATTTTGGCATGATTATGTAAAGAAAGTTTTTTAAACTGATTCAGACAAATCAGTATCTTCTTATGTTTTAATATAAATATTCTACTGTAATCATGCCATTATCTATGAAAAGAAAAAGAAGAAAACAGCTCTTTACTGCTATAGGATCAGAGTTTTAAGCCTCAAAAACCTAGTTTGTTTTTGAGATGTCGAAAGCAAAATTAATTTATTATTGAGTCGGTTTTCTTTGTTCTTTCGGGGGCTTTATATCGCATAAAGCTATTGTCAGAATAATAATTAGAAACGAAATGAAGAAAAAAAACAAGGAAAATCTTTGTCCAAGGTGGAAAAAAAAGACAAAACTTTGTTGGGAAACCTCCTCAATAATAAATTAAGTCAGATAAATCCCTCGAATAATAATTAGAAACGAAATGAAGAAAAAAAACAAGGAAAATCTTTGTCCAAGGTGGAAAAAAAAGACAAAACTTTGTTGGGAAACCTCCTCAATAATAAATTAAGTCAGATAAATCCCTCGAATAATAATTAGAAACGAAATGAAGGGGAAAAACAAGGAAAATCTTTGTCCAAGGTGGAAAAAAAAGACAAAACTTTGTTGGAAAACCTCCTCAATAATAAATTAAGTCAGATAAATCCCTCGAACATCGGGATGTATTCGATATAAAGCCCTCGGACGCTGCGCGTCCCAGGGTCTTTATATACCATACATCCCTCGTTCTCGGGATTTATCTATTACTTAGTTTCTGCTCAAGGCAAAAGCCAATTATTTTGAAAAAAGTAAATCAGTTTTATAGCGTAATATAATTATTATTAGTTCAAATTTCACGCGGTTTTCTCTTTGTTATTCATAAGTCTCTATCTCCCATACAAACTGAATTCAATTCAATTGTCATTATAAATGCACGGTCTTTATCCGTATAAAGCCCAGGGAAGTATACAGATAAAGAGAAAACCTTGTGAAATTCGAACTAAATTAGTTAATTAATTACAGTACCTCGAACCTCGGCATTAAGCCTATACTTCCCTCGGTGCTTCTTGCGCGCCTTGGGAAGTATGTGGCTTAATGCCTCGCTTCTCGGTAATTAACTCTTATTTAAAGCCGGTTTTCCACTTGCGAATTTTTTCGCGCGAATCTACATTTCTTTTGTCTTAGAGTTCTCGGCTGGAACTAATTAGAAATCTATTCAATATTTACAATAGAAATGTCGATTCGCGCGAAAAAATTGGCAAGTGGAAAACCGGCTTAATAGAAATCCTCTTTGATCTAGTAAAATAATGTATCATGCGCGCAAGCATACCAGTTAAGGCGGTTCGACAATACTGGGTATGTCAAGGGCCTTTGCATGCTGTAGGACAACTTTTTTCGAAATGGTATTGCAAAATTTATAGTAAATAGGTGGGTTAAGTTAGCTAAATTATAACGTAATTTATTTATATTTATTTTTATTTTTATTACTGTAATTTTTAGATAAAAGTGAGGAATGTGCATGTTTGTTGAGTATGGCGGGTGAGTGTAGGAAATAAGGGGGAGGTGGTTGGGGAGGGGGTAGTGGTTGGGGGGATGGTTAGGTGAGTTGTCTCTGTGGTTGTCTGATGGTGATAGAAGTGAAAATTACGAGTGGTGTGCAGCTAGGTAGGACTTAGGCAGCTAGGCAGGACTTAGGCAGTTAAGGCAGGAGCTAGGGATTAGTTGGGCAGTGGGTCTTGCATGCTTTGTAGATTTGGCATAATTAATTTCGGTGGAGGGATTTCAAATTTGCATGTTTAGTTTGCCCTAGCTGAGCTGTAAGTACTCGCTAAGTACATAGTGCTTAGTAAGTGCTTACGCTCATGCTGTATGTTTAGTTACTAATATGTTTTGCGTTTGCAAGGTATGCGGCCGCTCAAGTGAATGCTAGCTTCACAATTGTTGAAGTTGGTGTTCGCTTTACTGCCCCGGCTGACTCTCCAAGTGCTGCTCTTGCTTTGAGTTGGATTAGCATATGCTACTTCAACTCAAAGTAAGAGTGGCACTTGGGGAGTCAGCCGGGGCAGTTTTACCTTTTATATAATAGTTAATTCCCATGGGAATTGAATATATTAATAAGAGCCATAGTCATGAATAATTTGTACACTTTATTAAAGACTTTGTAATATCATTACAACTTCAATAAACAATTATTAAAGAGAACAACTTGTGTATTGATGTGAATCATTATAGAAGAGAACAGAAAATGGCTAAGTGAATATTGCTTTTGTCAACATTGTGGTGAACACAAGTGGACAAGAACCATATTCATATAGCAATCAATAACAGCATTGTTTAACAAAGAATGCAACACCAAACCAGCCAATTATTGCAACGACAACATTGGATAACTGGTGTTAAATTCTGAGAAAACAAAAGCTTTTACTGATCACTAAGGACTAGAATCTTTTCTTAACCAAGCACACGTATTATACTTTAAGAGCTTCACAAATGCACAAAAACATGGAGAAAATAGATTATGGTAAGGTGTTTCACATACCATGATCTATTGACCTATTTTTTGCCCAATTGAAGAGCAGAAAGAACATGGCTAGATTTCTTTCGGGATTTTCAGCTGAAATGCTACGAGGAACAAATATTGTTCAACAAATAAATTTGTACAGCCATATATCTTTCTACTTTTTAAACCTGACATTTATAATCAAAGCAAAACAACTTTGAAGTTGATGCCTACAACAAGGTGATGGAAACTTGAATAAAACTTTCAGTTACATCAAACATCCGTGTGAATTTTCATTCGTTGCATGTTCAATAGGTTCTTGATAATTTTGAAAAACATTAAAAGTATTTACTGAATTTTACTAAAACAAAATCACTTTTCAAAATCAGATATTTCTGTGAAACATTTTATCGGAAGCATAATTCTTATTTCTTCGGTGTTTCCATCACCTTGATGTAGAGCAACAAAAACAAAGTTGAACTTTAACAAAAACAGTGTTTTATCCAAAGAAATAGTGGAGAAGAATGGATGGACTTAGCTACATAAGAGACATTGACCAGAATAGACTTTTGATGTTTGAAATAGGCGAGATGAAATAAACAGGCATTCTTAATTGACCTCAGCTAATTACGTATTATGGCACTTATTTAATGTCAAGTACTACCGCATCTGAGGGATACTTGTATTAGACTCAGCAATTATAAAACTTGTAGCTAGACGTTCCTTTTCAGCCATGATTGGATCTGATTGAGTCGAATTTGAAAAAACGTTCAGTTAAAACTGACATCTCGATACCAAATTGTTAACTATATCAGTGAGGGTAATCCTTGAGTAATTGTATCATCAGTATGAAAGTAGGACTGGATGAAAGGTCATTATAACCCAACTCACTCAGTAATATCTTTTCTTAAATGGAAAATTATTTTAGAACTAAAGGTTCATAAAAGAGGGCTCCCTATACCAATAAACTAAGAGCTTTCTCTTGGATAGAGCTATCTAAATTCATACCCCATATTTTAACGCTTAAAGGCCCTAAATAGCGTATAGGTCATAGTTAGGGCGTGAAAGAAGGGACACCTAATTGAACAGGGTCACTCAGTTACCCCCAAAATGTCGACCAATTAACGGAAAATGGATCAAAATTGAACACCACTGCCAATATGCTTACACATCTGCTCCAAGCCAAGATATTAATTATCGGTTGTATCTTGACAACTGTTGAACATTGAAGGCACTTTAATCTTGAGTAATGTCGTGTAAATTTAATGGTGAAATTCACGAGGAACCGAATATGCATAAAATATTTGACAGTTGTGTTCAAGAGAGGTCCATTTTAAAGAAGAGATGAAGAGAAAAGATGAATATGAAACGTCTTTGGATAATACACTGTTAAGTCAGGTTAAAAATCTCTTTAAAGTATAATACTTACTTGTTGAAAAGAAACGTCCACAAAAGCCATAACGCCATGGTCTCTTATACAATGACCCCCACCCAACACAAGAAATGACAATGACTTGAAATAACCGAAAACCAATTGACAAAAATGATTTCTAATATAACTTAATCGCTTATTGCACCTACCGTCTATCGTCTTTGCGTCCTATGTCTATCGTCATTGCGTCCTACGTCTATCGTCTTTGCGTGCAATGTCTATCTTCTTTGCGTCCTACGTCTATCGTCTTTGCGTCCTACGTCTATCGTCTTTGCGTACAATGTCTATCGTCTTTGCGTCCTACGTCTATCGTCTTTGCGTGCAATGTCTATCGTCTTTGCGCCCTACGTCTATCGTCTTTGCGTCCTACGTCTATCGTCCTTGCGTCCTACGTCTATCGTCTTTGCGTCCTACATCTATCGTCTTTGCGTCCTACGTCTATCGTCTTTGCGTCCTATGTCTATCGTCTTTGCGTCCTACGTCTATCGTCTTTGCGTGCAATGTCTATCGTCCTTGTGTGCAATGTCTATCGTCCTTGCGTGCAATGTCTATCGTCTTTGCGTGCAATGTCTATCGTCTTTGCATTTAATGTCTATTGTCTTTGCGTGCAATGTTTATCGTCTTTGCGTGCAATGTCTATCGTCTTTGCGTGCAATGTCTATCGTCTTTGCGTGCAATGTCTATCGTCTTTGCGTCCTACGTCTATCGTTTTTGCGTCCTACGTCCGTCTTTGCGTGCAATGTGTATCGTCCTTGTGTGCAATGTCTATCGTCTTTGCGTGCAATGTCTATCGTCTTTGCGTCCTACGTCTATCGTTTTTGCGTCCTACGTCCGTCTTTGCGTGCAATGTCTATCGTCCTTGTGTGCAATGTCTATCGTCCTTGCGTGCAATGTCTATCGTCTTTGCGTGCAATGTCTATCGTCTTTGCGTGCAATGTCTATCGTCTTTGCGTGCAATGTCTATCGTCTTTGCGTGCAATGTCTATCGTCTTTGCGTCCTACGTCTATCGTTTTTGCGTCCTACGTCCGTCTTTGCGTGCAATGTGTCTATCGTCTCTGAGTGCAATGTCTATCGTCTCTGCGTGCAATGTTTATCATCTTGCGTGCAATGTCTATCGTCTTTGCGTGCAATGTCTATCCTCTGCGTGCAATGTCTATCGTCTCTGCGTGCAATGTCTATAGTCTCTGCGTGCAATGTCTATCGCCTCTGCGTGCAATGTCTATCGTCTCTGCGTGCAATGTCTATCGTTTCTTCGTGCAATGTGTGTTGTCTATGACCAACATTTATTGCGGTTTGTAGCATTTCTGCGTCAATTGTCCGAGCGCGTCTTAATATTTGTACGGCTGTGCGTCTAATGATGAATCTTTCAAGACTAGTTTCCACTCCGGAACATTTTCCGCAAGAAAGGAATGGACAGGAAAGTTTCCTTTGTGCTAAAGTCATTAGTTCCGACCGAGAGCTCATAAGACCAAGAAAACTGCCATGTCCGTTCCTGCCTTGATGAAAATTTCCCTGAGTGGAAACCAAGCTTGAGCCCACTCCCCCCCCCCCCCCCCCCCGCAACAACTTTCTAACTCGTAAAATGTTTGAACATTGTCGTTGGTTTTCGGCTTTCTCATGTCATTGTCAGTCCTCAGATGCAAAGCAGAACATGGATAAAACTGAGTAAAACTGAACTAGAGTACATTGTTGTAAAATCAATCAACGTTTAACATGTCTTATATTGCAGCTACTGATTTGAATTTGAATTCTGAGAGGTGCGTAATTACATATTTTTAATAATTGAGCTGTGAACCACCCCATAGCAAACATTCGTTCAATGTTTTACAAATCATGAAATGTAGTGGCATAATTATCTTTTTCACATCATTCAACATAAGTATAAACACAATTCGTTGCAGCCACACTTTGATCGAAAGGTTTGAAGTTAATATTAAAATAATTTACCAGAGTACTTCAAGGCATTTTTTTCAGTAAAGCCTTGCAAAATGAGTTGCGTGTAAAACTGGTCCTGAAATAAATTGAATTCTGACCATGACACCACAGATGGCGAGTGAAAGTACAGTATTATCTTTTAATTTTAAACCAATTATTTGTTCCAAAACTTGGGATTTATTTATTGTATGCATGAACAAGCAATTATTCAGACCTTATCTGTGCCTAGTTCAAGTCAGTGCTGTGACCCAGACCACTAAGAGAGCTGCAATGTAGCGGAATATATGTCGGAAAATATTGTTCAAATAACATGTCAAGTACTTTGTTCAGTAATATTCTACAGTTTAAACCCTGTTCTACTTTGCATATTTATATATATGGACAACAACCACAAGACTTTATTTCCACTTTCCAGGCAAGATGGAGTACACTTTGAATGAACTGCTGCAAACTTGGTAGTTCTATAAGAAAAGACGATAAAAAATAGATTTTCCATCTAAAACGTTTTCCAGTGTAGATTTGTACTTCATTCTTCTTTTGAATTATTAACACTGACAACCAAGACGATTCAACGAACAGAATAAAGTACAATTGTACACTGCAAAACTTTTCACAAGAAAAAATATAATTTTCAGTTTTTTCTCATTGATCCACCTTAATAGAAACTAAACAAAGAAAATGAAATGGCTTCAGAATAAACGAAAATATATCACAACTTTGATAGAACAATATTTCAAAAAATCTTTCGTTGATAGAAAATAATTTCTGATCTACTTGTTAAAAAATCCAAATTATAAAGCACAAACCACAATGATAAATTCTATATTCCGTAAAAAAAATTGTACATTTAAAATTGCAGACCTTTCTTCTTTCTCAAATTAAGCAATAATGTGAAAAGATGGTAAACTGCCGAGAATTTTAGTAACAAAATCAACTCAACGTTTCAAGCGGAGTCCTTTATCAGAGTAAAATGCGATGAGTACAAATTTAGTGGACAATCTGATCAGCAGATATAATGAAAGAGCTTGGTTTTTTAAATAACTTTCTTTTCAGATTTGAGAGGTTGGACTAGGATTACATTAACTATATCTTAAGCGTATTCATTTCCTTTGATTTTGTTTCGTCTAGGTTTGCAGCAGTTTTGTTAAAAACTATATGCAGTTTTATTAATCAAAACATCGTTAAGGTATTTCAACAATTGTCCATCACAATAAAAACTTGGTTCAGTTGAGAGGAATACTAAACTGTAGTTGATTGGAAAATTCAATTTTACTGTAGTTATTAATAGAATTTTTTGTGAATTTAGGTTGAAAAATTTACTGGTACAGGTACATGTATATTTTTCATTGACAATTAACAATTAAAATCAATTTGATCTTACAAGCTGAAATGATACATTCTTGATGATATTAATAGTCAATTTTCTTTTCAAATCCAAATTTTGATAAAAATCAAATTTCAAATAACTATTTCTTTGAAAAAGGCAACAAAGCATTTTTAGCAGTTCGAATTTCATGACAGTGTAATAATACCCAAACACAACTGGACCAAGTTTAATAACTTTTTATTAACCAAGAGCATGGTCATTAGACAAAAATATCAGTCTGGAGTCTTGATAGTATGAAACAAGTCCAAAACACGAGGTCAGTGCCAGTGATCTATATATACAGTATAACTGAACCATGGGTCCCATCCAAAAAGTGACAGAACAAAGATGGTGGAAATACAAGCCTTTTCTCTCATGGTAGTGACTGCTGACCCAATGTATCTATTTGACTGTGGGCTCAGGCACACCCGCAGGCCAATCAAGTCAGCAGTTACTACAATGAGAGAAAGGACTCATAACCCACCATCTTGGATCAATCACTCTCTGTCAGTCATTGATATAGGGCACCCACAGTACAGTTATATATAGGTCAGTGGTTGGTCCACGTAAAAGATGCCCAGTCTGATATTCTTACAATGACCAAACAAGGTTAATGAGAAGTTTATTATGTGGCTTCACTGGCATTGTTCATTTCTTGTTAGGATTGCTTCCACTTCACATTGGGATAGTAAAACTCGCTTTCCAAGTGTTCTTCATTGAACTCAGGCTTATACAAGACTTGACTTGGAAAAAATTTTGTTCACTTGTTGACTGTTGTTTGGCAGCTTTTTAAAAGTTTGTTGTTGTTTTCATTTGCTGGCAGAAATTTATATTCAAGAGAAGATTGCTGTTGTATTATTGCCACCCATAATGCACCAGTACGAGGAAAGTAAAAACTGCAAGTCAGAGCATCCGAGCCAATGAGAAGACGCCATTTCATCAAAAGTAGCGTGTGTGAAAAACCGTAAAAAATCTTGTTTAAATTGCTATAACCACAGACTTGGTGATTATTTACCGCACGCAAAAAAATAGTGATGCTTCTTAAAATTAACCCCATTGCTGCTATTGAAAACATTACTTAAAAATTCTGACTGGAACTGAAAGTTTTGACTGGAACACTTTTTTCTTGTATTAAACTTTTAATTTTACAATTGTGTGTTTATATTTTGACATTTTGAAATGTCTTGATGTTGAAAAACTTCAAATTGGAGAATGGATGACACTTCTTAAAATTCCTTTGTCAGCAATGAGTTAAAATCAAGCAGCCACATGATTATATTTCAGAGATAAGACAAGACAAAGTTCCAGTCAAACCTTTTTTATAGAGTAAGAAAAATGTAAGTTCTAGCCATAAAAGGTGGCTCCCTCGCACGCAAGCTAGTTGCTAATTTGGCAGAAAAGTTACTATAAATGATCATAAAATTTTATAACATCCGCACACCTTAAAAAACCCAAAAATAAATGCAAATTTCTTGCAGTTCCTTCAGTGAAATTTTATATAAGTTTCCACAGTTCAAAAAAAAAAGCTTACTCCTTTGTAATTTTCTTTTTTCCCCAAAAATTCTATCAAAGAAATTTTGCTTAATGTCAAAAAAAGTATTAAATTTGGTGATATTGACAAAACCAACTAAACAATCCTACATTTATTTTGCACTAAAACGTTCTTGAAACAATTCCCATAAGAAATTTCACCAAAGAAAACTCAAGAAACTTATTGCCATGACAACAATCCGCATTTAGACAACTAAGAGCGCAAAATTAAGCGCGAGAATGCTATTAATCTTACTAGAAAGTTTTATAAGTCACAGGAGAAGGAAACTGGGCTTCCATAAGCATTTTAATCAAACATAAAACCAAAATTTAGGCCACATAAAAAAAATATTGTTTCTTACCACAAGAGATTTACATTGTATGTTTTATATCAAAACATAACAAAAATATTTAAATAATATAAAATTTTCAAATTGGTGAGAAATTATCAAATATATGAACAATAATAATGAAAGCACAGTTGACATAAAAAACTATGTACTGGTTTGTTGATTATTGAACTAAAATTATACAAAATATATACTAAAAATATTTCTAAAACTAGAAATAAATTTTTTTTGGAAAACTTTGGACATCAAAAATCAAATATGAAGAAAACCAGATTCCTTGTTGGGCAGCACATTTATATTTATAACAAAATACAGAAAATTGTCTAATCCGAGACTCAATGAAAATGTGATTGGGTAGAATCAAGAAAATTTTCTTGCATGGCCTAATGTTACATATTTTTAAAAAGCAACTTACCAAAAAATGCAGAAATATTCCCAATCTTGATACTATTCTTTTGGTGGCATTTCCATCTTTTGGTGGCATTTCCATCTTTTGGTGGTATTTTGGTGTCTTTTAGTGGCATCTTTTGATATTTTTTAGTGAAATCTGTGGTATCATGTCACGATCCTTTCTTCAGCTTAATAAACAAAATCAATATTATTTTTGGTTTGTGTACAAACATAAAACATGTACAATTATTTATTAAAAATATTTATCAAACTAGAGTTTCATACAATTACCAATCATATTTAACAATCTAAAATAAAATATTAATTATGAGAGATCAATATATAACTTGATGTAGGCAACTTTTCCCATGATATGATGCAAAGGTAAAACGTTTTCATGGCGGCCATCTTGGATTTCCTTTTGCCTTCTTCTCCGAACTCTTTTATGTTCTGCTTCAAGTTAAATGCCGAACTTTTATTAAATAAAAGCTGTAAAACGTTTTGTACAACTCTAAATTCGATAACCAATACGTTTTATTGTCTACGGAAGTTTTAAAACGACTTCAATTTAAAAGAACAGGTTTCAGTTTAAAGAGCGGATTTGTCGCATGGCCGAAGGCTTGCTTATTCGCCATTTAATTCGCAAAAAGACCAACCAAGTTTCAAATAAATATCAACTAAATATTAAATGTATATCAAACATTATTTACTATTGCTTTAAAACAGCTACAAACAACAAATTACCTTGAAAATTGCTGAAAAGAAGCGGCACAGAATAAGAAGTTTAAATCTCCCTCCATCTTTCCTTCGAGCACGAGCAACAATCACGTGAGACGTGACGTCACGGCATATTACGAGAGTAAGGCGACGAACTCCGAGAACAAAAAAATATTTGAAATAATTATTATAATAAACAGAACAGTCTACGCATACATCGCGATAAGTGCTATCCTCTTTCTTTCTGTTTCTGTCTTTTTCTCTTTCTTTCTTCTTCCTTTGTTTGTTCCTTTCTTCTTCATTTGTTTCTTTCCTTTCTTCATTCTTTCTTTCATTCCTTCTTTCTTCATTTCTCTCTCTCTTTTTTCTTTCTTTCTTTTGTTTGTTTTTTCTCTTTCTTCCATCCATCCTTTCTTACTTCCTTTCTTTCCTTCCTTTCTTTCTTTCTTTCTTTCCTTCCTTCCTTCCTTCCTTCCTTCCTTCCTTCCTTCCTTCCTTCCTTCCTCCCTCCCTCCCTCCCTCCCTCCCTCCCTCCCTCCCTCCCTCCCTCCCTCCCCTCCCTCCCTCCTCCCTCCCTCCCTCCCTCCCTCCCTCCCTCCCTCCCTCCCTCCTCCTCCCTCCCTCCCTCCCTCCCTCCCTCCCTCCCTCCCTCCCTCCCTCCCTCCCTCCCTCCCTCCCTCCCTCCCTCCCTCCCTCCCTCTGTTTTAAGAGATCTGGTAGCCAGAATTGCAGCCTTTACACAGTACAGTAGTTTTAATATTCACAATGTAAAATTCTTACATATGTAATGTGCAATACAGGTGAATATCTATTATGTCAGCATGAAGTTCAACTATGTTTGCAAGTTATAGAAACATAGCTTTTGGCTAAAATATAACTGCATATAATAATCTCCAATTTATTAGTGAATAAAAAATATAAGTGAATAAATTTAACCCATTTTGCTTAGAGCCTTGGACTGTCCACAGACAGAGAGTTCTCTCTTGAGTATATATATAATATTATAGGAACCATTTTATGCCTCAGACTCGGCAAGAATGGATTAAAGGTCAAAGGACCTAAACTCTTACACTTTTTATTTCACTATAAATAACTAATGAGAAATCAACAGCACAAGTTATTACGTGAACTGTTTTTTTCTGTGTTGATAGAATTCCTGATTTAATAATATCATTTCTATGGAGTGGATGAGCAGTGAAAGATAGTTTCACAAATGTTAAGTACAAATTGTTAAAAAGTAAGAATAATTATCCAATGAAATGTTTGGGCACAAGTCTTTAAATAAAAGTTTACATCTTCTGATTTAAAAATGCCAATATAAAACAAAAACTTAAAATCTAAACAAACATCAAAGTCTAAGTTTGTTCATTTATAACAAGTCTATTCAAAAATCTAACAAGCTTTCTTCTAGTTTACTTCTATCAATATCAACAACAAACAATTAAAATTACTAACAGGTTTTTCATCTACTATATTGCTTTTTACAGAACACATGCCGACTAACACATGAAAAAGAAACTTTCCCCCAAACACCTAATTTATAGAGACCTACATCTAAAATCTGAATTTAAAATGAATAATTTAGTGCGACCTTGTTGGGTTACCGTGTTCTACTCACTATGTGGGGCGTTGTTTGCCGAGATGCACACGAAAATTCTTCTATTTATGTACAGTACATTGGAATATCATGACTAATCCTTTTGGTGAACATCATTCCATCAGCACTGTATCTGTTTGACAAAGCAAGAATCTCATCGTGTGTGGGATGCTGGGTTACTATACGCACCATTTTGTGTTGCACCATGGTTGTCAAACTCAAACTCAACAACAAGTGACTGATGATCAGATGGGAAGTGTGGATGGGGCCAACCAATTAGCTTATTACATCTAAGATATGCAGGGTCAACAGAGGTAAGTTCTGCTACTGGTGTTAGGTCCTCACAGCTGTAATAAACCCAATCGATGACACCACGAAAATGGTATGTGTAATTGCTACACTCAAGAGACTCATAAGTTCGTTTCAGTTTGAACGCATGTGTTAACTCTGCTGCCTTTTCTCCATTCCGTGTGCTACTCAGTCGACTAAGAAAACCACCATAGTCCAATGACTGAAAATCAGGATGGTCAATCGAGATTCGACCTTTATCAAGGAATTCAACTGGTCCTGAATCAGGCAATGAATTTAGATCACCACACAACATAAGTGGAATTGATCGACTCACAGAGCCATTTTTACCTGGAAAATAAAGAAACGTATTTTAAACTGAACTCTTGGTTTTCACTCACTGTATCAGTGCTTCTTTCTTTGTTTTTGTTGCCACTGTTATCATTGTAGTTGTTATGTGCTTCTTGTTGTTGTTATGTGCTTCTTGTTGTTGCTATAGTAGTCACGGCTGCTGAGAGGGGGGGTGGTTAACTTGAGAAGGGCCCCCTAAAATTGAGTTTTTGATGTAAGAAAACATGAGGCCCAGAAAGTGTAAAGATCAGTAACACTAACTTCATTTTTAGTCAACCCAGGGGACCAATTGAGAACACATAGACATGACCCTATGAGGGGCCTCCAAATTGACCAATGTGGCCGTGTTACCAGGGGCCCCAAATCGATAATTTGGCCCAGGCCACACAATTTCTCTATTGCAGTTGTTGCTGCTATTGTTGTTGTTGTTGTTGCTGCTATTATTGTTGTTGCTGCTATCGTTGTTGTTGTTGCTGCTATTGTTGTAGTTGTTATTGCTATTGTTGTTGTTGTTGCTATTGTTGTTGTTGCTGCTATTGTTGTTGTTGTTGTTGTTGTTGCTGCTATTGTTGTTGTTGTTGCTGCTGATATTGTAGTTGTTGCTGCTATTGTTGTTGTTGTTGTTGTTGCTGCTATTGTTGTTGTTGTTGTTGCTGATATTGTAGTTGTTGCTGCTATTGTTGTTGTTGTTGTTGCTATTGTTGTTGTTGCTGCTATTGTTGTTGTTGCTGCTAATGTTGTTGCTGCTAATGTTGTTACTGCTATTGTAGTTGCTATTGTTGTTGTTGCTATTGTTGTTGTTGCTGCTGCTATTGTTGTTGTTGCTGCTATTGTAGTTGTTGCTGGTATTGTTATTGTTGCTGCAATTTGTTGTTGCTGCTGCTATTGTAGTTGTTGTTGCAGTTGTTGTCATGATGTTGGTGCTGTGGTCATTCAATATCATATTGTTTGTGTTGTTGTTTGGGTAATAAATCTTCACAACTCAAATATATAAATGTGACTTAAAATAAGACTTACCTGCTAGGATGTAATTGCTGTCAATCTCCTGGCGAAAATTCTGCAGAAACTGCATCAGTAGAACAGTTTGGATGAGTTTGACATCAGAGTATTCTGGTTCCCAGGCCATATGAACATTGGAGACTATTATCTGACGATGTGAGGAACTGGCATCTGAGTTTGACTCAAAGTTATAGTTCTCATTAGTCTCGAGAAGAGCAACAATTCCAATATTATCCTTTGTCATAACACGATTCAACATGTCAGAAGCATCTTTAGAATTTGCTGCTGCTAACTGATTAAATTCCATCATGTCTTGTTTCTTCAAAGTAAACCTGAAAAAATAATGTGTTAAAAATGTATAATCACACGAGCATACATCCGGGAGGCTAATCAATGTACCTGCACACTGAATTTGCAAAGCATAGGTGTCCACAGATATGATACTAGTCAAAAGTAACTGCATGTGTGAGTTTTGTTTAGAGTAAAGACAATCTTTGAATATTACCTTGTTGTCTTGTAAAATATTGCGCATCCATCAACATGTTTTCCTTCATCTTCAGACATTGTCCGTGCTCGTGACTTGGCACTAAAGATTCCATCATAGCCATGCTTTTGCAACTCTGGCAGAAAAAAACTGTAAAACTGCTCTGTCTCTACTTCCTGTAACAGAGAAAATAAAGCTTTAGAATATTATATTAATAATTATATAATGAGACATGAGCAGCAGTGTTTTATCAGATTTAAGACACAAAGTGTTTTAGATCTGATACAACACTTTGAGTACAGTTTTAAGCTTCAAAAATAACTCATTTAGCATTAGCATAGTACAGTACCGCTCGCGAGTAAGGTAACATCGACTCGCGAGTAGCGAGTACTCGCGCGTACTCGCGCGTCATAGCGAGTACTCGCTTCGGCTCGTTACGCGTGAGTACTCGCACTTCTAGCAAAACCAAACATTGGCAAATACTCGCTACTCGCTACTCGCGAGCATTGCGAGTCAGTATCACCTATAGGATTAGGAAACTACGGGACATTTATATGAAAGAACTAATCAAAGCAATCAACTTTACGACGTAATAAATTAAAACGACGAAGGCTTATACAAGTTTCGTTAGACAGCATTTCAATACATGGCGACGGCTGTTATTGAAGTATAATATGCACTGTTATCGCGCGATGAACAATCTAAATTTGACTTCAACTGATGGAAATGACAAAGCAATCAAAGACAAGTTATATGATGATATGATACATAGAAACAATTATTAAAGGCACGGCATTTCAATATACATCCATATGTTAAAGAATACTCACAGTTTGTCGTTAATGGCATCGCGCCGTCGCTGACATGCACGTCTTCCACTGAAATTATAGATTGCGAATAATTACAAAACTTTACTTCCAGTTAAACATCCATATTAAATTTCCATACTTGGCATTTAGTGTGTATCCAAATGAACGTTTGCTATGAAGTTTTGTGGGAATTAACCAAAACACTATACAGTTGTATCGGTACCTGGTCTTGAGCAGTGTTTACGTTCTGCTTAAAAAATTATCGAAGCAACGGTGAGTGAGGTCATCGTTTGACTCGCGAAAAAAAAGCTAAAACAATTTTGAAATACGTGGCATTTTATATAAAAAGGCATTATGAAGGCCCATTGATCAAAAGAAAAACGGACAACTCGTTTATAAACCACAAAGTACAGCAGTGACTAAAGGTGAAGAGGGTGAATTTATCACGCTGAAGCCGCATTAAAGCAATCACGTCAACATTTTAATAAATTCACTTAGTCTTTGTTTTACCGAATGCTCGCGCTTTAAGATGGTCACAGATATAATTCCGAAACGAAATTGATCGCTTGGTATTCTGTTGTGCTGAACTTGCTAGGTTATGAATATATTACATGCGGACGGACTTGACACATCTCAATTCAAATGAGGTAAAGCCGCGTCGCATGGAAAAAGTCGCGGAAAAACTTACTAGACATGCACTGCTGTATATTTGTGGTTCATAAATGAGTTGTTGTCCGGTTTTTTTTTTATCAATGGGCCTTCATAATGCCGTTTTATATAAAATGTCATGTATTTCAAAATTGTTTTGGCTTTTTTTTTTCGCGAACCAAACGATGACCTCACTCGCCGTTGCTTCGATAATTTTTGAAGCAGAACGTAAACACTGCTCAAGACCAAGTGCGGATACAACTGTATAGCGTTTTGGTTAATTCCCGCAAAACTTCATAGCAAACGTTCATTTGAATACACACTAAATGCCAACTATGGAAATTTAATATGGATGTTTAACTGGAAGTAAAGTTTTGTGATTATTCAAAATCTATAATTTGGGAGACGTGCATGTCAGCGACGGAGCGATGCCGTTAACGACAAACTGTGAGTATTCTTTAACATATGGATGTATCTTGAAATGCCGCGCCTTTAATAATTCTTTCTTTGTATCATATCATGATCATCATATATCTTGTCTTTGATTGCTCTGTCGTTTCCATCAGTTGAAGTCAAACTTAGATTATTCATCGCGCGATAACAGTGCATATTATACTTCAATAACAGCCGTCGCCATCGGACGCTGAAATGTATTGAAATGTTGTCTAACGAAACTTGTATAAGCCTTCGTCGTTTTAATTTATTACGTCGTAAAGTTGATTGCTTTGATTAGTTCTTTCATATAAATGTCCCGTAGTTTCCTGATCCTATAGGTGATATTGACTCGCAATGCTCGCGAGTAGCGAGTATTTGCCAATGTTTGGTTTCACTAGAAGTGCGAGTACTCGCGCGTAACGAGCCGAAGCGAGTACTCGCTATGACGCGCGAGTACGCGCGAGTACTCGTTATTCGCGAGTCGATGTTACCTTACTCGTGAGCGGTACTGTAATTCTAAAAAATAAGTTGTCTAAAGTGCACGTAAATCAATAGGATTCTTCAGATATAAACCATGGACATGATACTTGTTTTCTTTGTGTTTTCCTCATGAATTATGACATATAAAATATGATATCAAACATTACCTGAAGACTTAGGATATCTCCTTGGTGCTGTAAAATTTCATTCATAATCAATTTCTTTCTGTACTCCCATTTCAATGCCCAACTTGGACAGTAGCCATACATTGCTTTTGTGCAGTATTTGTCACACAAAACATTATAGCACATAACAATGAATGAACCTAACAAAACAAAGAAAAAAACAAAACCATTTATCAAATACTTATCATAGATTTTTCCTTCATTTTTTTCAAACATTAGAAAGAAAGAAAATTACTTACTTTCTGCAGATCTTCTTCTTTCAGGTACAAGCAACTGCCATGTTCTTTCCTCTGGCCTTTCACAAACTTAATCAAATAATAAATTAAATTAATATTAATTAATTACATAGAGGCAATACATTAGAATATTCTAATGGTCCGTTTAAAACATTGATACCAAAACAGTGGACCATTGTCCAGATGCAGACCTTTACTGCATTTTGTATACACACTATTTTCAGTAGCTATATATATACCTCCCCCCTCTCTATATCCTTGAACCCTGGGTATTCCTGGAACTGAAAACTTAATTTAAAAAATCCCATAACATGCAGGCAGTCCCCTAACAAGGCCCTCCCCAAAGAGCCTGCTAACACAATGTCAATACGTCTGACACACTGCAATTAAATCTATTAAATGCATCTCCACTCTGAAACAAAAAAAGCAATGTGGAAAATGAAATCAAAACTGTTGGAGTCAGAAATTTCTGATTAAATTAACTGAAAATTTGAAACCTGGTTTTATAATTATCATTACAAATTAAACTCATTTCCCTCTCCTGAAGCTAAGTCACTACACATGTTAAAAAAGTAGCTGCCATAGCTACATAAACAGTTCCTACAAAGCACAGGGGAAAACCAATAAGTCCATTCACACAGCATGAGTTCCAAGCACAGAGTAGCAGTCGCCTATCCAAGTACTGGTTCAGTCCCACACAGCTAGTTAACATCAGCCCTTAATGGTACGTCAGAGTCCGAATTAGCGCTTCGCAAATTGCAAAGCGATTTTAAAAATTGTGAAAATCTGGAAAGCAATTTTTCTGAAAGTTGTGAAGCTCATTTAGCGATGCTGTTCTGTTTTTTGTTTTTTTATATATTTCGTGAAATCGCTGTGTCACGCACGTCACCAAGCAAGATATTATTATACATGATCTTGCCTTTGAGTTTTGGCTTTGCAGCTGTCATCTCGCATGTCAAAAAAGATCACACTTCAAACGTGATAACACCATATTTCATGGTTTGGTCATTCAGCTCGCTGTTTAAAGCTGTACAGCTTGCATCTCAGGTGTATTTGATATGCATGCACATTCGCTTTTGTGACATTCTGAAAATTCATACTCTCAGGGGGGCCCTAAAATGTGTATTCTAACGAGAGATCTTTAAAAAAAATTGCGAAGCTGTTTTTGAGTGCTAATTCAGACCCTGTACATGTAAGGCAACACCCCCACAGCACATGCTATCCATGCTTAAATGTTCTCTCACACCACTGGGAGCTGCTGCACTAACCACTGCAACAAAGTGATACTTGCAGTTGGTTTCAGGTTGCTTTTGAAGGAAATGTTTAGATTCAATACAAACTTGTGAACCTCAGAGGGAACTTCTAAACATTTCCATCAAAAGCAACCTGAAACTAACTGTAAAATCCATGTTTGATCTGGGACACAACACCAAAACTTTAAACTCATAATCGAATACCCTGTCCACAAGAAGCCTTAAGAATATCAAATTAATTCCCTTCACCTTGGAGTTCAGATTCAGATGCCTGGGGGACACAATGATGAACCTGTTGAATTGACCAGGATGGCTATTCCAGTTAAACTCATAATTCATTTAGAATTTCTTAGAAATTTTACTTAAAATCTAAGAAAAAGTCCATTTTCTCCCTAACATATAATGTGGATTTTTTCTATAAAATAGGATACTAGCAGGAAAAACAATACTATCGTTTTACAAAATTATGTAATTAGGCCCAGGTGGGGTTGCAGTGAAACTATTGATGAAAGAAAGTTCGAGCTAAAACGAAATACTATTGATGTGATTAATATTAACCCTAGATCCACTCAGAAAACCTTGAAAAAACATAAAGAAATAGATAGTTAAGAAACTATCGTTTATTTCACATGTTTATTATTAATGTAGTTTAGATGTGAATATAATTATTTAAGATCTGAATTAGCTTGATTCATGAAACTATTCGTGAGAATTATAAATATATTTAAGATTTAAATATTATACTAAAACTGGCATGGAATAAACAGAGTTGTAGGTTAAAATGAACGAATATTTGGTGTGTTTATCGTGTGATCAGTTCTTCTTGCAATGTTTCTTTGTTTCCGAATAAAGCTTTCTTTACACATCGTAAACCGCGTGGCAGTGTGGCACTTTCCTCACGAATCACACAATTCTGTCTAATCAAAATCGAATAATAGAATTATTTTCAAAAACATCTTAAAGTAGACTTGGAAACGATAGATCAATGAAATAATTCAAAATCATCTTTATATGCAAAATCAAAAGTATTTTGTCTGCAATAAGAAATGATTCATTTCATTGTTGAGCGCCTCAAAGAGAAACACAACAAACACAGTCCAACTCACCTGATAAATGATCTAAAAAATATGAAATCAACTGAGAACTGCCGTTCTTTTTCCCGTTCCAAGATAGTATTTCTTGAGGTAAAGGATTGCCATCCAATCCAAGAAATTGAATCTGAAATAATCTTCCGAGTTCGTGAGGTAAACTATGAAGATTGTTGTTGTTAAGGTAAAGTTCAGTTAGGTTGATCAGATCTCCTATTTCAGCTGGCAAACTTCGCAATTTATTTGATGATAAATCAAGCTTTTTTAAAGAAGTTAGCTTTCCTATATCAGCTGGTATCCTGGTCAAACTATTATCGTTCAATTTCAAGCTAGTTAAGAAATTTAAGCTCCAAAGTTTCGGACTCAAATTCTTGATGTTGTTGAAGAACTCCAACCCCGTCCACTTCGAGTTCTTTACTTCTTCCCTGTCGCCTGCTCTATGATTGAAATGGTTCCTTCTTTGGATCCTGCTGTCGTTATTTGCATTCTGCATTTTCTATAAATCATGATAAATCGTGTTGAAAAGGCTCCAAAGATGTTCGTTTTCTTCCACTCAACATGGCGTCCACTCACCGTAAACTACAATACAAGCTTTTCCATCAGCTCTGACGTCACTGCTAGAAAATAATCAACACCACGTGACCATATTGTGGTTTATTTCACTATTATTGTTTATATATTGTTCTTGCATATTCTTCAATATCCGGCTTACCCAAAAAAACTTTAGGAAAAGACTTCCTTCTCAAACTCTGTTAAAGAGAAAACATCGAAATTCAAACAAAACATGTGTTTTTTTAAATAAAAGACTTCTGTTGAAAGTTGTGACTATTGAATGAAGTAGTCACCACTCACCAGACGACCTCTTCTCAAACGTTTTTCCCGTTTGATTTGGGCACGCTAACGTTTTTGTTTTAGGTCTTCAAAAATAAGATTGTGGATCTCTGACGCAAAGTATTCTTTATCCCATCTTAAACTTTTTAAATTTTGATTGAAGAATATTATATATACCGCGATATATTTTATAGCGCAGTTTTGAAAGCACGCGCGCACGTTTTGAAGATTTTTACTCCAGTCAACAAAAGCAATACTAACGGTAAAAACCTTAAAATATTGGTTCTTACGACGTAAAAACAGAATATGTAACTATCAGCAACTGAAAACAAATATTATTAAAAGTGATCTACAGTGCAGACTGCGCATGGTCATGACTAGTATCGTGACTACGCAACGCCACCACACCCTTTCCGCTAAGCCTGAGGGGAACTTTCAAAAACATGTGTGCAAAGACTCTTATTACAATATTGGCTGAGTATAGTACTATAGTATTTGTCAACAATCAATAGTGTGGGCCTCTGTTTCTGGCGTTATGGGTATTGGGGAGAATATCGGCGTTACCGGGGGATTGAGGAGAGGGCCTGCTACGCCGATAAATAGTCTACCCCCACACCATTACTCTCGGATATCTGTCCTTGGTACTAAGAGCCTATGGTACTTTGAGCCTACGTATATTAGTCCTAGGTATTAAGAGCCTATGGTACTAAAAGCCTATGGTATATTATTCCTAGATACTAAGAGCGTATGGGGGAAATTTTACATACCGAAGTGTTGTTGCATACTGAAGATATTTTTCTCGTAAGTTTTGGTTTGAAAAACCATGGCTAGGAAACATCCAAGAGATGTAAGCGAAGTTAGCACAACTGTGAAATATTTGTTGTTCTTCTTTAATGTATTATTTTGGGTAAGTTTGGTGTTTTTTTATGTCGATTATTGCTTGGTTTGAAACATGTTTGCAACAGCTAGTGCCAGAGGAAGCCATTTGATGTAGACGACGCTTGAAATTGATCATTTCTTTACATTGTTTCGATTTTGAAATGCTATTTTATATTTTATGATTGGTATACTGAAGCACATTTTTATATTTTATACTTTACTTTGTTAAATAAAACACCAAAAAGTCCAATCGAATGTTTTTGTTTTGAGTGTGCTTCGTCATATTAATTGATGACACAACAGGAAAGACTTTTGATGTCGTTAAAATATCACTTTAATCTCATTTCATTCTGTCATTTAATATTATTGATCTACATCTATAATGGTTTCTTGTCAAATATTCTTGAATAACTCTTAAGGTTTAGATTGAAAAGACTTATATATATCTTCTAGTCAATATAAATATAGCATCATAGCAAAATGATTAATTCAATTTGAGTGGCCTGTCATATTATTTCGCATATATTATTTTAGACACTCTTTCTCCAGCCTTATTATATAAGGAATAAGTATTTACTTTCTTGTTTTTTTAAAGTAATAAGTTTTTAAAAATGAACAAGCAGATCTAGAAAGTACATGTTATATCAATTCATAAAATAAATATGGTTCAGAATGTGTTGCCAACAACAACCATAACAGAACTACAATTAAACAAAAAAGGTGGGGGTGACATCAATACCCCACTGTGGTAAATAGAACTATTTTATAGTGCTCACCAAGTACACATGTAAAAATCTAACAGTTTCTTAATTAACAGGATGTTGTGATTACTCCTGATGAAGACACTAGATCAGAATGTCGAACAATAACTTTTAAAGCTATTGCATTGCAATGATCATTGACAATCATATCTTGTGTTATTAATTTCAGATTCTTGGAGGTGCATGTTTAGCTATTGGTATTTATGCCAGATTTGAAACGACGTCCTACTCAGATTTTGTGGACAATGTTTGGAGTGATCCTGCATTTTTCTTTATCATTGTTGGTGGAATAATGTTTATTCTTGGATTTACTGGATGTATTGGAGCATTGAGGGAAAATATTTGTTTGTTGAAGTTTGTAAGTGTCAAATTAAACTGATACTGTAGTACTTACTAGTTGTATGCAAGGGTATTGCCAGCCACGTAAAGGGAGGAGGAGGGCGGGGGGGGGGGGACTAGGTAATGACATCAAACTTTTGATGATGTAGAAAACGTAGTTCCATGGAGAGTAATGCCTGGTGTTGCTGCACTAAGTGAGAAACAATATGAAAATCATTTTAGCAATGGTTTCTGAGCTGGCAAATAGTAGGAGACTTTTTAAAGTTTTATTAATTGTTTGGATCACACACTTTTCAATCATAAGAAACCCCTTTCACACGTTTCTTAACTTATCCCCCCCCCCCTCAATCTTTCTCCTTGGTTTTCAACAAATTACAAAATCAACCTTAGTGAGAAGTGGGGGGGGGACTTGTCCCAGATGATGGCACTGGTTGTATGCACTTTAGTTATCTGACTGTTTGTATTAATATCAATTATCAAAATATAGTAAGGTTAGATATACTGCTGAAACAGAGAACATAGGACTCAGTCTAATGTTTCAAGTGAAGGAACATTAGACTCCTACGTTCTCTGTTTCAGCAGTGTATCTAACCTTACTAATATTTCGATTGTTGTTTCTACACGCAGCACGCTACTTTTATTTCACTGTTTGTATTATTACTTTTACAGTTCTCAGTTGCACTTGGAGTGATCTTCTTTCTACAAATTTTGCTTGGTGTGCTTGTATTTATATTCAAAGGAGAGGTAAGAAGAGTTGACCCAGACATTTTTTGTGCTAAACTCATGTGAAAATATAGAATTATATCAAATGCCTAAGTTGTAATAATCAGTGCAGTGCAGAATTACAAACACTTGGCCTTGGTTGTGAAAGAGTTAATTTTTTTATTTCAGTTTGAAAAAATTGTGAAAGAAAAGTTAGAAGATACAGTGATGAACTACAGGGACAATGCAGATCTGAGAAACATCATTGATAAAGTACAGCGAGATGTAAGGATATATTTATTAGAATTATGTAAATGTCAAGTTTGCTAATAAGTTTACTGACAATATGTTTTTGTTTTTTTAAATAGTTTGAATGCTGTGGTGTCACAAATTACCATGATTGGAATGATAACATTTATTTTAATTGCACACAAGAAACGACTGAAAGTTGTGGTGTTCCTTCATCGTGCTGCAAAAAGGTTGGAATATTTATAATTTATATTTCTTTAATTGGGTACAAACTACAGTACATAAGACGATTAATTTTATGGTTAAAAATCATTGCCACTGACTCTGCATCATTATAATTTATGAACTTTTATATGTTAAGGATAAAGACAACAAACAATGTGGCTACAAAATAAGACTAGAGGTAAGCCATACAGTCTGTCTGTTCATCTGTGTGTGTGTGTGTCTGTCTGTTCATCTGTCTGTTCATCTGTGTGTGTGTGTGTGTGCGTGTGTGTGTGTCTGTCTGTTCATCTGTCTGTCTGTTTATCTGTCTGTCTGTTCATCTCTCTGTCTGTCTGTCTGTCCATCTGTCTGTCAGTCACTCAGATTTAATTTCTGCTGTAAGCTATCATTTCTAGATTGCTAACAGGCTTACTGTATTTGATTTATTTTACAAGGAAAAAATTGCAGAGGTAGAGGATGTTATTTACACACGTGGTTGTGTTGAAAGTTTTTCAGAGTGGGTGGAAAAGAATATCATTATGATTGGTGCTATTGCACTTGGAGTCGCCTTGGTTCAGGTACCGTAATTTCTGTATTAAGCCCCAGGGGGGCTTATTTTCCCCCAAACATCATTGAGGGGGGGCTTAATAGAGAGGGGGGCTTAATAGAGAGGGGGGCTTATTCTAAATATATACAACAAGTCTGTTTGCGTGTTCGATGGATGTTGCGCGATGGATGTTGCTTGGAGTTTATGCCCACTGGTCCAAGGTACTTAGAAGACGGACTTGTGGTCCCAGGACGCTTCAAAGCGATGTCAAATAAAAAGGCATTGATATATATTTTAAAGAATGAACTAGAAAAAAAGGCCGACAAACTGAAACATCTGAAGCTTAACGTCAATGCAGTAAAGACCATGAATAAAATATTATATCTTTGAAATCCTGTAGTATCGATTAGTGGGGGGTGGGGGGCTTATTTTTCCCCCTGCTTCCAAAAGGGGGGGCTTATTAGAGAGGGGGGGTTTAAAAGAGAAGGGGGGCTTATTTTTTTTCCTGCTTCCAAAAGGGGGGCTAATTAGAGAGGGGGGTTTAAAAGAGAAGGGGGGCTTAATACAGAAATTAGGTATGTCAAGAATAGAGAACATTTAAAGCATTCTTCCTGACAAGTTGGCTCTCAAAATATTTTCTTGGAACTCAGAAAATGTTTTTTGACCAATGGTCTGACATACCAACCCTGAAATATTATGCTATGCCATATTTTGTAGAAGTACATTGCTACAGTCTGCATGTATTTGCTAATCATCTTATAATGTGTATTTTTATCTTAGATTATGGGTATCTCATGTTCACAAAGTTTGATTGGTGATATCAAGGCTCAAAAATCAAAATGGGCCAAATGAAAGCACAGCAAAAGGACCAACACATTAAATGAATCACAAGAGCTTATTGAACTTTCATATTTCCTGAATCATTGTATATTATTTATATTTACTTTATAATACTCAACAAATCTTTGTTCACTACTTTACTTGCTGAACTATCAAAGATATTCTAATTCATGCAGCTAATTGGAATTAGAAAATATCTATACAATAATTTATTGTAATCATTTCTAATATGAACCCTAAAGGATTAGGAGCACAGTAAGCAATGAGTTATTGCTCACATACTGACATATAACACACATACTGACATTGAAATGTTTGACAGTCGTATTGACACTGTTATGATTTTTAATCAGGGAAAGGCTCTTGCAATAAAATTTTTAAAATTTTGTTTGGCCACCAAGTCTATCAAACACATTTAGTTTTCCAAAAACATTTTGTTCCATCAGGTCCTGTAGTAGCATAATTATAGTAATTCCCTGGTTGATCAATCATCATAATTATACACTTGTTTTTATGTAATCTTGATTTTGGAATGCTAATCACTATCATACTGTATGGTTGGATTTTTCATGTATCTGTTTAAAGTGCCTATGCAATGGTTGGGGATTTTACATATTTAGGATATTTGGAACCTTCTGAGAAGATCTGTAATATATCTTCCTTTTCTAAAATTTCATCTTCGTGGACTTTTTTGCTGTTAAAGTTGACTGAAGTGACATCAAAAGAGGAATTTGTCTATATCAAACCACTTTGCAGATTCCTCCTTTGACGTCACTTCCGTCAACTTTAACAGCCAAAAAGTCCATGAAGATGAAATTTTAGAAAAGGAAGATATATTACAAATCTTCTCAGAAGGTTCCAAATATCCTAAATATGTAAAATCCCCAACCATTGCATAGGCACTTTAATAAAGAAACTTGTGCTTGCAATTGTAATAAAGAAATAAAAATTGAATAAAAAGTTTTAAAAATTGTGATAGACTAAAATGCAATTAGGCAGCAGTCGTGGGCTTGTGGTTGAAGGAGTGAGTTATATGTATACAGTAGTTCTAAGAGACGCTACTGTAGCTTGCCTGGTCTAGGCACAGGGATACATGTACAAGGTAAGACAAGTTAGGCAACCACTCATGCACAAAGCACCATGTACAGGGCACCATGCACAAGGCACCATACACAATTACGCACCATGCACAAGACACTGTGCACAAGGCAGCATACACAAAGCACCATGAACAAAGCACCATGCACAAAGCACCATGTACAGGGCACCATGCACAAGGCACCATACACAATTAAGAACCATGCACAAGACACCGTGCACAAGGCACCATACACAAAGCACCATGAACAAAGCACCATGCACAAGGCACCATGCACAAAGCACCATGAACAAGGTACCATGCACAAAGCACCATGAACAAAGCACCATACAAAGCACCATGCATTTAGGCACCATGCATTTAGGCACCATGCACAAGACACCGTGCACAAGGCATGATACACAAAGCACCATGCACAAGGCACCATGCACAAAGCACCATGAACAAGGTACCATGCACAAAGCACCATGAACAAAGCACCATACACAAAGCACCATGAACAAAGCACCATGCACAAGACACCGTGCACAAGGCACCATACACAAAGCACCATGAACAAAGCACAAGGCACCATGAACAAAGCACCATATAGAAGGCACCATGAACAAAGCACCATACACAAGGCACCATAAACAAAGCACCATGCACAAGGCACCATGCATAAAGCACCATGAACAAAGCACCATGCACAATGAACAAAGCACCGTGCACAAGGCACCATGAACAAAGCACCATACACAAAGCACCATGAACAAAGCACCATACACAAGGCACCATGCACAAAGCACCATGAACAAAGCACCATGCACAAAGCACCATACACAGAGCACCATGAACAAAGCACCATGCACAAGGCACCATGCACAAGGCACCATGCATGCAGGAGGCACCATGCACAAGTCAATATGCACAATGCACCATATACAAGGCACCAGGCAATATGTACAATAACAAGGTAACATGCACAAGGAACCATGCACAAGGCACTATGTACAAGACAACATGTATAAGGTACCATGCACAAGCAACCACACAGGAGGCATCATGTATAAAGCCATCATGTATAAAGGCACCACGTACAAGACAACATGTACAAGGCACCATAAACAAGGCACCATGTTCGAGGCACCATGCATTCATGCATGAGGCACCATGCACAAGGCAACATGCAAGAGGCAATATGTGTCAGGCAAAATGCATTAGGCAACATATGTTAGGCAATATGTGTTATTTTAGGTAACATGACAAGACACCATGGATGAAGTAACATGCACAAGGCACCATGCAGGAGGTAACATGCACAAGGCAACATGCACAAGGCAACATGTTAGGCAAAATACATTAGGCAACATCATGTTAGGCACAATGCATTAGGCAACATGCATACGTCATGACAATGTGCAGAAAGAGATAGATATATTAGGCCAACCTCGAACCCAATGTCTTTACTCAGCACTCTCAAGATGAGCAACTAACCATCAAGTAAAAACGCTGGGAAGGGTGGCATCATGCAAGCTACAACAGAGTGTATTACGATGTATGCAGGCTAAGCTATGTATTATGAGCTAATATTATAGAAGGCAATGGGACCTGTCTTCACAATGAATGAAGCCACATTAGCTTCATGTGAGTAGAGTTGTTGGATCTCTCTGTGCCTCGAGGGTTTTTCATTGGCTTCTCTGGTTTTCCTCCCTCCGCAAAATCAACACCATATTTTCCCCCAGTTAATTCTACAAACTAGTTCCATCAAGGCATGAAAGCCATTAGGTTATCACTATCTAAATACTGTTATACGTTACCTTCAATAAATAAAGTCACATTACTTTAAAAATATGCAGTTTTGGCTCCACTAGATCCATTACAAGATGAACGAATTTTAATACACACCAACTTGCAAACAAAATAATACATTTTCAGCTTCAAAGAGGACTCAAAAACGCTCCAAACATGAACAACTTTAGTAAGCTGGATTGATTAACGAGTCATCCCACATTTTCAAGTGCTTTTTTCATTCATTTGTTATCCTTTTGTGGGCCCTTTTGTGCCAAACGCTAATTGAGAACAAATTAAATTAAATGAAAATCAGAAAATGAGAACTGAATAAAGAGCCTGGGTATGAGCGGCCATTATCCCCAATTGTCACTCTTAATCCTGTGCAGTTCCAGGGTATTCCTTTCAATCCCAAATTGTCATTCATTACCCCGAAAATGTCACTAGATGTTCCATTCAGTCCCCAATTGTTACTCATTATCCTGTAAAGGCTCGTAAATGTTCATATTAGTCCCCAATTGTTACTCACTTTCCTATAAATGTTCGTAGATGTCCTTATTAGTCCCCAATTGTTACTCACTTTCCTATAAATGTTCGTAGATGTCCTTATTAGTCCCCAATTGTTATTCAATTATTCAATTCAAATAATAACATAACCCCCTCCCTGGAAAATCACGTGTTTGTTATTAACCAATAAGATTTCGTTTTTCGGTGTCAATCGATTTAAATAAACCAATGAAATTCGTTCAAATAACGGTTCTAATGCCCCTTTAAATTTTCAAAGAATATTTATGTGCGGATATTTAAAAAATGTTGTCGTTTCAAGAGAAAGTTTATATGTCACTCAAACGTTTCAGCCAGAAAAAACCCAGCTTCAGTCCAGAAAACGTTAAAAGAAAGTCAATTTCACTGCATGAAAGGCAAAAAGGTTGAAACATGTACGTAAGAAGTGCTATTTTGAACGAAATTTTGTATTTTGAATTGTGAAACAGTGACAAAGGTTCGCTGTTCTGTTCAAATGTTCGGTCGTATTTTGGTGGCATTTAGCTCTTTTAACTTGAGAAGAAACTTTATTTTTTGCTTTTAGAACATTGCTTTGCATCTTTCTAGGAAGTCTGGAAACATGAAGTTAATGTTTTGTTTGTTTTCTCTCTTCCAGCTTTTGGCGAAGAATGTCGAAGAAGAAGCAGCCGCCATTACGGTACTCCGTAAACAACAACTTTGGGAAAATTTCTTCTCTAAAAATGGTACGAGTGGTCCTTCCACTAATTTATATTGTTAAACTTAATGCTTAACAACTATTCTAAAGGTTTCAATCTATTTAATACATTATTTTGGCAATTTTAACACGATTTTATTCAAAGCAAATTTTCCCGCCGAAACCGAAGGATCTTGCTCGCGTCAACGTTGAAACATGTACGTAAGAAGTGCTATTTTGAACGAAATTTTGTATTTTGAATTGTGACTGACAGCGACAAAGGTTCGCTGTTCTGTTCAAATGTTCGGTGGTATTTTGGTGGTATTTAGCTCTTTTAATTTGAGAAAAAACTTTATTTTTTGCTTTTAGAACATTGCTTTGCATCTTTCTAGGAAGTCTGGAAACATGAAGTTAATGTTTTGTTTGTTTTCTCTCTTCCAGCTTTTGGCGAAGAATGTCGAAGAAGAAGCAGCCGCCATTACGGTACTCCGTAAACAACAACTTTGGGAAAATTTCTTCTCTAAAAATGGTACGAGTGGTCCTTCCACTAATTTATATTGTTAAACTTAATTAAGGTTTCAATCTATTTAATAAATTATTTTGGCAATTTTAACACGATTTTATTCAAAGCAAATTTTCCCGCCGAAACCGAAGGATCTTGCTCGCGTCAACGTTGAAGCTTTGTAGAGAGTTAATATTTTGCATTTTTCTTTTACAGTCTGGCAAAAGAGGCACAAACAATGATGGACAACTCAAACAGTACAACTTTGGATGCATTTTTAAGTAAAAAACGTCAAGATGTTAATTTACATAGGGAAGCCATTTAAAGGCTTGCTAAAAATAATCCCTTTTGAAACCTCCTAAAAACAAAATATGTTTTACAACCAGAATTTAATAATCAGTTTTATTAGTCATCTTATCCATAAATTATATAATTGTCTTGAAGATTATCATTTGTTTTTAAGACTGTCTGTTTTTATATTGGCTGTATATCAGGAGTGCTTATTTTAATCAGGGGTGGGTGGGTGGGGTGTTTTAAAAATGCATGAAAAAGCGGGTGAGGGTTGTTGCATTCATGTATTTCTAGTTAGAATAATATTTTTCTATTTTTAATTCTTTTTTCAGGGGGAAGTGAGTCTCATATGGTTGAAGCTTTGTAGAGAGTTAATATTTTGCATATTTGTTTTTCAGACTTTGGCAAAAGAGGCACAGTCAATGGCCAGTTGGGATGCATTTTTTCAATCAAAAACGTAAGAAATGAATTCATTTTATTGATTTGAAAATAAATAACAATAAATAACAATAAATAAAAATAAACGAAAATAAATAAAATTAATTAAAAATAAATGAAAAAAATGAAAATAAATGAAAATAATTAAAAACAAATTATAATAAATAAAAATAAATAAATAAAAATAAAAAAAATAAAAAAAATATAAATAAATAGAGAATAATACATGGATGTGCGGAAATATGAAATTTATTTCGAGTGTTGACCAGGATATCTCACGAGTGAGCGAAGCGAACGAGTGACATATCCTGTTCAACACGAGAAATAAATTTCATATTTCCAAGCATCCATGTATTGTTCTGTTTATTATATAAAAAAATTGTCCTATTGCCTTGCAAAAATTGCACTAAACTATAATGCTGATTCAGCGATAATCGTCACATGTGCAATTATCATAAATATTCGCACATGTGAGATTATCACTTTTATTAGTGGCGGAAAAATCAATAAAACACTCTATTTTATATAATAAATAAAAATAAATAAAAATAAAGAATACACAAGCTGTTTATTGACTCATTATTTCTTTATAGTTATAGACCATCTGGGATCAACTATGATCATTGGGGAAATATTGTAAGCAAGTCGACCACACAGATACGGGATTATTTGGAGCACCTATTTGGAGCACTTGCACAGTTTTTCCATTGAGCTCAAGTCAATCCAAGAAAGAGGTTATACTTTTATGTGGCATAGTTAGGGTGACATACAGATGATAGCAAAAAAAGAAAATTAGGATAGCAAAGTTTAGGATAAAGGAAAGTTAACAGAAAATTTTCAATCTGCAAATTGACAAATTTACAGATTCTTCTTCTTGCTTAATTTTTCTTTTTTTGAGCCACATAAAAGATAAAATAATATAAGTATAATGTACATGTTGCATAGATATAATAGCATTATACCTATGCAAACAACAATATCAAAATATAATACTTGTATCTTGAACTTGCTTTATCTTGATAGTGAATCAAAATAATGCACATTCAGATATAAAGTATTGGTTAAGTTACCTCGCATGCAATACGCCGGGCATTGCCACGCTTTAGGCCGAAGTTTTTAACCATTTTTTTTATTCCGTTTCGTTTTTGGAGTTTTTTTTGGGGGGCTTTTGTTATCTTTTTGTCTTTTTAAACCTAATTACGTTTTAACGGAACGTTTTTGCAACTGTTGATTTTTCGCACCATGATTTGAGCTCTGATGCTGGATGAAAGCTACCAAAAAAGGAAAATAAGAAAAATATATCGTATTTTCAAAGTTCAAAAGTCAAGAAGAAGACCTAGTGTAGGTAAATTAGTTTGTTAGTCAAGTTTAAGTAAATTAGAGCAAGGATTTAATAAAAGGAAGAAGACTATTCATAAAACAAGTGTAAGCTAGGAGATGACTGAGAAGAAGAAGGATAATTTTTGGACCTAAAACAAGTGTAAGCTAGGAGATGACTAAGAAGAAGAAAGAGAATTTTTGGAACTAATTATGTTTTTAACGGAACGTTTTTTCAACTGTTGATTTTTGGCATCATGTCTTGAGCTCTGATACTGAATGAAAACTACAAAAACATAAAATAAAAGGTAAAATGTGATCGGATTTTCGAAGTTCAGGTATCAAGGAGAAGATCTAGTTTAGGTAAATTAGCTTGTTAGTCAAGATTAAGTAAAGAAGACCACTCATGGAAACAAAAAAGAGTTAGCTAGGAGATGACTGTCGGCGTGAACATGGTTTGTGCAATCTCTTTTCAAATAATTCATTGTAATCATGAACCACATCACTGGTGTTCCTTTAAATCTTCATTAAACACACCCTGTGGCCTTGACTAATCTTTGCTTTTCTCTTGATTTTACTCATTTCTTCACTGGTTCATCAAGGAACCATATAGTATACTTTAGGTAAGTTAGTGGATTTTTCTCAACTGGTAGGGGAAAGAAGAGAGATCTTGGATGTAGGACAATTCTGCTAAAGTTTTTCGTAAGACCCAGTTAATATCTATTGGGAAAATGCAGCTCTAAGGTCTTCCAGTGGTAATTTAATCCACTGCTCTGAGAGTCTAGTCCAGAGCACCACCAACTAAGCCATAAAAGTTATTGTCAAGAGCCTGGTTGTAATTTCCGTACACGCGATGGTGATAATGCTGGTAATAAGCGAGTTAGATTAATATTTGCCATTCGGTTACTAGACCATAGAGAGGAGTATTTCGAGTGCAAAGTGATGGGGTAGATAAAAACGAAAAACAGATCAATTAAATCCGGAACTAAGACTAAAAACAGATCAATTAAATCCGGAACTAAAACTAAACAATAAACTACTCAAATTAAACAATAAACAATAAACAAATTCGGCTTTCCTCCAAGATTATGCACTCAAAATTATTCTTCGCTATGCAATAATATAAGTTCTTACTAGCTGTAACTGGCTAAATTTATATTACCAGCATTGTTATCATCGTATGTACAGAACTCACAACCAGACTTTTGGCAATGGCTTTCATGGCTCAGTTGGTGGTGCTTTGGACTGGATTCCCAGAGCAGTGGGTTGGTTTATTACTGGAAGGCCTTAGTGTTGCATTTTTTCAGCAGGTATTGGCTGGGTCCTACAGAAAGCTTTAACTGGGTTATTCTGCATTCAAGATTTCTTTTTTTTGTCTTATCATGAGAGAAAGTTCCGCTGAATTATCTAAAATGTATTACATGGTTCTCTGGTGAGCTAGTGAAGAAATAGGTAAAACCAAGAAAAAAGTTTAGATTAGACAGGCCATAAAGTGTGTCTGACGAGGACTTGGAGGAACACCAAGGATATGGTTCAAGATTACAGTTAAAGCTTTGAAAAAATATTGAAGCAGTTGTGGATTAGTTTACAAGAAACTAGTCTACTTGAAAATAAAAGGATAGAAAACAAGAAGAATGAAAAACAACAAAAAAATAACAAAATAGGAAATAGAAACAAAATGGAAAATAAGAACATGATTAGATATAAGAACAGAATGGAGTAACAATAAAAAGATAAACAAGGAAAAGAGGAATAAGCTCAAGATTAAATACAAGATGTGGTATAAAAGAAGTTATAAAATTTATGAATCCAATTATGCAAGTGTGCTGTATTTTAGTCCAAAAACTGGTGATGAAGAAATCAGGACCGATCAACCAACGAAAACACAGAATCCAGAATATATATATATATATATATATATATATATATATATATATATATATATATATATAATATATATATATATATATATATATATATATATATATACCAGACTTCATTTTATCCTGCGCGCGCGGAAGATCTTCCACGCGCATTTTTCTCCGACACGCCCTTTTTTTAAGTGGCGCGCGCAAAAAAATATTATTTGCGCACCGCGCAACACGGTTCACGCAACATAAAATAAATTTATTGAAAGCATACAGGGGCCCGTTGCCAGTATAGTAGTGTACAGAGTTAAAACGGTCTATAAAACCACATTGGATGGGGTGTGTGGCTAGTGGTTACCTTTGAGTTTACATTTACATACTGAAAGTATACATCTCCATGCATTTTGCCCCAGCAGCCACTGATAGAACATTAGGCTATCTTGTACTGCAGGCATGATCTTTTCTTTGCAGCGATGGGAGTAGAGATACTAGAGAAAGAATCTTGGATATTAAGTTGAATTGCTTTCTATAGTGGAGTTGGAATTTGTGTGTCATTTTACCTATAATTCATCCTTATACTCCTACAGTCCATTGGTCAATAGATCAGTGAGTTAATTCCTTATCTACCACCTTCATCCTTACTCCTACGGTACATTGGTCAATAGATCAGTGAGTTAATTTCTTATCTACCATCCATTGGTCAATAGATCAGTGAGTTAATTTCTTATCTACCGTCCATTGGTCAATAGATCAGTGAGTTAATTCCTTATCTACTAAACTACCTATAAATTCCTTCTACCACGGTCACTTATCTCATCTCTACTGTGGAAAGCAATACAACTTCCTACCCAAGGTCCTTTCCCTGCTATCTCTATTTCTAGCCCTGCACTGAAAAGATCACAGCCACAAATACTGGTAGCCACAGGCTACTATATAATTGGTGGTTGCTGAGCTAAAATGCAGTAGAGCATTCCACACTTATGAATCCAACTTTGGAAGTGTACTGTATTTTGGTTCAAGAACTGGTGGTGAAGAAATCAGGCTCGAAGGTAATTTACTAGTCATAGGCCCCTTGCAGGCTTGCATTGTGCGACTTATGGTTCAGGGCCACGTGGCCAGTATAGTACAGAGTTAAACCGGTCTGTAAAACCACATTGGGTGGGGTGTGTGGCTAGTGGTTACCTTTGAGTTTACATTTACATACTGAAAGTGTACATCTCCCTGCATTTCCCCCCAGCAGCCACTGACAGAACATTAGGCTATCTATGTATTGCAGGCATGACCTTTTCTTTGCAGCGATGGGAATAGTGATACTAGAGAAAATATCTTGGATATTAAGTTGAATTGCTTTCTATAGTGGAGTTGGAATTTGTGTGTCATTTTACCTATAATTCATCCTTACTCCTACAGTCCATTGGTCAATAGATCAGTGGGTTAATTTCTTATCTACCGTCCATTGGTCAATAGATCAGTGAGTTAATTCCTTATCTACCAACTACCTATAAATTAATTCCTTCTACCACGGTCACTTATCTCATCTTTACTGTGGAAAGCAATACAACTTCCTAACCAAGGTCGTTTCCCTGCTATCTCTATTTCTAGCCCTGCACTTAAAAGATCACTGCCACAAATACTGGTAGCCACAGGCTACTATATAATTGGTGGTTGCTGAGCTAAAATGCAGTAGAGCATTCCACACTTATGAATCCAACTATGGAAGTGTACTGTATTTTGGTTCAAAAACTGGTGTTGAAGAAATCAGGCTCGAAGGTAATTTACTACACTGCAAATTCCCAAAAACTTGTTTTAAGAAAAAAATACTTGTTTTAAGATTTTCTTGTCCCGTTTGCAAGATAATTATCTTACTGCGGTTTCTTGACAAGATATTTTGTCTTAAAACAAGATTAAATATCTTAAAACAAGAAATAAAATCTCAAAAGAAGAAAAATTATCTTGACAAGAATTGGAGGGCCCCCGTGCAGGCTTGCATTGTGCGACTTATGGTTCTGGGCCCCGTGGCCAGTATAGTACAGAGTTAAAACGGTCTATAAAACGACATTGGGTGGGGTGTGTGGCTAGTGGTTACCTTTGAGTTTACATTTACATACTGAAAGTATACATCTCCATGCATTTTGCCCCAGCAGCCACTGATAGAACATTAGGCTATCTTGTACTGCAGGCATGATCTTTTCTTTGCAGCGATGGGAGTAGAGATACTAGAGAAAGAATCTTGGATATTAAGTTGAATTACTTTCTATAGTGGAGTTGGAATTTGTGTGTCATTTTACCTATAATTCATCCTTATACTCCTACAGTCCATTGGTCAATAGATCAGTGAATTAATTCCTTATCTACCACCTTCATCCTTACTCCTACGGTCCATTGGTCAATAGATCAGTGAGTTAATTTCTTATCTACCATCCATTGGTCAATAGATCAGTGAGTTAATTTCTTATCTACCGTCCATTGGTCAATAGATCAGTGAGTTAATTTCTTATCTACCATCCATTGGTCAATAGATCAGTGAGTTAATTTCTTATCTACCGTCCATTGGTCAATAGATCAGTGAGTTAATACCTTATCTACTAAACTACCTATAAATTCCTTCTACCACGGTCACTTATCTCATCTCTACTGTGGAAAGCAATACAACTTCCTACCCAAGGTCGTTTCCCTGCTATCTCTATTTCTAGCCCTGCACTGAAAAGATCACGGCCACAAATACTGGTAGCCACAGGCTACTATATAATTGGTGGTTGCTGAGCTAAAATGCAGTAGAGCATTCCACACTTATGAATCCAACTTTGGAAGTGTACTGTATTTTGGTTCAAAAACTGGTGGTGAAGAAATCAGGCTCGAAGGTAATTTACTAGTCATAGGCCCCTTGCAGGCTTGCATTGTGCGACTTATGGTTCAGGGCCACGTGGCCAGTATAGTACAGAGTGAAACCGGTCTATAAAACCACATTGGGTGTGGTGTGTGGCTAGTGGTTACCTTTGAGTTTACATTTACATACTGAAAGTGTACATCTCCCTGCATTTCCCCCCAGCAGTCACGGACAGAACATTAGGCTATCTATGTATTGCAGGCATGACCTTTTCTTTGCAGCGATGGGAATAGTGATACTAGAGAAAATATCTTGGATATTAAGTTGAATTGCTTTCTATAGTGGAGTTGGAATTTGTGTGTCATTTTACCTATAATTCATCCTTACTCCTACAGTCCATTGGTCAATAGATCAGTGGGTTAATTTCTTATCTACCGTCCATTGGTCAATAGATCAGTGAGTTAATTCCTTATCTACCAACTACCTATAAATTAATTCCTTCTACCACGGTCACTTATCTCATCTTTACTGTGGAAAGCAATACAACTTCCTAACCAAGGTCGTTTCCCTGCTATCTCTATTTCTAGCCCTGCACTTAAAAGATCACTGCCACAAATACTGGTAGCCACAGGCTACTATATAATTGGTGGTTGCTGAGCTAAAATGCAGTAGAGCATTCCACACTTATGAATCCAACTATGGAAGTGTACTGTATTTTGGTTCAAAAACTGGTGGTGAAGAAATCAGGCTCGAAGGTAATTTACTACACTGCAAATTCCCAAAAACTTGTTTTAAGAAAAAAATACTTGTTTTAAGATTTTCTTGTCCCGTTTGCAAGATAATTATCTTACTGCGGTTTCTTGACAAGATATTTTGTCTTAAAACAAGATTAAATATCTTAAGACAAGAAATAAAATCTCAAAAGAAGAAAAATTATCTTGACAAGAATTGGAGGGGCCCTTGTAGGCTTGCATTGTGCGACTTATGGTTCTTGGCCCCGTGGCCAGTATAGTACAGAGTTAAAACGGTCTATAAAACGACATCGGGTGGGGTGTGTGGCTAGTGGTTACCTTTGAGTTTACATTTACATACTGAAAGTATACATCTCCATGCATTTTGCCCCAGCAGCCACTGATAGAACATTAGGCTATCTTGTACTGCAGGCATGATCTTTTCTTTGCAGCGATGGGAGTAGAGATACTAGAGAAAGAATCTTGGATATTAAGTTGAATTGCTTTCTATAGTGGAGTTGGAATTTGTGTGTCATTTTACCTATAATTCATCCTTATACTCCTACAGTCCATTGGTCAATAGATCAGTGAATTAATTCCTTATCTACCACCTTCATCCTTACTCCTACGGTCCATTGGTCAATAGATCAGTGAGTTAATTTCTTATCTACCATCCATTGGTCAATAGATCAGTGAGTTAATTTCTTATCTACCGTCCATTGGTCAATAGATCAGTGAGTTAATTTCTTATCTACCATCCATTGGTCAATAGATCAGTGAGTTAATTTGTTATCTACCGTCCATTGGTCAATAGATCAGTGAGTTAATACCTTATCTACTAAACTACCTATAAATTCCTTCTACCACGGTCACTTATCTCATCTCTACTGTGGAAAGCAATACAACTTCCTACCCAAGGTCGTTTCCCTGCTATCTCTATTTCTAGCCCTGCACTGAAAAGATCACGGCCACAAATACTGGTAGCCACAGGCTACTATATAATTGGTGGTTGCTGAGCTAAAATGCAGTAGAGCATTCCACACTTATGAATCCAACTTTGGAAGTGTACTGTATTTTGGTTCAAAAACTGGTGGTGAAGAAATCAGGCTCGAAGGTAATTTACTAGTCATAGGCCCCTTGCAGGCTTGCATTGTGCGACTTATGGTTCAGGGCCACGTGGCCAGTATAGTACAGAGTGAAACCGGTCTATAAAACCACATTGGGTGGGGTGTGTGGCTAGTGGTTACCTTTGAGTTTACATTTACATACTGAAAGTGTACATCTCCCTGCATTTCCCCCCAGCAGCCACTGACAGAACATTAGGCTATCTATGTATTGCAGGCATGACCTTTTCTTTGCAGCGATGGGAATAGTGATACTAGAGAAAATATCTTGGATATTAAGTTGAATTGCTTTCTATAGTGGAGTTGGAATTTGTGTGTCATTTTACCTATAATTCATCCTTACTCCTACAGTCCATTGGTTAATAGATCAGTGGGTTAATTTCTTATCTACCGTCCATTGGTCAATAGATCAGTGAGTTAATTCCTTATCTACCAACTACCTATAAATTAATTCCTTCTACCACGGTCACTTATCTCATCTTTACTGTGGAAAGCAATACAACTTCCTAACCAAGGTCGTTTCCCTGCTATCTCTATTTCTAGCCCTGCACTTAAAAGATCACTGCCACAAATACTGGTAGCCACAGGCTACTATATAATTGGTGGTTGCTGAGCTAAAATGCAGTAGAGCATTCCACACTTATGAATCCAACTATGGAAGTGTACTGTATTTTGGTTCAAAAAACTGGTGGTGAAGAAATCAGGCTCGAAGGTAATTTACTACACTGCAAATTCCCAAAAACTTGTTTTAAGAAAAAAATACTTGTTTTTAAGATTTTCTTGTCCCGTTTGCAAGATAATTATCTTACTGCGGTTTCTTGACAAGATATTTTGTCTTAAAACAAGATTAAAATATCTTAAGACAAGAAATAAAATCTCAAAAGAAGAAAAATTATCTTGACAAGAATTGGAGGGGCCCTTGCAGGCTTGCATTGTGCGACTTATGGTTCTTGGCCCCCGTGGCCAGTATAGTACAGAGTTAAAACGGTCTATAAAACGACATTGGGTGGGGTGTGTGGCTAGTGGTTACCTTTGAGTTTACATTTACATACTGAAAGTATACATCTCCATGCATTTTGCCCCCAGCAGCACTGATAGAACATTAGGCTATCTTGTACTGCAGGTATGATATTTTCTTTGCAGCGATGGGAGTAGAGATACTAGAGAAAGAATCTTGGATATTAAGTTGAATTGCTTTCTATAGTGGAGTTGGAATTTGTGTGTCATTTTACCTATAATTCATCCTTATACTCCTACAGTCCATTGGTCAATAGATCAGTGAATTAATTCCTTATCTACCACCTTCATCCTTACTCCTACGGTCCATTGGTCAATAGATCAGTGAGTTAATTTCTTATCTACCATCCATTGGTCAATAGATCAGTGAGTTAATTTCTTATCTACCGTCCATTGGTCAATAGATCAGTGAGTTAATTCCTTATCTACTAAACTACCTATAAATTCCTTCTACCACGGTCACTTATCTCATCTCTACTGTGGAAAGCAATACAACTTCCTACCCAAGGTCGTTTCCCTGCTATCTCTATTTCTAGCCCTGCACTGAAAAGATCACGGCCACAAATACTGGTAGCCACAGGCTACTATATAATTGGTGGTTGCTGAGCTAAAATGCAGTAGAGCATTCCACACTTATGAATCCAACTTTGGAAGTGTACTGTATTTTGGTTCAAAAACTGGTGGTGAAGAAATCAGGCTCGAAGGTAATTTACTAGTCATAGGCCCCTTGCAGGCTTGCATTGTGCGACTTATGGTTCAGGGCCACGTGGCCAGAATAGTACAGAGTTAAACCGGTCTATAAAACCACATTGGGTGGGGTGTGTGGCTAGTGGTTACCTTTGAGTTTACATTTACATACTGAAAGTGTACATCTCCCTGCATTTCCCCCCAGCAGCCACTGACAGAACATTAGGCTATCTATGTATTGCAGGCATGACCTTTTCTTTGCAGCGATGGGAATAGTGATACTAGAGAAAATATCTTGGATATTAAGTTGAATTGCTTTCTATAGTGGAGTTGGAATTTGTGTGTCATTTTACCTATAATTCATCCTTACTCCTACAGTCCATTGGTCAATAGATCAGTGGGTTAATTTCTTATCTACCGTCCATTGGTCAATAGATCAGTGAGTTAATTCCTTATCTACCAACTACCTATAAATTAATTCCTTCTACCACGGTCACTTATCTCATCTTTACTGTGGAAAGCAATACAACTTCCTAACCAAGGTCGTTTCCCTGCTATCTCTATTTCTAGCCCTGCACTTAAAAGATCACTGCCACAAATACTGGTAGCCACAGGCTACTATATAATTGGTGGTTGCTGAGCTAAAATGCAGTAGAGCATTCCACACTTATGAATCCAACTATGGAAGTGTACTGTATTTTGGTTCAAAAACTGGTGTTGAAGAAATCAGGCTCGAAGGTAATTTACTACACTGCAAATTCCCAAAAACTTGTTTTAAGAAAAAAATACTTGTTTTAAAGATTTTCTTGTCCCGTTTGCAAGATAATTATCTTACTGCGGTTTCTTGACAAGATATTTTGTCTTAAAACAAGATTAAATATCTTAAAACAAGAAATAAAATCTCAAAAGAAGAAAAATTATCTTGACAAGAATTGGAGGGCCCCCGTGCAGGCTTGCATTGTGCGACTTATGGTTCTGGGCCCCGTGGCCAGTATAGTACAGAGTTAAAACGGTCTATAAAACCACATTGGGTGGGGTGTGTGGCTAGTGGTTACCTTTGAGTTTACATTTACATACTGAAAGTATACATCTCCATGCATTTTGCCCCAGCAGCCACTGATAGAACATTAGGCTATCTATGTATTGCAGGCATGATCTTTTCTTTGCAGCGATGGGAGTAGAGATACTAGAGAAAGAATCTTGGATATTAAGTTGAATTGCTTTCTATAGTGGAGTTGGAATTTGTGTGTCATTTTACCTATAATTCATCCTTATACTCCTACAGTCCATTGGTCAATAGATCAGTGAATTAATTCCTTATCTACCACCTTCATCCTTACTCCTACAGTCCATTGGTCAATAGATCAGTGAGTTAATTTCTTATCTACCATCCATTGGTCAATAGATCAGTGAGTTAATTTCTTATCTACCGTCCATTGGTCAATAGATCAGTGAGTTAATTTCTTATCTACCATCCATTGGTCAATAGATCAGTGAGTTAATTTCTTATCTACCGTCCATTGGTCAATAGATCAGTGAGTTAATACCTTATCTACTAAACTACCTATAAATTCCTTCTACCACGGTCACTTATCTCATCTCTACTGTGGAAAGCAATACAACTTCCTACCCAAGGTCGTTTCCCTGCTATCTCTATTTCTAGCCCTGCACTGAAAAGATCACGGCCACAAATACTGGTAGCCACAGGCTACTATATAATTGGTGGTTGCTGAGCTAAAATGCAGTAGAGCATTCCACACTTATGAATCCAACTTTGGAAGTGTACTGTATTTTGGTTCAAAAACTGGTGGTGAAGAAATCAGGCTCGAAGGTAATTTACTAGTCATAGGCCCCTTGCAGGCTTGCATTGTGCGACTTATGGTTCAGGGCCACGTGGCCAGTATAGTACAGAGTTAAACCGGTCTATAAAACCACATTGGGTGGGGTGTGTGGCTAGTGGTTACCTTTGAGTTTACATTTACATACTGAAAGTGTACATCTCCCTGCATTTCCCCCCAGCAGCCACTGACAGAACATTAGGCTATCTATGTATTGCAGGCATGACCTTTTCTTTGCAGCGATGGGAATAGTGATACTAGAGAAAATATCTTGGATATTAAGTTGAATTGCTTTCTATAGTGGAGTTGGAATTTGTGTGTCATTTTACCTATAATTCATCCTTACTCCTACAGTCCATTGGTCAATAGATCAGTGGGTTAATTTCTTATCTACCGTCCATTGGTCAATAGATCAGTGAGTTAATTCCTTATCTACCAACTACCTATAAATTAATTCCTTCTACCACGGTCACTTATCTCATCTTTACTGTGGAAAGCAATACAACTTCCTAACCAAGGTCGTTTCCCTGCTATCTCTATTTCTAGCCCTGCACTTAAAAGATCACTGCCACAAATACTGGTAGCCACAGGCTACTATATAATTGGTGGTTGCTGAGCTAAAATGCAGTAGAGCATTCCACACTTATGAATCCAACTATGGAAGTGTACTGTATTTTGGTTCAAAAACTGGTGGTGAAGAAATCAGGCTCGAAGGTAATTTACTACACTGCAAATTCCCAAAAACTTGTTTTAAGAAAAAAATACTTGTTTTAAGATTTTCTTGTCCCGTTTGCAAGATAATTATCTTACTGCGGTTTCTTGACAAGATATTTTGTCTTAAAACAAGATTAAATATCTTAAGACAAGAAATAAAATCTCAAAAGAAGAAAAAATTATCTTGACAAGAATTGGAGGGGCCCTTGCAGGCTTGCATTGTGCGACTTATGGTTCTTGGCCCCGTGGCCAGTATAGTACAGAGTTAAAACGGTCTATAAAACGACATTGGGTGGGGTGTGTGGCTAGTGGTTACCTTTGAGTTTACATTTACATACTGAAAGTATACATCTCCATGCATTTTGCCCCCAGCAGCACTGATAGAACATTAGGCTATCTTGTACTGCAGGTATGATATTTTCTTTGCAGCGATGGGAGTAGAGATACTAGAGAAAGAATCTTGGATATTAAGTTGAATTGCTTTCTATAGTGGAGTTGGAATTTGTGTGTCATTTTACCTATAATTCATCCTTATACTCCTACAGTCCATTGGTCAATAGATCAGTGAATTAATTCCTTATCTACCACCTTCATACCTTACTCCTACGGTCCATTGGTCAATAGATCAGTGAGTTAATTTCTTATCTACCATCCATTGGTCAATAGATCAGTGAGTTAATTTCTTATCTACCGTCCATTGGTCAATAGATCAGTGAGTTAATTCCTTATCTACTAAACTACCTATAAATTCCTTCTACCACGGTCACTTATCTCATCTCTACTGTGGAAAGCAATACAAACTTCCTACCCAAGGTCGTTTCCCTGCTATCTCTATTTCTAGCCCTGCACTGAAAAGATCACGGCCACAAATACTGGTAGCCACAGGCTACTATATAATTGGTGGTTGCTGAGCTAAAATGCAGTAGAGCATTCCACACTTATGAATCCAACTTTGGAAGTGTACTGTATTTTGGTTCAAAAACTGGTGGTGAAGAAATCAGGCTCGAAGGTAATTTACTAGTCATAGGCCCCTTGCAGGCTTGCATTGTGCGACTTATGGTTCAGGGCCACGTGGCCAGAATAGTACAGAGTTAAACCGGTCTATAAAACCACATTGGGTGGGGTGTGTGGCTAGTGGTTACCTTTGAGTTTACATTTACATACTGAAAGTGTACATCTCCCTGCATTTCCCCCCAGCAGCCACTGACAGAACATTAGGCTATCTATGTATTGCAGGCATGACCTTTTCTTTGCAGCGATGGGAATAGTGATACTAGAGAAAATATCTTGGATATTAAGTTGAATTGCTTTCTATAGTGGAGTTGGAATTTGTGTGTCATTTTACCTATAATTTATCCTTACTCCTACAGTCCATTGGTCAATAGATCAGTGGGTTAATTTCTTATCTACTGTCCATTGGTCAATAGATCAGTGAGTTAATTCCTTATCTACCAACTACCTATAAATTAATTCCTTCTACCACGGTCACTTATCTCATCTTTACTGTGGAAAGCAATACAACTTCCTAACCAAGGTCGTTTCCCTGCTATCTCTATTTCTAGCCCTGCACTGAAAAGATCACTGCCACAAATACTGGTAACCACAGGCTACTATATAATTGGTGGTTGCTGAGCTAAAATGCAGTAGAGCATTCCACACTTATGAATCCAACTATGGAAGTGTACTGTATTTTGGTTCAAAAACTGGTGGTGAAGAAATCAGGCTCGAAGGTAATTTACTACACTGAAGATTTTCTTGTCCCGTTTGCAAGATAATTATCTTACTGCGGTTTCTTGACAAGATATTTTGTCTTAAAACAAGATTAAATATCTTAAAACAAGAAATAAAATCTCAAAAGAAGAAAAATTATCTTGACAAGAATTGGAGGGCCCCTTGCAGGCTTGCATTGTGCGACTTATGGTTCTGGGCCCCGTGGCCAGTATAGTACAGAGTTAAAACGGTCTATAAAACCACATTGGGTGGGGTGTGTGGCTAGTGGTTACCTTTGAGTTTACATTTACATACTGAAAGTATACATCTCCATGCATTTTTGCCCCAGCAGCCACTGATAGAACATTAGGCTATCTATGTATTGCAGGCATGATCTTTTCTTTGCAGCGATGGGAGTAGAGATACTAGAGAAAGAATCTTGGATATTAAGTTGAATTGCTTTCTATAGTGGAGTTGGAATTTGTGTGTCATTTTACCTATAATTCATCCTTATACTCCTACAGTCCATTGGTCAATAGATCAGTGAATTAATTCCTTATCTACCACCTTCATCCTTACTCCTACAGTCCATTGGTCAATAGATCAGTGAGTTAATTTCTTATCTACCATCCATTGGTCAATAGATCAGTGAGTTAATTTCTTATCTACCGTCCATTGGTCAATAGATCAGTGAGTTAATTTCTTATCTACCATCCATTGGTCAATAGATCAGTGAGTTAATTTCTTATCTACTGTCCATTGGTCAATAGATCAGTGAGTTAATACCTTATCTACTAAACTACCTATAAATTCCTTCTACCACGGTCACTTATCTCATCTCTACTGTGGAAAGCAATACAACTTCCTACCCAAGGTCGTTTCCCTGCTATCTCTATTTCTAGCCCTGCACTGAAAAGATCACGGCCACAAATACTGGTAGCCACAGGCTACTATATAATTGGTGGTTGCTGAGCTAAAATGCAGTAGAGCATTCCACACTTATGAATCCAACTTTGGAAGTGTACTGTATTTTGGTTCAAAAACTGGTGGTGAAGAAATCAGGCTCGAAGGTAATTTACTAGTCATAGGCCCCTTGCAGGCTTGCATTGTGCGACTTATGGTTCAGGGCCACGTGGCCAGTATAGTACAGAGTTAAACCGGTCTAATAAAACCACATTGGGTGGGGTGTGTGGCTAGTGGTTACCTTTGAGTTTACATTTACATACTGAAAGTGTACATCTCCCTGCATTTCCCCCCAGCAGCCACTGACAGAACATTAGGCTATCTATGTATTGCAGGCATGACCTTTTCTTTGCAGCGATGGGAATAGTGATACTAGAGAAAATATCTTGGATATTAAGTTGAATTGCTTTCTATAGTGGAGTTGGAATTTGTGTGTCATTTTACCTATAATTCATCCTTACTCCTACAGTCCATTGGTCAATAGATCAGTGGGTTAATTTCTTATCTACCGTCCATTGGTCAATAGATCAGTGAGTTAATTCCTTATCTACCAACTACCTATAAATTAATTCCTTCTACCACGGTCACTTATCTCATCTTTACTGTGGAAAGCAATACAACTTCCTAACCAAGGTCGTTTCCCTGCTATCTCTATTTCTAGCCCTGCACTTAAAAGATCACTGCCACAAATACTGGTAGCCACAGGCTACTATATAATTGGTGGTTGCTGAGCTAAAATGCAGTAGAGCATTCCACACTTATGAATCCAACTATGGAAGTGTACTGTATTTTGGTTCAAAAACTGTTGGTGAAGAAATCAGGCTCGAAGGTAATTTACTACACTGCAAATTCCCAAAAACTTGTTTTAAGAAAAAAATACTTGTTTTAAGATTTTCTTGTCCCGTTTGCAAGATAATTATCTTACTGCGGTTTCTTGACAAGATATTTTGTCTTAAAACAAGATTAAATATCTTAAGACAAGAAATAAAATCTCAAAAGAAGAAAAATTATCTTGAGAAGAATTGGAGGGGCCCTTGCAGGCTTGCATTGTGCGACTTATGGTTCTGGGCCCCGTGGCCAGTATAGTACAGAGTTAAAACGGTCTATAAAACGACATTGGGTGGGGTGTGTGGCTAGTGGTTACCTTTGAGTTTACATTTACATACTGAAAGTATACATCTCCATGCATTTTGCCCCAGCAGCCACTGATAGAACATTAGGCTATCTTGTACTGCAGGCATGATCTTTTCTTTGCAGCGATGGGAGTAGAGATACTAGAGAAAGAATCTTGGATATTAAGTTGAATTGCTTTCTATAGTGGAGTTGGAATTTGTGTGTCATTTTACCTATAATTCATCCTTATACTCCTACAGTCCATTGGTCAATAGATCAGTGGGTTAATTTCTTATCTACCGTCCATTGGTCAATAGATCAGTGAGTTAATTCCTTATCTACCAACTACCTATAAATTAATTCCTTCTACCACGGTCACTTATCTCATCTTTACTGTGGAAAGCAATACAACTTCCTAACCAAGGTCGTTTCCCTGCTATCTCTATTTCTAGCCCTGCACTTAAAAGATCACTGCCACAAATACTGGTAGCCACAGGCTACTATATAATTGGTGGTTGCTGAGCTAAAATGCAGTAGAGCATTCCACACTTATGAATCCAACTATGGAAGTGTACTGTATTTTGGTTCAAAAACTGGTGTTGAAGAAATCAGGCTCGAAGGTAATTTACTACACTGCAAATTCCCAAAAACTTGTTTTAAGAAAAAAATACTTGTTTTAAGATTTTCTTGTCCCGTTTGCAAGATAATTATCTTACTGCGGTTTCTTGACAAGATATTTTGTCTTAAAACAAGATTAAATATCTTAAAACAAGAAATAAAATCTCAAAAGAAGAAAAATTATCTTGACAAGAATTGGAGGGCCCCCGTGCAGGCTTGCATTGTGCGACTTATGGTTCTGGGCCCCGTGGCCAGTATAGTACAGAGTTAAAACGGTCTATAAAACCACATTGGGTGGGGTGTGTGGCTAGTGGTTACCTTTGAGTTTACATTTACATACTGAAAGTATACATCTCCATGCATTTTGCCCCAGCAGCCACTGATAGAACATTAGGCTATCTATGTATTGCAGGCATGATCTTTTCTTTGCAGCGATGGGAGTAGAGATACTAGAGAAAGAATCTTGGATATTAAGTTGAATTGCTTTCTATAGTGGAGTTGGAATTTGTGTGTCATTTTACCTATAATTCATCCTTATACTCCTACAGTCCATTGGTCAATAGATCAGTGAATTAATTCCTTATCTACCACCTTCATCCTTACTCCTACAGTCCATTGGTCAATAGATCAGTGAGTTAATTTCTTATCTACCATCCATTGGTCAATAGATCAGTGAGTTAATTTCTTATCTACCGTCCATTGGTCAATTAGATCAGTGAGTTAATTTCTTATCTACCATCCATTGGTCAATAGATCAGTGAGTTAATTTCTTATCTACCGTCCATTGGTCAATAGATCAGTGAGTTAATACCTTATCTACTAAACTACCTATAAATTCCTTCTACCACGGTCACTTATCTCATCTCTACTGTGGAAAGCAATACAACTTCCTACCCAAGGTCGTTTCCCTGCTATCTCTATTTCTAGCCCTGCACTGAAAAGATCACGGCCACAAATACTGGTAGCCACAGGCTACTATATAATTGGTGGTTGCTGAGCTAAAATGCAGTAGAGCATTCCACACTTATGAATCCAACTTTGGAAGTGTACTGTATTTTGGTTCAAAAACTGGTGGTGAAGAAATCAGGCTCGAAGGTAATTTACTAGTCATAGGCCCCTTGCAGGCTTGCATTGTGCGACTTATGGTTCAGGGCCACGTGGCCAGTATAGTACAGAGTTAAACCGGTCTATAAAACCACATTGGGTGGGGTGTGTGGCTAGTGGTTACCTTTGAGTTTACATTTACATACTGAAAGTGTACATCTCCCTGCATTTCCCCCCAGCAGCCACTGACAGAACATTAGGCTATCTATGTATTGCAGGCATGACCTTTTCTTTGCAGCGATGGGAATAGTGATACTAGAGAAAATATCTTGGATATTAAGTTGAATTGCTTTCTATAGTGGAGTTGGAATTTGTGTGTCATTTTACCTATAATTCATCCTTACTCCTACAGTCCATTGGTCAATAGATCAGTGGGTTAATTTCTTATCTACCGTCCATTGGTCAATAGATCAGTGAGTTAATTCCTTATCTACCAACTACCTATAAATTAATTCCTTCTACCACGGTCACTTATCTCATCTTTACTGTGGAAAGCAATACAACTTCCTAACCAAGGTCGTTTCCCTGCTATCTCTATTTCTAGCCCTGCACTTAAAAGATCACTGCCACAAATACTGGTAGCCACAGGCTACTATATAATTGGTGGTTGCTGAGCTAAAATGCAGTAGAGCATTCCACACTTATGAATCCAACTATGGAAGTGTACTGTATTTTGGTTCAAAAACTGGTGGTGAAGAAATCAGGCTCGAAGGTAATTTACTACACTGCAAATTCCCAAAAACTTGTTTTAAGAAAAAAATACTTGTTTTAAGATTTTCTTGTCCCGTTTGCAAGATAATTATCTTACTGCGGTTTCTTGACAAGATATTTTGTCTTAAAACAAGATTAAATATCTTAAGACAAGAAATAAAATCTCAAAAGAAGAAAAATTATCTTGACAAGAATTGGAGGGGCCCTTGCAGGCTTGCATTGTGCGACTTATGGTTCTTGGCCCCGTGGCCAGTATAGTACAGAGTTAAAACGGTCTATAAAACGACATTGGGTGGGGTGTGTGGCTAGTGGTTACCTTTGAGTTTACATTTACATACTGAAAGTATACATCTCCATGCATTTTGCCCCCAGCAGCACTGATAGAACATTAGGCTATCTTGTACTGCAGGTATGATATTTTCTTTGCAGCGATGGGAGTAGAGATACTAGAGAAAGAATCTTGGATATTAAGTTGAATTGCTTTCTATAGTGGAGTTGGAATTTGTGTGTCATTTTACCTATAATTCATCCTTATACTCCTACAGTCCATTGGTCAATAGATCAGTGAATTAATTCCTTTATCTACCACCTTCATCCTTACTCCTACGGTCCATTGGTCAATAGATCAGTGAGTTAATTTCTTATCTACCATCCATTGGTCAATAGATCAGTGAGTTAATTTCTTATCTACCGTCCATTGGTCAATAGATCAGTGAGTTAATTCCTTATCTACTAAACTACCTATAAATTCCTTCTACCACGGTCACTTATCTCATCTCTACTGTGGAAAGCAATACAACTTCCTACCCAAGGTCGTTTCCCTGCTATCTCTATTTCTAGCCCTGCACTGAAAAGATCACGGCCACAAATACTGGTAGCCCACAGGCTACTATATAATTGGTGGTTGCTGAGCTAAAATGCAGTAGAGCATTCCACACTTATGAAATCCAACTTTGGAAGTGTACTGTATTTTGGTTCAAAAACTGGTGGTGAAGAAATCAGGCTCGAAGGTAATTTACTAGTCATAGGCCCCCTTGCAGGCTTGCATTGTGCGACTTATGGTTCAGGGCCACGTGGCCAGAATAGTACAGAGTTAAACCGGTCTATAAAACCACATTGGGTGGGGTTGTGTGGCTAGTGGTTACCTTTGAGTTTACATTTACATACTGAAAGTGTACATCTCCCTGCATTTCCCCCCAGCAGCCACTGACAGAACATTAGGCTATCTATGTATTGCAGGCATGACCTTTTCTTTGCAGCGATGGGAATAGTGATACTAGAGAAAATATCTTGGATATTAAGTTGAATTGCTTTCTATAGTGGAGTTGGAATTTGTGTGTCATTTTACCTATAATTCATCCTTACTCCTACAGTCCATTGGTCAATAGATCAGTGGGTTAATTTCTTATCTACCGTCCATTGGTCAATAGATCAGTGAGTTAATTCCTTATCTAACCAACTACCTATAAATTAATTCCTTCTACCACGGTCACTTATCTCATCTTTACTGTGGAAAGCAATACAACTTCCTAACCAAGGTCGTTTCCCTGCTATCTCTATTTCTAGCCCTGCACTTAAAAGATCACTGCCACAAATACTGGTAGCCACAGGCTACTATATAATTGGTGGTTGCTGAGCTAAAATGCAGTAGAGCATTGCACACTTATGAATCCAACTATGGAAGTGTACTGTATTTTGGTTCAAAAACTGGTGTTGAAGAAATCAGGCTCGAAGGTAATTTACTACACTGCAAATTCCCCAAAAACTTGTTTTAAGAAAAAAATACTTGTTTTAAAAGATTTTCTTGTCCCGTTTTGCAAGATAATTATCTTACTGCGGTTTCTTGACAAGATATTTTGTCTTAAAACAAGATTAAATATCTTAAAACAAGAAATAAAATCTCAAAAGAAGAAAAATTATCTTGACAAGAATTGGAGGGCCCCCGTGCAGGCTTGCATTGTGCGACTTATGGTTCTGGGCCCCGTGGCCAGTATAGTACAGAGTTATAAAACGGTCTATAAAACCACATTGGGTGGGGTGTGTGGCTAGTGGTTACCTTTGAGTTTACATTTACATACTGAAAGTATACATCTCCATGCATTTTGCCCCAGCAGCCACTGATAGAACATTAGGCTATCTATGTATTGCAGGCATGATCTTTTCTTTGCAGCGATGGGAGTAGAGATACTAGAGAAAGAATCTTGGATATTAAGTTGAATTGCTTTCTATAGTGGAGTTGGAATTTGTGTGTCATTTTACCTATAATTCATCCTTATACTCCTACAGTACCATTGGTCAATAGATCAGTGAATTAATTCCTTATCTACCACCTTCATCCTTACTCCTACAGTCCATTGGTCAATAGATCAGTGAGTTAATTTCTTATCTACCATCCATTGGTCAATAGATCAGTGAGTTAATTTCTTATCTACCGTCCATTGGTCAATAGATCAGTGAGTTTAATTTCTTATCTACCATCCATTGGTCAATAGATCAGTGAGTTAATTTCTTATCTACTGTCCATTGGTCAATAGATCAGTGAGTTAATACCTTATCTACTAAACTACCTATAAATTCCTTCTACCACGGTCACTTATCTCATCTCTACTGTGGAAAGCAATACAACTTCCTACCCAAGGTCGTTTCCCTGCTATCTCTATTTCTAGCCCTGCACTGAAAAGATCACGGCCACAAAATACTGGTAGCCACAGGCTACTATATAATTGGTGGTTGCTGAGCTAAAATGCAGTAGAGCATATCCACACTTATGAATCCAACTTTGGAAGTGTACTGTATTTTTGGTTCAAAAACTGGTGGTGAAGAAATCAGGCTCGAAGGTAATTTACTAGTCATAGGCCCCTTGCAGGCTTGCATTGTGCGACTTATGGTTCAGGGCCACGTGGCCAGTATAGTACAGAGTTTAAACCGGTCTATAAAACCACATTGGGTGGGGTGTGTGGCTAGTGGTTACCTTTGAGTTTACATTTACATACTGAAAGTGTACATCTCCCTGCATTTCCCCCCAGCAGCCACTGACAGAACATTAGGCTATCTATGTATTGCAGGCATGACCTTTTCTTTGCAGCGATGGGAATAGTGATACTAGAGAAAATATCTTGGATATTAAGTTGAATTGCTTTCTATAGTGGAGTTGGAATTTGTGTGTCATTTTACCTATAATTCATCCTTACTCCTACAGTCCCATTGGTCAATAGATCAGTGGGTTAATTTCTTATCTAACCGTCCATTGGTCAATAGATCAGTGAGTTAATTCCTTATCTACCAACTACCTATAAAATTAATTCCTTCTACCACGGTCACTTATCTCATCTTTACTGTGGAAAGCAATACAACTTCCTAACCAAGGTCGTTTCCCTGCTATCTCTATTTCTAGCCCTGCACTTAAAAGATCACTGCCACAAATACTGGTAGCCACAGGCTACTATATAATTGGTGGTTGCTGAGCTAAAATGCAGTAGAGCATTCCACACTTATGAATCCAACTATGGAAGTGTACTGTATTTTGGTTCAAAAATCTGTTGGTGAAGAAATCAGGCTCGAAGGTAATTTACTACACTGCAAATTCCCAAAAACTTGTTTTAAGAAAAAAATACTTGTTTTAAGATTTTCTTGTCCCGTTTGCAAGATAATTATCTTACTGCGGTTTCTTGACAAGATATTTTGTCTTAAAACAAGATTAAATATCTTAAGACAAGAAATAAAATCTCAAAAGAAGAAAAATTATCTTGAGAAGAATTGGAGGGGCCCTTGCAGGCTTGCATTGTGCGACTTATGGTTCTGGGCCCCGTGGCCAGTATAGTACAGAGTTAAAACGGTCTATAAAACGACATTGGGTGGGGTGTGTGGCTAGTGGTTACCTTTGAGTTTACATTTACATACTGAAAGTATACATCTCCATGCATTTTGCCCCAGCAGCCACTGATAGAACATTAGGCTATCTTGTACTGCAGGCATGATCTTTTCTTTGCAGCGATGGGAGTAGAGATACTAGAGAAAGAATCTTGGATATTAAGTTGAATTGCTTTCTATAGTGGAGTTGGAATTTGTGTGTCATTTTACCTATAATTCATCCTTATACTCCTACAGTCCATTGGTCAATAGATCAGTGAATTAATTCCTTATCTACCACCTTCATCCTTACTCCTACGGTCCATTGGTCAATAGATCAGTGAGTTAATTTCTTATCTACCATCCATTGGTCAATAGATCAGTGAGTTAATTTCTTATCTACCGTCCATTGGTCAATAGATCAGTGAGTTAATTCCTTATCTAGTAAACTACCTATAAATTCCTTCTACCACGGTCACTTATCTCATCTCTACTGTGGAAAGCAATACAACTTCCTACCCAAGGTCGTTTCCCTGCTATCTCTATTTCTAGCCCTGCACTGAAAAGATCACGGCCACAAATACTGGTAGCCACAGGCTACTATATAATTGGTGGTTGCTGAGCTAAAATGCAGTAGAGCATTCCACACTTATGAATCCAACTTTGGAAGTGTACTGTATTTTAGTTCAAAAACTGGTGGTGAAGAAATCAGGCTCGAAGGTAATTTACTAGTCATAGGCCCCTTGCAGGCTTGCATTGTGCGACTTATGGTTCAGGGCCACGTGGCCAGTATAGTACAGAGTTAAACCGGTCTATAAAACCACATTGGGTGGGGGGTGTGGCTAGTGGTACCTTTGAGTTTACATTTACATACTGAAAGTGTACATCTCCCTGCATTTCCCCCCAGCAGCCACTGACAGAACATTAGGCTATCTATGTATTGCAGGCATGACCTTTTCTTTGCAGCGATGGGAATAGTGATACTAGAGAAAATATCTTGGATATTAAGTTGAATTGCTTTCTATAGTGGAGTTGGAATTTGTGTGTCATTTTACCTATAATTCATCCTTACTCCTACAGTCCATTGGTCAATAGATCAGTGGGTTAATTTCTTATCTACCGTCCATTGGTCAATAGATCAGTGAGTTAATTCCTTATCTACCAACTACCTATAAATTAATTCCTTCTACCACGGTCACTTATCTCATCTTTACTGTGGAAAGCAATACAACTTCCTAACCAAGGTCGTTTCCCTGCTATCTCTATTTCTAGCCCTGCACTTAAAAGATCACTGCCACAAATACTGGTAGCCACAGGCTACTATATAATTGGTGGTTGCTGAGCTAAAATGCAGTAGAGCATTCCACACTTATGAATCCAACTATGGAAGTGTACTGTATTTTGGTTCAAAAACTAGTGGTGAAGAAATCAGGCTCGAAGGTAATTTACTACACTGCAAATTCCCAAAAACTTGTTTTAAGAAAAAAATACTTGTTTTAAGATTTTCTTGTCCCGTTTGCAAGATAATTATCTTACTGCGGTTTCTTGACAAGATATTTTGTCTTAAAACAAGATTAAATATCTTAAGACAAGAAATAAAATCTCAAAAGAAGAAAAATTATCTTGACAAGAATTGGAGGGGCCCTTGCAGGCTTGCATTGTGCGACTTATGGTTCTGGGCCCGTGGCCAGTATAGTACAGAGTTAAAACGGTCTATAAAACGACATTGGGTGGGGTGTGTGGCTAGTGGTTACCTTTGAGTTTACATTTACATACTGAAAGTATACATCTCCATGCATTTTGCCCCAGCAGCCACTGATAGAACATTAGGCTATCTTGTACTGCAGGCATGATCTTTTCTTTGCAGCGATGGGAGTAGAGATACTAGAGAAAGAATCTTGGATATTAAGTTGAATTGGTTTCTATAGTGGAGTTGGAATTTGTGTGTCATTTTACCTATAATTCATCCTTATACTCCTACAGTCCATTGGTCAATAGATCAGTGAATTAATTCCTTATCTACCACCTTCATCCTTACTCCTACGGTCCATTGGTCAATAGATCAGTGAGTTAATTTCTTATCTACCATCCATTGGTCAATAGATCAGTGAGTTAATTTCTTATCTACCGTCCATTGGTCAATAGATCAGTGAGTTAATTTCTTATCTACCATCCATTGGTCAATAGATCAATGAGTTAATTTCTTATCTACCGTCCATTGGTCAATAGATCAGTGAGTTAATTCCTTATCTACTAAACTACCTATAAATTCCTTCTACCACGGTCACTTATCTCATCTCTACTGTGGAAAGCAATACAACTTCCTACCCAAGGTCGTTTCCCTGCTATCTCTATTTCTAGCCCTGCACTGAAAAGATCACGGCCACAAATACTGGTAGCCACAGGCTACTATATAATTGGTGGTTGCTGAGCTAAAATGCAGTAGAGCATTCCACACTTATGAATCCAACTTTGGAAGTGTACTGTATTTTGGTTCAAAAAACTGGTGGTGAAGAAATCAGGCTCGAAGGTAATTTACTAGTCATAGGCCCCTTGCAGGCTTGCATTGTGCGACTTATGGTTCAGGGCCACGTGGCCAGTATAGTACAGAGTTAAACCGGTCTAATAAAACCACATTGGGTGGGGAGTGTGGCTAGTGGTTACCTTTGAGTTTACATTTACATACTGAAAGTGTACATCTCCCTGCATTTCCCCCCAGCAGCCACTGACAGAACATTAGGCTATCTATGTATTGCAGGCATGACCTTTTCTTTGCAGCGATGGGAATAGTGATACTAGAGAAAATATCTTGGATATTAAGTTGAATTGCTTTCTATAGTGGAGTTGGAATTTGTGTGTCATTTTACCTATAATTCATCCTTACTCCTACAGTCCATTGGTCAATAGATCAGTGGGTTAATTTCTTATCTACCGTCCATTGGTCAATAGATCAGTGAGTTAATTCCTTATCTACCAACTACCTATAAATTAATTCCTTCTACCACGGTCACTTATCTCATCTTTACTGTGGAAAGCAATACAACTTCCTAACCAAGGTCGTTTCCCTGCTATCTCTATTTCTAGCCCTGCACTTAAAAGATCACTGCCACAAATACTGGTAGCCACAGGCTACTATATAATTGGTGGTTGCTGAGCTAAAATGCAGTAGAGCATTCCACACTTATGAATCCAACTATGGAAGTGTACTGTATTTTGGTTCAAAAACTGGTGTTTGAAGAAATCAGGCTCGAAGGTAATTTACTACACTGCAAATTCCCAAAAACTTGTTTTAAGAAAAAAATACTTGTTTTAAGATTTTCTTGTCCCGTTTGCAAGATAATTATCTTACTTGCGGTTTCTTGACAAGATATTTTGTCTTAAAACAAGATTAAATATCTTAAAACAAGAAATAAAATCTCAAAAGAAGAAAAATTATCTTGACAAGAATTGGAGGGCCCCCGTGCAGGCTTGCATTGTGCGACTTATGGTTCTGGGCCCCGTGGCCAGTATAGTACAGAGTTAAAACGGTCTATAAAACCACATTGGGTGGGGTGTGTGGCTAGTGGTTACCTTTGAGTTTACATTTACATACTGAAAGTATACATCTCCATGCATTTTGCCCCAGCAGCCACTGATAGAACATTAGGCTATCTTGTACTGCAGGCATGATCTTTTCTTTGCAGCGATGGGAGTAGAGATACTAGAGAAAGAATCTTGGATATTAAGTTGAATTGCTTTCTATAGTGGAGTTGGAATTTGTGTGTCATTTTACCTATAATTCATCCTTATACTCCTACAGTCCATTGGTCAATAGATCAGTGAGTTAATTCCTTATCTACCATCCATTGGTCAATAGATCAGTGAGTTAATTTCTTATCTACCATCCATTGGTCAATAGATCAGTGAGTTAATTTCTTATCTACCGTCCATTGGTCAATAGATCAGTGAGTTAATTCCTTATGTACTAAACTACCTATAAATTCCTTCTACCACGGTCACTTATCTCATCTCTACTGTGGAAAGCAATACAACTTCCTAGCCAAGGTCGTTTCCCTGCTATCTCTATTTCTAGCCCTGCACTGAAAAGATCACGGCCAGAAATACTGGTAGCCACAAGCTACTATATAATTGGTGGTTGCTGAGCTAAAATGCAGTAGAGCATTCCACACTTATGAATCCAACTTTGGAAGTGTACTGTATTTTGGTTCAAAAACGGGTGGTGAAGAAATCAGGCTCAAAGGTAATTTACTAGTCATAGGCCCCTTGCAGGCTTGCATTGTGCGACTTATGGTTCAGGGCCTCGTGGCCAGTATAGTACAGAGTTAAACCAGTCTATAAAACCACATTGGGTGGGGTGTGTGGCTAGTGGTTACCTTTGAGTTTACAGTTACATACTGAAAGTGTACATCTCCCTGCATTTCCCCCAGCAGCCACTGACAGAACATTAGGCTATCTATGTATTGCAGGCATGACCTTTTCTTTGCAGCGATGGGAATAGTGATACTAGAGAAAATATCTTGGATATTAAGTTGAATTGCTTTCTATAGTGGAGTTGGAATTTGTGTGTCATTTTACCTATAATTCATCCTTACTCCTACAGTCCATTGGTCAATAGATCAGTGGGTTAATTTCTTATCTACCGTCCATTGGTCAATAGATCAGTGAGTTAATTCCTTATCTACCAACTACCTATAAATTAATTCCCTCTACCACGGTCACTTATCTCATCTTTACTGTGGAAAGCAATACAACTTCCTAACCAAGGTCGTTTCCCTGCTATCTCTATTTCTAGCCCTGCACTTAAAAGATCACTGCCACAAATACTGGTAGCCACAGGCTACTATATAATTGGTGGTTGCTGAGCTAAAATGCAGTAGAGCATTCCACACTTATGAATCCAACTATGGAAGTGTACTGTATTTTGGTCCAAAAACTGGTGGTGAAGAAATCAGGCTCGAAGGTAATTTACTAGTCATAGGCCCCTTGCAGGCTTGCATTATGCGACTTATGGTTCTGGGCCATGTGGCCAGTATAGTACAGAGTTAAAACGGTTTATAAAACCACATTGGGTGGGGTGTGTGGCTAGTGGTTTCCTTTGAGTTTACATTTACATACTGAAAGTATACATCTCTGCATTTTCTCCCAGCAGCCACTGATAGAACATGCATTAGGCTATCTATGCACTGCAGGCATGATCTTTTCTTTGCAGCGATGGGAGTAGAGATACTAGAGAAAGAATCTTGGATATTAAGTTGAATTGGTTTCTATAGTAGAATTGGAATTTGTGTGTAATTTTACCTATCCACCTTCATCCTTACTCCTACGGTCCATTGGTCAATAGATCAGTGCAGTTAATTCCTTATCTACCACATTCATCCTTACTCCTACGGTCCATTGGTCAATAGATCAGTGAGTTAATTCCTTATCTACCAACTACCTATAAATTCCTTCTACCACAGTCACTTATCTCATCTCTACTGTAGAAAGCAATACAACTTCCTAACCAAGGTCGTTTCCCTGCTATCTCTATTTCTAGCCCTGCACTGAAAAGATCACAGCCACAAATACTGGTAGCCACAGGCTGCTATATAATTGGTGGTTGCTGAGCTAAAATGCAGTAGAGCATTCCACACTTATGAATCCAACTTTGGAAGTGTACTGTATTTTGGTTCAAAAACTGGTGGTGAAGAAATCAGGCTCGAAGGTAATTTACTAGTCATAGGCCCCTTGCAGGCTTGCATTGTACAACTTATGGTTCAGGGCCCCGTGGCCAGTATAGTACACATGCGGCTGAAAGCTGACCTGCACCAGGCTAAAAATAGCAACAATGCGTATCTGTCAAGGTTGTATTCCCTGGAATACACGCACTTAATTATAATATTTTTTGGGACTCGCTGATCAATCATGTGAAGCATGTTTTCATTCTGTTGCGAGATTCCGATAAACGTGGTTTATTCTCTTCGTCAAGCTCTTCGTGGTTTATACTCTTCGAGTTGTTCGCTGCTCCTTTGAGCAGGGGCGGATCTAGAATTGTTTTCACCTTAGTCAAACGATACCTAGGGGGGTCCGGGGGCATGCCCCCCCCGGAAATTTTTTGAAATTTGGACCTCTGAAATGGCATTTCCTGCATTCTGACGGTACTTTGAAGAAAGATTTAAAAGTTTTAAATCGTGTTTTCAATAGCGCATTTTATCAAACCTGGAAGGCATCAAATAAATTTAGGGATAAAGTGGACGTTTTATTATACAAATACATTTAAAATTATAGAAAATAACGGGGGAAAATCCAATAAATCGAATCTTAGGTAGCTGCCACGTATGCACCCCCGACGGAAATCCTGAATAACATATCAGAACGTACACATATTAAAAGACATTCATGCACAAGATCAAAGAATCATGTTACCAAAATCATTAAGCACTTTAGATATTTTGAATGATATTCCAGGCTACTGAGGTTAGAATCTAGTCGTGTGAGAAACATCAAGAGGTACACGAGGCAACCAAACAAAACTTTTATGTGTTCTCATGTTGTGCAATATTTACGCAGAACTATCACTACCAGACATCACATGGTTCAATTTAAATAAATAACGTTCGCGCTATCAAATTTACTAACCCATACAGTCATTCAGCCAAAATAGAATACTATTATAATATACGCATCTGACAATCAAAGGATTAGTTACCGGTATATATAGGTTCTTAACCGTTTGAGTCTGACTGCCAAGACTCTTTGAATCCTTTGAAGAGTAATACCTTCTGGCAAGAGCCAGTGTGGATAATAATTTTAACGTTAAAACTTACCTACCGATCGGGACAATTGAAATAGAATCATCATTGCTGTTTAATTGAAGCGAATACTACATGACATTCGTAGAAGCCATGATACGAACTCCGTCTCAAACATATTAAAGCTTGAAGTCGAGTCAGGAGCAGCTGAGACTGCTCATGCTGCAAGTTTAGTCAAACCGTCCTGTATCAGCCAATCAAAAAGCCAAGTGCGTCAAGAAACTTTACTTCCGACGTACTTGCCTGCACTTCCGACTAACTTGCAGTGTTTTTAACCAATCAGCGCTCGTTATTTCGACGTAGTCGGCCATTTTGACGTACTCAAATTATCCATATTTGTAAAGATTTACACCTCTATCCCTAGTCCGAGCGTACAAGTATGCTCTAGTGGCCTGGTATATAAGTAGGTTGACCGAGTAGCCCACAGTAAACACGGCGGACTGGGACGTAGAGTTTTTTTTGCAGATTGCGCTCGCATTCGGCGATTCGCTGCTCGATATCGGTTTTAAAATAAAATTTCAAAAATCTGGAAAATAATAAATGTAGTCTAGTTTTTTTTTTAAATTGAATTAATTAGTCGACTATTTTTTTGAATTAATTAGTCAATTTTTTTTTAATTAATTAGTCAAATATTTTTGAATTAATTAGTCAATTTTTTTTATGTTAGTCGCTTGACGTGTTTGACGTACCCTAAATCCGCCCCTGGCCTTTGAGCACTATACTTCAGCTTGGAAACATCCCAAACGTAAGTAGAGAAAACATAACCAGCCGATGAAAAGCTAAACCGTTTAAAAAACACATATGAGGCGAAAATATCCGAGTTGAAACAGAACGTGAGTGGAAACTACAGTAAAAACCCGATAACAAGAACCTACATTTTACCAAATCAGCCTGGAATAGGTTCTTATATTCTTATATATTCTTATATAAATAAATTCTTAATTTCAGCCTGAGGTTCTTAATATAATAGTGGTTCGACTATGGCCCTGGGTACGAGGTTGGTTTGCGCATTTTTTGCACGCGACGCCCGATCTTGCGCGTTGCCATGGTAACGCGACAGGATCAATTATTATGGTAATCGATCTTTAACTTTTGAAATACGAAGATCTGATTTATTCATACTTGACAACGATCAAAGCTTATCTTTCATTTACCTTAGTAACACCTTTCATTTGTCTGTTTATTTAAAAATGTTTACAGTTTGTTGTTGGATATAAAATTATAAATCTTTCACGAGGAATTGAAACAAAATGGCGCATGTTATGGTCAAACCTGTAGTTCAAGAGTTGTCAGGATTCCGTCCAACAAGCAGAGCGATGTCTATCAAACAGAAAAGAACTGCGCCGCGAAGATCTCGTTCTTGTGAACCTCAGTTTCGAATTCGTTTCAACACACCACTAAGAACGTCTAACAGCTCTACTGCTGCAGGTAAAACTATTTAAAGTACATCTTGTTAAGTCTATATTTATAAATAATATGTAGACTAGATCGCCACCAGGTCAAAATAATAATTTTAGCTACAATTTGGCTGCTACAATTTACATTGAAATGAAATGAAAAATATGGCATGACAAGTAACTTTTAAGTTTTTACTTTTCTATCCATGGCCTTTAAATTAATAATAATTTGTTATTATTTCAATTATTTTCATAAGATAATTCATTTTAGATCTTCAGTACTGATAATAAATGTAGGAGATATATATCTTGACTATTATAAATGATATATGATGTAGCATAATCTTGTTTTGACATTTGTAGCAGTTTATTTTGTTTACTGTACAAATCCTTTGTAAGCTTTTTCTGTGAATTATGTAATACTTCAAAGCATTTATAGATTTATACACATTTATTCATAAATTTTAACAGAAAGTCTCCAAATGAGTGACAGTGAAATGGAAAAAATGCTTCAGGAAAAAGTTAAACTACATATTATAATAATAAAACAGGTGAGAATTAAGTATTTTTTTTACAATTAATTATTTGATGCAGTTGTGCGTGATGTATTTACGTTCATCATGGTAGGACCAATTGCAATATTATATTATAAAAATATCAAGTTTATTTTTTCTATCATTAAAATATAAAAAATATTCTATAATATTTCAAACCATGCACACACGTAAAAATCTCACAGATGTCTCACAGAACGATGTTATTAAGTTGTTGGTCAATTGTTATCACTTGTCTGCACAACTATAAGGAACAATTAGCAGTTAAGTTGTTGGTCAATTGTTATCACTTGTCTGCACAACTATAAGGAACAATTAGCAGTTAAGTTGTTGGTCAATTGTTATCACTTGTCTGCACAACTAGGAACAATTAGCAGTGAATTAACACGTCAAGTATATAACTTGAGTCTGCTGCAGGCTTAAATATTAAAAACTGTGTATTTTTACAGGTGTAAGATTGTTTGTGTCCATTTATAAAATCAAGCTAGGATAAGTGTTAGTAAAATAATTTATTATGCATTTAATATATTCACAGATATTTCAGACTCTGGACATCTTTAAAACTGGAACTGTAACACAAAGTGAATTTAGTAAAGTGCTTCAAAATTATTGTGATGTACCCATGACACAACAGCAATTGAAAAAGCTTGTTAAAAAGGTAATGAACAATGATTAACTATACCATATAGCTAATTAAATGTTAAATAATTAATATAACCAACTAGTAGTGGGCTATTACAAATACTGCATTCTGATTGGCTACACTCACTGTCTATTGGCAATAGCTAGACTACTTAAGTGCGGAAGAGTCGAGTTTTAAATTCAAAATAATGGCAGAAAACTCACATTTTGTTGAGGCTTCATCAGCTTGTTTCTAATAGTTTGTATGACTGTAGTTGGTTTATACAAAGGATGCATGATCGATGGACAGATCTAGATTGATGTATATATATATATAGATCAGGAAGGAAGGAGGGGTCTGTCAGGGAAGGAAGCTTAAGAAGGGTCTGGAAGGAATATAAGGAAGGAATTAGGAAAAAAGAATGAACATTGTTGTCTCATCTGCATACTAGACTATATATAATGAACATGATAGTCCACGCAGCTTGTTTTCAATTGACAGGTTAATGCTATTAACAGGGATGGTACTGTGTCTTATACAAGGTTTTTACAAAAATTCAATGCAAATGGAGGCAACAGTGCAAGGTTTGTATATACTATGCCCATGCATGTATTCTTTTCATTAATATTTTGTAATAATACTGAATAATTAATCACTGAGACGATGCACTCATGCATTCACTTGAAATTTGAGGAAATGATTTTGCTGTTTTTAATTATTCTGTTGCAGGCAAGATGTTGGGAATGCTTTGTGTGATGATGACCTGGAGAATCAACTGAAATCCAAGGTGAAGAACTAAGCAAATTTTTTCTTTCTATATTTTATGTGTGATTGACAAACTGTGAATCATGAGTGCTGAGTACAGACAGACAGAGTAGACAGGGTATAGACAGACAGACAGGCAGACAGACAAACAAACAAACAGACAGATGGATAGATAGCAGGCAGGCAGACAACAGACAGACAGACAGACAGACAGACAGAGTAGACTTACAGATAAACATGCAGACAGGCAGGCAGACAGACAAACAAACAGACAGACAGACAAACAAACAAACAAACAGACAGATGGATAGATAGCAGGCAGGCAGACAACAGACATACATACAGACAGACAGAGCAGACTGACAGACAAACATGCAGACAGACAGACAGGGAGGCAGACAGACAGACAGACAGACAAACAGACAGATGGATAGTTGGCAGGCAGGCAGACAAGAGACAGACAAACAGACAGAGTAGACTGACAGACAAACATGCCGACGGACAGACAGACAGACAGAAGGACAGAAGAACGTTTTTCTCTGATGAAGGGCCTTCGCTCAAAACGTTAGATTCCTACGTTCTCTGTTTCGGTAGTATATCTAACCTTACTATATTTCGATTGTTGTTTCTACACTGCCTACGCAGCATGCTACTTTTATTTCACTACAAGGACAGAAGGACAGGCAGACAGACAGACAAACAAACAAACAAACAAACAAACAAACAAACAAACAGACAGATGGATAGATAGCAGGCAGGCAGACTACAGACATACATACAGACAGACAGACAGACAGACAGAGTAGACTGACAGACAAACATGCAGACAGACAGACAGGCTGGCAGACAGACAGACAGACAGACAGACAGACAGACAAACAGACAGACAGACAAACAGACAGACAGACAAACAGACAGACAGCTAGACAGACAGACAGACTGACAGACAGACAGAAGGACAGACAGACAGAAGGACAGACAGACAGATAGACAGACAGAAGGACAGACAGAAAGACAGACAGACAGACAGACAGAGTATACAGTTGATATTTATACTGGGTACACAAAACTTGACACATAACTCATAAGAACTAGAGCATTAAGTTCTCATAAACTTAAATCCTTTTGTTTTATTTATTTGGCAGTTGCTTGGTCAGTTTGCCAGCGTTGTGACAGCAATGAAATTATTTGACTATAATCAAGATGGCTACATCCAAAAGCATGAACTGAGAAGGATTCTGGAAAACTATTGCTTTAAAATGACAAACTCACAATTTGAAAAGTAAGGTTACAGTAGATTATTGAGTCCAGTAAAATTTTGAAAGTAATGACTTTACTAGTAGTGAAGTTACTTTCTAAGTAATATTCTCTATTGATAATAATTATGTAATGATATCTTCATGTTTGTCTACAGATTGTGGGTGAAGCATGACAAAGGCAACAACGGTAGCATGTTAAACTACATGGAGTTCATGGACGATCTGGGTGTTGAAGGTCCAAGGAAAAAAGAATACGTACCACTTGGAAGGAGTGTTGCTCAATGTCAGTACTAACACAAACAACAGACATCTTGTAAATGGGGGTGGGTGGGGGTTTATAAGTCCAGTACAGTATTTTTCAGTATTATTAATATTTTATACTTTCAGTAGTAACGATGCGGGACGATCGACAAAAAAGACCTTCTTCAGTTGGGCATGCCGTTCAGAAATCATCAACCATTGTGCCACAAACTGAAGATAAAAACGTGGAACAAGAGTTTCGGAGAAAGGTAGGGAGGTCATCACATTCGTGTGTGGTTAATTAACCTCTGAAACATTAATATTCACATCTGACTGCACATAGGATTTTTCTAGCGGTCCTCTCGAAAGTAACTGTCCTCTCGAAAGTAACTATCCTCTCGAAAGTAACTGAGTGTCCTCTCGAAAGTAACTGTCCTCCCGAATTCCCGAAAGTAACTGAGTGTCCTCTCGCCGAAAATAACTGTCCTCTCGAAAGTAACTGAGTGTCCTCTCGAAAGTAACTGAGTGTCCTCTCGAAAGTAACTGAGTGTCCTCTCGAAAGTAACTGTCCTCTCGAAAGTAACTGAGTGTCCTCTCGAAAGTAACTGAGTGTCCTCTCGAAAGTAACTGAGTGTCCTCTCGAAAGTAACTGAGTGTCCTCTCGAAAGTAATGGTCCTCTCGAAAGTAACTGAGTGTCCTCTCGAAAGTAACTGAGTGTCCTCTCGAAAGTAATGGTCCTCTCGAAAGTAACTGAGTGTCCTCTCGAAAGTAACTGAGTGTCCTCTCGAAAGTAACGGTCCTCTCGAAAGTAACTGAGTGTCCTCTCGAAAGTAACTGTCCTCTCGAAAGTAACTGAGTGTCCTCTCGAAAGTAACTGTCCTCTCGAAAGTAACTGAGTGTCCTCTCGAAAGTAACTGTCCTCTCGAAAGTAACTGTCCTCTCGAAAGTAACTGAGTGTCCTCTCGAAAGTAACTGAGTGTCCTCTCGAAAGGAACGGTCCTCTCGAAAGTAACTGTCCTCTCGAAAGTAACTGAGTGTCCTCTCGAAAGTAACGGTCCTCTCGAAAGTAACTGAGTGTCCTCTCGAAAGTAACTGTCCTCTCGAAAGTAACTGAGTGTCCTCTCGAAAGTAACTGAGTGTCCTCTCGAAAGGAACGGTCCTCTCGAAAGTAACTGTCCTCTCGAAAGTAACTGAGTGTCCTCTCGAAAGTAACGGTCCTCTCGAAAGTAACTGAGTGTCCTCTCGAAAGTAACTGAGTGTCTTCTCGAAAGTAACTGTCCTCTCGAAAAGTAACTGTCCTCTCGAACGGCCCTTATGGGCGCGATCCATCTAAGTATAACGGGGGTTGCTACTTCGTGAAGTTTATACGGTAATAATTTAGTTACAAAGTTGTTGTTTTTATTTTAGTTTCACACCAACTATGATGCCATTCGAAGAGCGGTCACCGTACTTGATCACCGTGCAGTTGGTTTTGTTCCTATGAGTGAATTTAAAAAGATTATGGTTTCTTTTACCGTTGACATGTCAGACAGTTTGTTTCACTCACTGTTAGAAAGGTGATTATATAGATTAAGTATTCTAGTTTTTTAGTTTATTGTATTATGGTATACCTGCAAATTAAAGTAATAATGTAGAATTGACTACTAATTAAAGCGTCGTGAATTTAGACTCAACTCCTTTTGTTTCTTGGTAATTCATCTAGGTGTGGTATTATAATAAGCCATCGTATTCATTATGAACGTTTTCTGGATTTCTATGGCGAAGCAAAGTAAGATTTGAAGCGATATAAATTGTAATGATTATCATGATCATGGTCAGTCTTATTGTGTACCACCTGAATCAAGCGCACTTTGGGTGTTTTTTCTCTCATGGGAAAGGAAGCACTAATGATGATAAGTTATTGTTTTTGTACAGAACGAATATTTTGTGGCAACCTGAGGCATCCAAAGCACAAGATGGTATATTCACCATGCTTCGTTCGCATGTAAATCGTAACTTCTCAAGTATTAAAGACGCCTTCTTGGAGTTTGATTATGTAAGTCTTTCTATTAATTAGACTTAACTAGCTACCTACCTACCTTCCTAATTCATTCCTTCCTTCCTTCTTTCCTTTCTTCCTCCCTCCCTCCCTCCCTCCCTTCTTTCCTTCCTTCCTTCCCCTTCTTTCTTTCTTTCCTTCCTCCCTCCCTCCCTCCCTCCCTCCCTCCCTCCCTCCCTCCCTCCCTCCCTCCCTCCCTCCCTCCCTCCCTCCCTCCCTCCCTCCCTCCCTCCCTCCCTCCCTCCCTCCCTCCCTTCCTTCCTTCTGCTTTAATAATTCTAATATTTATTATATCGATGTTTCTAGAATAAAGATGGAAAGATTAGCCGCAGTGAACTGCGAAGAATTGTTGAGAAATTTGCCTTCCGTCTTTCCGAAGAAGATTATGCAAAATTTATGGCCAAAATTGACCCACAGCACAAGGGTTACATATCGTATCAGAGATTTCTGGAGATATTTGAACAAAAAGAATCGGTCAAGGTGACGCTTTATTATAATTAAGAAAATATTATTATTACGGTCATCAATAAAATCATTATGATGACAATCGTGATAATTGGTGGTGATAATTATTTGTTCTTTATTTAGCATGGACATCCGTGGTTGAACGAGAAATCTCGACCTAAAGACGTATCTCCGCCAGCTGTGATGACTTTGTCTACTGTAAGTAAAAACTTTATTATCTTACGCTTTGCTTCATATTTGATCTTCATCACCATCACCATCACCACCATCATCATCATCACCATCATCATCAGCAGCAGCAACAACTAATTTATTGAGCAGTGTCTATTCATCGAGCTGATTCTAAGTTTAGAACATTAACTAAGATCGATTTAAATTGATTTTGTGAGGAGAGGAAAATTGGAGAACCTGGAGAAAAAGCCATGAAGAACAGGAGATAACCAAAAACTCTAAGCACATAAGTGCCAAGTACGGACAGACAGACGACCAGCCAAGTACTACGGATCTCTGTATAACTGGGCTGAACTTTGATTCATTCTTTGATGCAGCACGCTAAAACACATATGTCATTCATGCTTTTCAACATTGCAATTCTTTTTAATAATTAAAGTTAAAAAACTTTAAACTATATTTTTAGGTGGAGGAAATTCTTCGCAACAAGATTAAAGACAATTGGCAGTCAGTCTCAAGTGCATTTATTATATTAGATACCAATAAAGATGGATTCTTATCTGAAAATGTGCTTCGTAAATTGCTAGAACGCTATTGCCTTCCTCTTTCTGACGAACATTTTGAGATGTAAGTTAATTATTATAACGTTTACTGGTTAGTTTTTGTTGGACTAGTCTAAATTAAATTATTGAGTCTAATATTGCCTTCTTTTTTTCTTTTTAAGGTTGTGGAGTTTATGTGATGAAAATAATGATGGCAAGATTGCCTTTAATGAGTTTCTTAACAAGCTGGTAATTTAATATTGTGTTTATTAATACCATACAGGCATACACGTAGCTAGTGTATCACTCATAATGTACAGAAACAAAAGGATAAGAATTAGGTGTTGGTTATTTAAATTCCCGCATTAAAATTGAACTGCACTATACATTGTCCTTTTGCTTAACGGTTATTTTTAATGTGTTTTCATTAGGGCGTTGATATTATCTCTGCTGATCTCCATGGCCACAGCACAAAAATCACGGATGAAAGTGAATCTAGGGAACGTTTCATGAAGTTGGATCAACATGCACGGTAAGTGAAACTTTAGTACTAAATATTGTGCATTGTTGGTAGCAAATAAAGGAGGGAGGGAGGGAAATATGTAAGGAAAGAAGGAAGGAAGGAAGGAAGGAAGGAAGGAAAGAAGGAAGGAAGGAAAGAAGGAAAGGAAAGAAAGGAAAGAAAGATGTAAGAAAGAAAGAAAGGAAAGAAGGAAGGAAAGAAGGAAGGAAGGAAGGAAGGAAAGAAGGAAAGAAGGAAGGAAGGAAGGAAGGAAGGAAAGAAGGAAAGAAGGAAGGAAGGAAGGAAGGAAGGAAAGAAGGAAGGAAGGAAGGAAAGAAGGAAGGAAGGAAAGAAAGGAAGGAGGGAAGGAAAGAAGGAAGGAAGGAAGGAAAGAAGGAAGAAAGGAAGGAAAGAAAGGAAAGAAAGAAAGGAGGGAAGGAAAGAAAGAAGGAAGGAAGGAAGGAAGGAAAAAAGGAAGGAAGGAAAGAAGGAAAGAAGGAAGGAAGGAAAGAAGGAAGGAAGGAAAGGAAGGAAGGAAAGAAAGGAAAGAAAGATGTAAGAAAGAAAGGAAGGAAGGAGGGAAATAAATAAATAAATAAGGGGGAGGGGGGTGGGGGTGTAAGTCTAATTAATATAAATACTTGCATAATCAAACTCCAAAGTGTTTTTGTATACTTTAGTTAAAAAAAATGTTATGATTATATTACTTACATGTTTCTTGTTTTTATAGACTTGATCGTGGTCCGGCGAAGGTTTCCATTGACCAAGCTCTTGGTGTTCTCAGAGTAAGGATATGGATTAATAACTACTTAATAATCGAGAGTGAGGTCTTAGTAAAAGTATCGGTAAAATATTAAACCGAGGTTTTGCTGTATTGACCGAGCGATAGCGAAAGTTTCCATTGACCAAGTTCTTGGCGTTCTCAGAGTAACACTATAGATTAAACTACTGTAACTGTGGCTTTGTCTGAGAAGCGGCGGAGTTGCGCTGTAGGGGAAGTCTGAATAGGGGTACGAAACTCCGACAATCCATTTTTTGTCAAAATCCCAATCCGCAGTTATCAGTTTGTTGACTTTTCCGAATTCTCACGATTTACGCATATTTCATTCCAATACACTGCCGAGTATACTTGAACTAATGTTGACTCATTCTATGATTCTTTCTTTTCCTCATGACAATGAAAAATCGTCAATGATGTAAACTGATCAGTAACAAGCAAATTCCACAATCCGAAACAAGAATAAGATCCAGAACCCGAGGTCAATTATTGGGAAAATCCACCAATTTCACAGCCGATCCACAAATCCGACAGAAATTTTAGTTTAAACGGGAAATCCGCATTGTCCATTAGAAACTATATTTCCACCGATCTGTAAATCTATTCATCCACCCCTTGTAGTGTCCCGTAAGAAAATGAAAGACCTTGAAAAGGTCTAGAAAATTGTCTTGAAAAAGTCTTGTAATATATATATATATATATTGCGCAATGCGTCAATATATAGCTCTCGCTATAGGTACCAATTTTTGACCGGCAAAACTGGCAACAAAAACGCATGCGAATTTGTGTCACAGCGCAAATTTTGTGCGCTAGCTACAGTGGAACTGATCATCATTTCTGATCAGTGCCAGTGAATGACGTCAATTGCTAGACCTTGTGACATATATATCTAGCAAAATACTTTGCCGACTCTATCCAATAGATCTACTCAAGACCTTTCAAGACTTTTCTTCAAGAAATGTCTAAACAATCGCGGCACAAAGGTCTTATAGACCAGCCTTTTCAAGACCTTTTTACGTGCCTTGCGCTTTGTGGCTCTACGTTTCACGTGCGCGATATTTAATTTTTCCTACCCTTATTAATATTTTGTTTTATTGAAATATTTTCTAGAATTACGTGACACAAAAATCATCAGACTTAAGAAAAATGTTTGTAAAATTTTACTCCAACAACGATGGCAAAATATCACGAAAAGAATTCCGTCAGGTTGGTTATTGTTTGATCATTGATGATGCGGATGGTGATGATACGGTGATGATGATCATTGGTGATGATGATGATAATGGCGATGTTGATGAAGTTGTTGTTGATGATGATGGCGCAGATGCATGACAACGATGATGGTGATGACTAGATTAGTCCGGTTATATATATATATATATATGTGAAGTTGGTTGCCAGTTTGTGGACTGGTTTGTGGGCTACCTCTATATTATGTTGTCGTAGTAATCTGGCTGTCATCTCATATATATATATATATATAGTCAGTGGTCATCAGGCATGACTTTTCTATTTTTTGTGAAAAAATAGGTTCTGGAATCTCTTGGTCTTTCAATGGAGGACAACGAGTTTAACATGCTATGTGCAGAGTAAGTAAAAGTCTTGTTTGCTGGGTCTTCCAGGGAAAAGCTATTACAGTACATGATTGTTATGATCATTGTCGTATCTGACTTTATCTGCACGAAATCAGATGATACTGGATTGTCTCTTTGTTATAGAGTTGGTTTTACACACGGGACATTATTATATCTCAATTTTTTGAAACATTTTCAACTTGAACGATCTTCTTCTGCACAGAATGTTCATCGCACAATGGAACGAAGGTGGATATTAAAAATTGTATTTGCAATCACAATCATAAATATAATCATTAACCATATATCTTAATATTTTTCTGCAGAGATGACAACCATAACAGCCCATCAGATGTCCTATTTTCCGCGAAGGAAGCAGAAGCCCAAATTATATCGAAATTACAGCGAAGTTTCTCGGTTTGTGAATTTATTTGAACTGTTTGTTTTTTGCGGTCTGTCTGTCTGTTTGTTTGTTTGTTTGTCCGCCTAGCTGCCTGCCTGCCAGTCTGTCTGTCTGTCTGCAGTAATTAATTGTCCCAATTTACACATTAGAGTACAATATTTTATTTGGTTTGTTTTTCAAAACTTTTTTTGTTCTTTATACCATTTAAGTATATTTCGACAAAAAGTTATTTCATTTCTCTTTTTAATATTATATCCGGTTCTTTTTACATTTATTGTATATACTGTAAGTAATGTTTAAGCTTTCTTATTTCTTTATACAGGGACTTCGAGAAGCATTCTATAAATTTGACGAGAACCACGATGGCCATATTACCAGAGGAGAATTTCGTCGTGTTTTAAAACTGTTTATGATAACACTAAATGATGAGGAATTTGAGAAACTAATCAATAGAATACAGTTTGGAAAAGGAGAACAGTTAAATTACAAAGAGTTCTTACAAAGATTTGAACGTCGAGAGAATATCAATGGTCATCGTTGGTTGATGGGTAGATCTAAGTAAGTTGAAACTGATATATTACCAAAATATTAATATGAATAGAAAAAATTGACTTAGCTTGGAGGAAAATGCATTTATTTAGTGAATTATTTAACGTTTTCAGAATATTTTTTTGGATCTTTAGGGTGAACAGTTTAGATAATGACTGATATATCCAGTCCACTGATGTATATGTCTTCTTTGTGTTGCGATCTATAGTTTCCGGGCTCCTAAAGAGATTGGCTACGTTACTGCGGAACAAGCAGATGAAATAATAAAGAAAAAGGCAGTACAACATTGGGAGGATATTTCAAAAGCATTTCGAAATTTTGATGAAGATGGCAACGGTGTGGTGACAAAAAAAGAATTAAGGAATATATTGTATCGCTATCAACTGGCTTTAACACAAGATGAGTTTGACTCATTATGGTCTAGGTAAAAAAAACAAATGTACTTGTTAGGTTGTTGTGATAAAGTTTTTGCTGTACAAGCTGTCGTAAGTTAAGCCGGACGCTCTCACCATTGCGCCATCATGGAATTTCAGGTGGTAGACTGGGGTTGTTTTCGATATTTATACGCCTGGGAACTAGTCAAACCGTACGTGTGTCACAAGTACTTGTTGGGCTACAAGTCGCATTTTGTCAGCTAATTTCAGTACATGGTTTTTGTATGTCATTAGTGTTTTCAGCTTGAGTTGGTAAAGTTTTTTCGTTTGTTTTTGCTGTACAAGCTGTCGTAAGTTAAACTCAGAGAAAACTCTGAGCTCCAGACGGGACTCTAACCCACAACCTTCTGAATGCCAGGCGGGTTTTTCTCTGAGTTTAACTTACGACAGCGTGCACAGCAAAAACAACTGAAACTTTACCAACATTTAAAAGCTGGAAACACTATACTAACGTATATTCTAGTGATATTTACCAATATTAAAGCTTGGATTTTGCAGACAGAACAAAGATAATTACTATTCGGTATATTTAATTGTTTTAGGTATGACACAGACGGCAATGGTCTTGTTGACTATAAGGAGTTTATTGGCAAACTTGGAGTGGAATTCTCGCCTGGTGATTTACATGGGCATAGTACAAGGATTATTGAAGAAAGTTACGATACTGTTATGCAGCCTGAGTTGAAGAATCAGGTGCACTGAGTAAACAAACACTTACACAGACAGACAGACAGACAGACAGACAGACAGACAGACAGAGATAGATAGACAAACGTAGACAGAGTAAAGTGCATGTTGAGAAGATGTTTGATTCACAGAAATAAAACGAATTGTTTTTACTGTTTCCAATGCTTTAGTTGCATCAAACTGAAAGAAAACACGACAAATTCGACGAGAAACCAGCTAGCTCTGAAAACCAAAGACTTTCAACAATGGAGGTTGAACAACGGCTGAAAGAAATAGTAGTGGCAAGATTTTATAATTTGTTGAGGTATTTCAAATCTAAACCAGTTCTTTTATGAAGCATCGTGGGGGAATTCCTTGAAAGGTATCAAGTATTTATCGATAATTTTCTTTTCTTTTGTCACCTAGGCTTTTGTTGAAGCCGATGTTGGTCGCAAGGGCTGTGTTTCACGCTCAGTTCTACACAAGATTATCGGCGAACATGCATTTTTCGTAAGCAGCTATCAACTGAACCAGATCTGGAATGTTTTTCCACAAAATGACGACGGAACGATTCAGTATAATGACTTTCTTACTTCTTATACCAATACTCAAGATGTGGCAAGGGGAACCCCAGAACTACGGCCAAGAACACCGCAGGCTCGGGTAAGAAGATGTTTTTACGCTACAGTACTGAACCACGTTATATTAAGAACGTACATTTTACTAAACCAACCTCAATTATTTGATATCTAACGAAAAAATTGTCAGATCCATATAAAAAAAATTCTAAATTGTTTTGAAGTACCGGCAAACAAAAATTGTAAAACTGTATAACTTCGTTTGCTTGATGGCAATTGCTTCAAAATGTCATTGGAGTTCAATAAAAAGTTATTCTACTTTTCTTCTCAATTCCATTTTGTAGTCATTGTTTTGATTTTGTTGGTCAAATAACGAACGTATTTCAAATACCTTGTTCAAAATGCTTCCCATTTAGCGGGCTACTAAATTTCGAATTGGATGCCAACCTTTTATCCCTACTTATTTTACATTTTTTATTGTACATTTTATCCCTACTTATTTACTCCTGTGTGTACGCCAGACAATTCTACTCGTCAACTGAGAACCTGTTGCAAAAACGTGCCTGCCAAAGGGTAGCAGGCGTTTGGGTCAGAAAAAGACGTTTTTCAAGTGTTATATTTTATGTTTCTTAGTTCCACACAAGGGTTCGCAGTGCTCCACCGACGTCGGATAAGTATTCAATGTCGTACGGCGGTTTTACCCCACCTGGTAAAATATCCGCCAATGAAAGATTGACTCCTCGGGCAAAGATCTTAACACCTCCAGGACACGGCAAAGAAATTGAAAAAAGAATTAAAGACAAGGTTTGTTAGAATTGTTTCTGTTCAGGTTTTCTTATATCATTTGTTGTTTGTTACAAATGATTCCTTTTTTTCAGGTTTGTGATAAATGGCGTGAATTAGAAGACTCTTTTTTCGAGCGCGATAGAGAAAACACAAGTCTCGTTACACTGCAGCAGTTTAAAGGTATTTAATTAATTGTTGTTGCTGGATTGTATAGTTTTCCATTTTTAATGTTGCTCATTTCTTCATTTTTAGATGTTTTATTTGATTGTAATATACCGCTCACACCAGATGAAATCCGTATTATATGGAGAAAACATGATGTTCAAAATACTGGAAGGTCAGTTCTCCTTCTTTGCTATCCTTCTCACCTCCCTCCCTCCCTCCCTCCCTCCTTCCTTCCTTCCTTCCTTCCTTCCTTCCTTCCTTCCTCCCTCCCTCCCTCCCTCCCTCCCTCCCTCCCTCCCTCCCTCCCTCCCTCCCTCCCTCCCTCCCTCCCTCCCTCCCTCCCTCCCTCCCTCCCTCCCTCCCTCCCTCCCTCCCTCCCTCCCTCCCTCCCTCCCTCCCTCCCTCCCTCCCTCCCTCCCTCCCTCCCTCCCTCCCTCCCCTCAGCACTTAATATCTTCTCTTTCATTTCAGTATTACTTACATGGACTTCATGCGTAGTTTTTTGGAAGATCAAGTTCAAACCAACGAGAAAACCTTGTTCCGATCCAAACTGCAACCAACTAGGATCCCGGTAACACAAACAAAATAAGTTTTTTTAATCGCATTTTACTCTGGAGAAGGGCTTCGTCCACCACCTTTTCGCTTTTTGTGTAGAATGTTTTTATTCTGGATATTAAATTCCAATGTTCTGTCTTTACAGTACAGTCCTGGTAGAAAAACTCATCAACTGCTTGCGCTTGTAGTGCGATTACGTAAACAGATCCGTAATGATTGGAGAAGCATGCGCAGATCATTCCGGGTAAGACTCTAGCAGACTATAGCACAGGGCTGGGTCCAATGAATAGATTCTGAGGGAAGGGAGATAATATCTAAATTAATATCCTAGAGTAAACCTCGGCCTTGTTCTCCACGATATGGTTAACGTCATTGTTCATTATTTTGCAGGCTCTGGATCAGCAAGGAAATGGTACATGCAGTCCTTTGGCATTCAGACATGTTCTCAGGAAATACAAGATAGAGCTGTCAGAAGAAGAGTTCTACCACGTCTCGTCTTATTATGACAAAAACCTGAATGGTAGGATACCGTATAATGACTTCATTGGAGCACACTTGGACTAAGCGATCCCTGTGATTTTAGGAATGGTAGGCAGGTATAGGACCTCATGCAGGATGGATGTTTAGTCGTTCATATTGAAACACTAAAACCGCTGAATGTCGTTCAGTAGTCTGATTGGTCAACTGCTGTTAGCTGATTGGTAATTGTTGGCTGGTTTCCGTTAGCTGATTGGTTATTGCGGTAATGAGTTGTTGCTGATTGGTTAATGACTGGTTGCCGTTGGCTGATTGGTTATCGTGGTTGATTGGTTATTGCTGATTGCTGTCAGTTGATTGGTTAAAATGTGATTCGTGGGAGGGATTAGCCTCCGTTGCAGACGTTCCATCAAAGACAACTAGTAAACTTACAGAGCAAGGACACAACTTCATCTACTAACACTGTTAAGAACTCACGAGGTTTGCGTTAAAAACATAGTCTGACAGTCTGAGAGGGATACATTAAAACACTCACGACATACTGAAAACACGCACTGTCAACGTTGTAAATAACATTAATATTATAGATACTTACTGGAATATATCATTTATAGAAACCAATAGATAACAAAACAGCAAGTGTACTCTATGCAAACTCACCCGTAACGCGTAAAGAACCAGTATGCAGTTGGAAAAAATGCCCGTCGTGAACACACTGAATGCACCCTCCCACCTTCCTTCCCTCCCTCCTTCCTTCCTACCTACCTACCTTCCTTATTTAATTGTTTTTATTTGTCCATTTCATCTATTTACTATTCTTGTATTTCTGGAATAATGCATATAAAATTCTCAAGGTTGACTTCAGATCTTTGGATACAATATCTAAAATGGAAAAAGGGATGTAGTTTTGAGCAGTGGTGAGAGAAATGAATTATGGCTTCCTTCTTTCCTTTTCCACCCTCTCATTTCTCTCTTATTTCCTTCTCTTACACTCCATCCTCTCTTGCTTTTTCAATCATCACTCCAATCCTTCCTTCCTTGTTTACCTTCTGGAGTACATCGGGGATAAGGAACAGATGAATCATCCATCAGTTCAAATGCAAATGAAACATTCTTCACCTAAATTGAAAAACAACAACAACCAAGAATAAGAACAACAAAATATGTTTAACAACATGGGGGGGGGGGGGGGGGGCAGGGAAAAAACAAGACTTGACAGACAAATATTTCTCCACCTTTTGGTCAAATCCTGATGGAGTAACCTTGAATTTATACAGTGGTACAAAATAACCTTCAAGCAATCCAATGAGGAATATGAGGTGCACTCCATCATGAAACTAAAACAATTATTACAAACATTAGTTTATACGGAGTATGTTGTAATGTACCAAACATATAGAATATTAATATGAAGAAAAATACTACACCTAAATTTTATACCTGAGTATCCAAATCATTGACTTCCAGATTTAGTTTACTGAGATGGCGATTGACAAAGTTTTGTAAAGACTTGAAAAAAAGTACAAGAAAATTTAACATAGCCTTGTTGGTTTACAGTACTTAATATTTTGACTAAGAAATGGTTCTCGACTTACCATACATCTTCTCCTGAAAAATCTATTTGATTTAGAAATTGTATAAAATATATATTCAAAAGGAGTTTATATTGTTTTCACTGTGTTTCAATGATTACCTTTTTTACAACATTTAACTTTTCTGGAGCATTTTCAAACAATGCATCAAAAGCATCTCGTTCTAAATTCAAAACAAACACTCGTGAGATCCTTAGTGGGCTCTGCTTGCACAGTGCACTAGGCACATACATGTATTCTTTTTAAGTGGGAGAAGAATGTGTGTATTGTATGTTTACTTCATACCTCTTCTGCGTTGTTTTTCCAGTCTAAACAGAAAACAAATAAAAACCAACTTACATGTGATAACTGGTTCCAAATTTTTGTTGCATATAAATCCATGAAACATTAATAATATTCTAAAATAATAAAAATATAATGTATATGTCACTCACTCAACTTCCTCAGTGTCTTTTGTGATTTGCTCTTTGAGTCGCCGACTGTTAAGTAAACCTTCCTGTTTCTGCAAGGATTATAACATAATTTGTTGCGATTACTATTTAAGATTGAAAATATGGTTACAGCACACTTTACCTGACCATGCTCTGAATTTATTGTTTTAGCCTTCTACATTACAGTATGTACATGTACCATCAGCATGCCATGAACTATTTAATATTTCCCAAATTAAGTTACCTGGACAATCACAACATTCATATAAACTCCAGGAGTAATAGGATTGTTTGGTGCAAAATGTTCTTTCAGTGCCACAAGCAAATGAAGTATTGATACTATGTCTTTACCATGGATTTCTAAGAACACATACATATTAAAACCTCATATTAATATAAATACAGTACATACTTGTACTAATATTTATGATCAGGAAGCCTAATCAGTTATAAATATAACTGTTTATATACTCATCCATGTGCCTAAAATATCTTACTTGTAGCAGTCCATTTGGCATCCTTCTTATCAATCCTAAGGAGTTGCTCAACTTTAGTTAAGACAATTTCAAGTTTGGCTATCTGCCCTCCAACTGACTGAGTGACTTCTGAAAATTCAAACTTGATTTTGGCTAATTTTTCTGACAAGAGAAAGCCAAAAACAAAACATTAGAAAAATAATATGCTTGACAATTATTTTATTGCACAAAGCACAACAAATGCAATAGGCGAGTTTCAGGGTGTTGCGTGTGCATCACTTTTCAAAAAAACTGGTAATATAACACTATTATTCTGCTGTTGTTGGCTCACTAGAAAGTCTGTTTGCCATTGTTTACTTTGTGGGGAGCCCACAATTCCTTTGCAAAATGATGCACATGTAATACCCCCCTGTATTCACTTATTGCCTTGAATAAAATTATACATTTCCCATCACATTTTGAGGTATAATCATGTAAATAAACATATTTACTGACATGCATGACCCACCCATCAATATAGACAAGATCTGTCCATCGTATAAATCTTCATCAATATCTCTGACAACAATTCTTTTTTCAGCCAACTCATCGTTAATCCATTCGAGTAAGTTCTGCAAATTCAAGTAAGTGAAAATTAAATCAATTTGATTTTAATTTCACACTTGTTGGCTATGTGTATACTGTACTGTGTAAGACCTATTGGTGTGTTTTACCAGGTTTTACATTTTATACATCTTACATTCATCAACTCATTAACTTTTGGATCCTCTAACGAGGCTGGTTCAACCATTGATCTTTCTTCTGTCTCCTCTGGAAAATACACGTGAAGTTGAAAGTCAATATTAAATTGAATGAGTTTTTAATTTGAAACTGTGCTAAAAACTCATTGTGTTTACTTACCTAACTTAAAATTGTTTGGAATAATGACTGCTGGTGATAATGGTGTATCAATTGCATTCTTTCCTTCAGTCTCGAGTTGATTGACTAGAATAATTTAAATCAATTTGAGTCTTTTTAACACAATTCAAGTCTTCTAACACAAAATGACTCGACTCAATTTAACATTTATGCAGTACTTACGGTAGGTGAATTACACAAAATGAAAAAATACAATTACATAGAACAATTATTGAATGTGACAAATTAATGTACATTAAGAAGCTGTTTACAATATTCCTGTTGACAAACAAATACATATAGGGTATAATATATATATATTTATAAAATAGGTTGCGTCTTTACTTACGCACGCTGTGATTGGTCAATTACCATGTTTATATCAGGCTATGTAAACACGGTTGTGATGTCACGGCACATATTTTAGCCTTATTTCATAAAAGAAATACAAAATGGATGCCCTGTGTTTATAAAACGTGATGCAAACACTCGAGTGAGTTGGGAGAATTTGAAAGTACTTATGTAAACCCTCGCCTATGGCTCGTATGGCTCGGGTTCACATAAACTTTCAAATTCTCCCAACTCACTCTCGTGTTTGCATCAGGCTATATAAACACAGGTGGCCATTTTCTATTTCTTAAATATATATATATATATAGTTCAATCTACAGACACGGTGTTTCGCTGTACAACAGCTCATCAGTGTAGCTTGGAACAATCTAAAGGAATTTCATATATATATATATATACAGTATATACTATAAGTGGGCTTACCTCAAATGTTGATGGTCGCTACTGTCAGTTTCACGTTGGGCTGAGCCGCCTGAAGATCACCCAGTGTGAAACTGACAGTAGCAACCATCAACATTTGCGGTAAGCCCACTTATAGTATATTCGCTCTATCTTTATGGTATTGAGCACTTTTCGACATTTCGCGAACAACACTTTGTTTGTTTGAATATATATATATATATATATATATTCAAACAAACAAAGTGTTGTATACAAAGTGTAAACAAAGTGTATACAAATTGTATACAAAGTGTAAACAAAGTGTTGTATATATATATATATGTATGTCAGAATAAAGTGTTTAACTAAGAAATTATTTTCCAAGATCATTAACATCTTAATTATAGCAAAGAACAAGATTAAAAACACGAAAATAGTCATTTAGTTCAGTTGACTGATGAAATGTAACTAATTTAGTAATATATTAGAAGAATGTTAAACACTGAAGAGAATTCATTTTAATAATAGTAAACACAACGCTTGATTTGGAGAAGAATGAAATCAAGACACTTTTCATACATTGAGGAAATCTAAAAAAATCTAAGTAGAAACTTAATTGTGTTACTTATTTTTGTCATTTTAATTTGACAGTTGTGAAGAGTAGTGTGGGTGTCAGGACGGCACTGGCGAGACCATTTATAGAAACTACTCATTCCAAATATCTCGTCAAATATTGCACTGATCGTAATAAAATACAACAAGACACCGTAGTTAGGAGGAATAGAATATAATCTTCATTAAACATGATTAGATACTAGTAAAGAACTAGGCTAGAATAACAACAGCAATCGGTCGAAAGATTATACTTTTCAAAAGACAACCCAAAAATAGTTGTGTCAAAAATCAACACCAAATACCTTCGTCTGTCTTCTTTCGTCGTGTCAGGGTTCCCATCCATCCTTTAACTCCCTCTTTTTTTGAAGTGTCTCTTCGTAAGGAATCTGTTGGACTTGTAGTGCCGGGTTTAGGGCTCGTTGGAGGAGGGCTTGTGGCCATTTTTCAAACAACGATTATTATAGTATATTTCGAGAATGAACTCCCACTTTCCGACCATTTCCGACCTTGTGCCGTTTAATTCCGAGACTAGACAGTCTCAAAATGGCGGACGCAAGTAGGAGTAGGTAGTTTGAACAACATAAACAAAACATTTGAAAACTTTCTGAAAACTAACTTAAAGTTTTCACTGAGCGATAACAATGGCTCCTTTGGATTGGGGACGTATAATGAGTGTGGATTTGAGAGGTTTACAAGAAAATGAAGCCGAATCAGAGGAACTTTATCATTTGTTGACAAAGGTTAGTTACTGTAAACATGTACTGTAAATACTGTATATTTTAACATAAATAATATTTCGTGGATATATATATATATATATAGTCTAGCTAGGCCTCATATGTTTATATGCACAACCTTTCAGGGTAGGAGAGATGTACTGTAACATTTCAGCAGTCTAAGCCTCGTATGGTTATTTTTTCCAGGGGAATTTTGATCCAGCAGCTGCTCAAGATGTTGAAAAGATGGAGAAATTTTTCCAGTTATCTCAAATGATGTTGAGAATTAAGGCTACTGAAGCTTCAATTGCAAGTGAGGAAATTGAAAGAATGGCAGAAACAAATAATGGTATGAATACGGTATATGTGTTGTTCCAGAAAATATTTGTAACCTTCTCTTGACTTCTCAATATTTGTAACCTTCCACTGAGAAATTTTCAGAACAGTTAAATGAATCAAACTTTTTTTTCCAGAGCAAGTTGAACGGCTGCAGTCTGAGATTCGTCAGTTTCGCAAGCACACAGGTGGTGGAGAGCAGTCATTTATCAGAGAAATTCATGTTTTGGAAGATCGCAATCGAGACCTTGAGAAAGAGATAGGAAACAGTGAGAAACAATTGATGGATGAACGACGAAATAATGATCAACTTTCTGGGAAAATTGAACAAATGGAAAGACAGAACAAAGAGTTGAAAAGAGAGGTAACTATGGAAATTATATAATTAAAGATTGTTATCTTAAGAATATATAAATCTCTCTAAATAGACTGTCTAATGAATTTAAAACATTATAATTTGGCTAATTAACAGACTGTTGTTATCTGTACTGTATATATTAAGGTGGAGAGGTATAAAACAGATATTGCAGATTATCATCGCCAAATTGAACAGCATCGTGACAGTCTTATGAGCCAACATGGTGGAGATTCTGAGCTAAGAAGCAAGTTGAGTGAAAAGAACAGAGACCTGAATACATACCTTGATGAAATAAGAGTAAGTATTTAATAATAAAATATCCACTATTTTATTTACTGTGTTTTAAAATCTCTGTCTGTCTGTCTGTCTGTCTGTCTGTCTGTTAATTGGACTAATTTTAATTAAGTTTAATTACCACATGTATATAATATATTGTTTATTTATTTGTCTATTTCATATGCAATTTTTGTGTTTACTGCTAGTCTCTCTCAGATGCCAACACTGAGCTAGAGGACAAACTGAAAGATGTTGAGAAAGATTTGGAGCAATCTGCAATTGAAATGAACAAAATGGCTGATGAGTACACAAAATTAAAGACAGTTTTACAACAAACAGACATGATTGTGGAAGAAATGAGAAAAGAGAGAGATGTTTTGAGAGCTCAGGTTAGCATTCGGACTGTATTGCAAAATGTCTTCAGTTCGTATTTTCACACAGAAATGTTTTTATAATTCTTCATGACAAACTAAAAATCTGCCCGACATTTTGTGTTTGTTTTTAGGTTCAAGATTTGAGGGATCAAATGGCATCCAAGACTGATAATGATGATCAGATTCTTTCAGCTGTCAACATCAAGGTTGAGGAGTGGAAGGTTGTAGATTTTATGCCAAAACTAGTTCTATTTTATTACTTAATGTTCTGTTTTGACTATTAAAGGGCCTAATTGCTTAACATTAGTTGACAGTACTCTACACAAATGTTTTTGGCTGTTTCATCTAGTACTGTATTTAATGATATTTCTATATCTGTGCTAGATGGTAATTGCAAGTAAAGATGTGGAGATTGCAAATTATCGTAGAGCAATTGAGGATTTGCGCAAACAAGCTGCAGTGTCTCAAATTGATGCAGATAAACAAACTATTGTGGCCTTACATCAAGAGTTGAAGGAGAAAGATAAACATGTTGAATCACTTGAGAAACAATTGCAAGATGTGTCGAATGAAATGAAGGAAATTACTGACCAGATTGGGAACATCAAAAACCAAGCAGATAAAGGTTAGTTAAATATACTTACTGTCTGTCTGTCTGTCTGTCTGTCTGTGTCTGCCTGCCTGCCTGTCTGTCTACCTGTCTGTCTGTCTGTCTGTCTGTCTGTCTGTCTGTCTGTCTGTCTGTCTGTCTATATATTTCAATTCACTTGACCTGCAGGTTTGCCATCAGCATTTCAACAAAAACAGATCAATGAGCTTCATACTACGTTAAACCATGAAAAGCTGACAGCTGTTGTTGAACGCAATCGAGTAAAGATGGCAGAGAAAGCTGTTGCTGAAAAGGATAAAGAAGTGAATGAACTGGTAGCAAAATTAATGCAATATGAAAGGGGTAAGTAGGAACACTTATGGCTAGATATCACATATACAGTACATCTAGGATAACTGAATGTTTTAACTGTCTTTGTTTTTGTAGGAGAATATGGATTGTCTCAAGCAGTTCAAGAGATCAAAGACTTGAAGGCTAATTTAAGAATGAGGGATGAAAAGATTGAGGGATTAACATCACAAGTTAATGAACTAGGGATTGCAGTCAATGATGCAGACACTGAGAATGAAGAGTTACGTGAGCGGTTAGGACTGGATCCAAAAGAACCATTAGATACAGAAGCGATCAAAGAAAAGAAGATGATTAAGAATCAACAACAGGCAGCACTAAACCGAGTACTTAGTAAAGAGGTATTCATTTGTATTAATGCTTGCTTGCTTTTGCTTGTTGTTGTTGCTAATATTGTTGTTGTTGTTGCTGCTGCTGCTGTTGTTGCTGCTGCTGTTGTTGCTGCTGCTGTTGTTGCTGCTGCTGTTGTTGCTGCTGCTGTTGTTGCTGCTGCTGTTGTTGCTGCTGCTGTTCAGTTGCTGTTGGGGTTGTTGTAACAGTTGTTAATGGTGGTGGTGTTGCTGCTGCTGTTCAGTTGCTGTTGGGGTTGTTGTAACAGTTCTTAATGGTGGTGGTGTTGCTGCTGCTGCTGTTGTTGCTGTGTTCTTAATGGTGGTGGTGGTGTTGCTGTTGTTATTGTTGATGTTATTGTTGTTGCTGTTGGTGGTGGTGCTGTTGGTGTTGCTATTGTTGTTGTTGTTGGTGGTGGTGTTGCTGCTGTTGTTGTTGCTTTTGTTGTTCATGTTGTTGTTGGTGGTAGTGTTGTTATTGGTGGTGGTGTTGTTGTTGGTGCTGCTGCTGGTTGTTGTTGTTGTTGTTGGTGGTGGTGGTGGTGTTGTTGGTGGTGGTGGTCAGGTGGTGGTGCTGCTGCTGGTTGTTGTTGGTGGTGGTGCTGTTGTTGTTGTTGGTGGTGGTCAGGTGGTGGTGGTGGTGCTGCTTGTTGTTGGTGGTTGGTTGTTGTTGTTGGTGGTGGTGGTGCTGCTGCTGGTTGTTGTTGGTGGTGGTGGTGCTGGTTGTTGTTGTTGGTGGTGGTGGTGCTGCTGGTTGTTGTTGTTGGTGGTGGTGGTGGTGGTGGTGCTGCTGGTTGTTGTTGGTGGTGGTGGTGGTGGTGCTGTGGTTGTTGTTGTTGGTGGTGGTGGTGGTGCTGCTGGTTGTTGTTGTTGTTGTTGGTGGTGGTGGTGCTGGTTGTTGTTGTTGGTGGTGGTGCTGCTGCTGCTGGTTGTTGTTGGTGGTGGTGGTGTGTTGTACTCAGCAGCTAAAATGCGTGTAAGTTTAATTTAAAATGTTTATATTTTAAGATTGAACGTCTAGAGGAGGAAAGACTGCAGTTGAAAAGAAAATTACGGAAGCAAGCGTTACATCGTGGCCAGCGGGCTGTCGAATTAGGATTGACTGTGGAAGATCTTGCTGTGGCTGAAAAGAGTGATGACGAGGATCGAATTGAGATTCCTGTAACCAAGACAACGTCTGAACCGGGTACGTAATGATGACGTTAAAAAGTTACTGATCATCATACAACGTTGTAACACCCCAATCTAGTGTCTTTATCAGGGGTATCAATCATTATAAATACAGGTTCCATATTTAGAGTCTGATCACTAAACCACTGATAATGTTATCTAACAACAACATGCAAATAGGTAGACAGCTACTATAATTGCGATTGGGGGCGTTGGTGCTATTAATATGTTATACATCTAGACAACGTCTTTGAGTGTACCGCGGATAATTTTTAAATTTTTTTACGCAATCTCATGACTGGTTTGCTACGTTTTGACGTTAATCTGGCTTAAATACCTTGATACCTCGTGGCGTTTGGAATTTATCGGTTAACGTTTGTGAAATTCACGTGGTCCAGCTGATCGACGCCCTGAGTTTGTTTGTTCTTAATTTCAATTGATTAATTGTTCAACTTAACTTTAGTTGCTCTTACTTTTGTAGTTTTATCATCAACCAAGGCTGATCAGCTTCACGCCAATAACAAACGTCTGAAGAATGAAATCGAGAAACACGAGCAAGATTCACAGAACGTGAAGACTGAAGTAAAAAAGATAACGACTGAAAACAAAGAACTGAAAGCTGAGAATCATCAACTGGAGGTCGGGTTACGCGAAGTGTATGGCCAGTTACGAGACAATCCAATCTTACAGTCAGACGTTGGTGAAGTTTTTCTTCGAGTACCTGCACTAGAGAAGCTGATTGCGATGTTTGAATGTCGAAGTGCGACGGGACAGTACGATGTTCACGTCGAGCTACGAGCAAACATTGATCAACTGGTCGGACGAAATGAAGAACTGAGATATGAACTACATAGAGCAAGAGATGAAGGCACTAACCTAGCATTGCAAGTGGACAAGAGAAATACTAAGGTAACAGGAAAAATAGACATATCGTTAAAAAATCAGGAAAAGGGTATTTTTAAGGTATTTCTCGCGAAAGGAAAAGAGAGTTTCCATTATCAACATTTGTACCCAACAGATACTGGAGAAACATCGCATTTAAGGTGCCTTAAAAGGTTATTGTCCAAACTGGGGAAACTTTGGTGTTGATTTTGGTGAAGGAGGAAAACCGGAGAACCCGGTGAAAAACCCTCGAGGCACAGGAGAGAACAAAAAAACTCTGCTAGTTAACATGAAGCTAACACATGGTCACCCCCAAACCCACCGGGCTTAACTTCAGCAGTGAGAGGCAGCTTGCTCATGCACAGCTTGTGCCACCCGTGCCTTCCATGCTCACAGTTCTTATTTTTCTTTCTAGATTGTTGAGTTGGAACAAGAAATAGAAGGTTATCGTGAAGCTGGAGATGGTGTTATTAAGATTCAACCTCTTATTCTTCCAGAAGGAATGACACCATCATCTACTGAAGTCATTAGTTGTTTAAATGAATATCTTACCCAGACAATACAGGTAAGGGAGGTGTTAAGAGAGCTGTGATTCAGTGACTGAGTGATCATGTTGTGTTGTCAGTTGTTGCAATTTTGCGTCTACCCCGTTTCGTTGTGCTGCCCTTGGTTGCGCTGTGTTGTGTTATACGCTAGGGTGGGCTGCATTGCGCTGCGCTGTCTTGTGCTATACTTCGCTGTGTTGTGTTGTGTTGTGCTGTGTTGTGCTGTGTTGTGTTGTGCTGTGTTGTGTTGTGTTGTGTTGTGTTGTGTTGCGTTGTGTTGCCCCACTTGCGTTAAATATTCTACCTACAGTTGTTGCTGTCCACATCCTATTATTTCTTTTGCCATAGGAATGCTCACTGAAGGAAGCTATGCTTCAAAAAATGGAGAACGAACTTGATAACTTCAAGAGAAAATTCGCCGTCATGATTCATCAAAAAAGTCTTCTCTACCGGGAATATCTTAACGAGAAAACTGAGTGGGCAACTCAGTTGAAAAAAGACGAAGGAGAAAAAAACGAACTCAAACGATTGCGTGAGCAAGACGCTATACGGTTACTCGAATTTGATCGCCTTCTCGAGAACCTGGCGAAAGATCCCGACACTTTCAGGACACGCGTGGGCGAGCTCACGCGAAAGATTACGGTTTTGCGCGTGAACGAGAAGTCGCTTGCGCGGAGATACACGGCCATGCAAGAAGTCGAAAGTTCATTGAGAAGAGAAAACGAAAAGTTGAAAAGAGATATTGTGGACATGGAGGGATCGGTGGCTGCGAGGCTGGGATATCTTGAACGTTATAAAGAAATGGCTGCTTATAAAATGGCGATCTTACAACGGAGTCTGGATGAGAGTTCGCCAAGCACTGAACTGGAAGCTGCTAATCGTGAATTTAGTGAACTAACAGCAAAGTACAGAGACTTACTGCAACGAGAGAACACTTTGACTGAACGCTCGACCAGGCTAGAAACTTTAGAATCTGACGTCACTGAACTACAGACCGAGCGAGAAGAACTACTGAAAGAGCTTGGGAGCGAGAAAGAACGTTGTCACACCCTTGAACAGACATTAGCTGATTTGATTGGTCAGAAGGGGGAGTCGGAGACGAGCGACGTTCGTGTGGATGAGATAAGTAGTATATCACGGAAACTTGCGACTCTTGAGATCAAGGAATTGAATGAACGCCAACGAGCGAATCATGCAGCTAAGAGATATGAGCAATTAAGAGGGATGATACAGGATATCGAGGAAAGAAATGGTGAACTAGAACAAAGAGTGACAGAGGTAAGATGATTACAGTCTACAGTACAACCACGAGCTTTACCAAATAACAGCTATTATTATACAGTTTTTCTAAATCCTTGATTATAATTGATCGGAAAGTTGCTGAGAATTCTCGATATTTGCTTTTAGTCATATTTGCCGCTGTAATTGTCAGATTCTGAGCCCACAATGCTATTATCTGTAGTTAATCTGGAGGTATATTATCTTAGAAAAAGGACTTATCATTCATGTGCTGACCTGAACCTGTCCAGCTACTAGGTAAATCGAAGAAAAGCGCGGGAAAGAAACAACTGTCTTTGAATTTCGTTTTGAAACGTTTTTTGGTTCCGACTAAAAATATATAATAAAACAATTATTGAATTCGATATTTTTTATATCAAGAATCAAATATTAAGGTCTCAGACGGCATTTTTAGCCTCAGCCTTCGGCAGATAATACAGACTTCGACCTTGATAATCCTTGATATTAAAAAAATAATCGAATTATATAATTGTTTAAAATATGTTTAAAACACAGAATTGTTTGTGTAGTTAACCAAGCTTAATGTTGAAGCTCAGAGAATTGAACGAGATCTTCGCAGCGAACTGAATGGTGTTGTTTCAAAAGAACTGAACGAAGCAAACCTGAAACGTATGCGAGCTTTAGAAGAGTCTGAGACCAAACTTAAGGTAGAAGTGATGAGATTAAAAGAAGTGGCCGAAGTAGCGTCGCACCAGGCCGAGGCTATCCAAGCACAACAAGAGTCACATGATAAAGAATTGATGTCATTGCGCAAACAGCTTTATGCTATTCAGATGGAGAACGACGACAAGACAATTATTGGTAAGATGGAATCTAGAACATGTGCTAATTATAACAGTTAGACAACGAGGACCAGTTGCATGTCTAATATTGTTTTAGTATAAAGCAACTTTTGAGCATAGTCGGACAAACTATTATTTTAAAGAAACAAACTGAAACCTCATTATTTTACATTTCAAACTTGACTTGTTTACTACTACAGCCAATCAGAATGCAGCATTTGTAATAGACTACTAGTTGGTTTATATTAATACCCTATTATACCGTTATGCGAGAAACAAAAGTTCTAATAGTCCACTTTGTAATGTTTTTAGGGAAACTTCATCATCATATAGTCGCACTTCAAGTAAGCGAAGGAATGGCTATTAAGAAACTAGAAACAGCACAATCGAAGGTAAGTTAATATAATGTTGTTTTTTTATTTCAAGATCTGTATAACCATGCACTGATAATATGATCGTGATAATTATTGACGTGATAATCATGATGCACTACATGTATACGTACAACTTATCATATGATAATTATTGATGATTAAATGTTTGATTGCGTTCATTAGGTTTCCAAGCTCGTTGCACATATACTTCGTCTTGAACAGAAGCTTGATGATAAAGATCAAGATTTATACCATGCGAAATTGGAAGCTCGAAACAAAGCTAAGTATCTAAAGCAGACCATTCAAGACTTACGACGACAGTTTAGTGGAGCATTGCCTCTTTTAAAGCAAGAAAAGTTTGCTGAAGGAATGAGAAATTTACACGAAAGTAAGATGAAGTTACAGCAAGATCTCGATAAGGTGGGCTAATTAGAAATTGTTTTAAACTATGTTTTGTTATTCTTCATACTTTATCGTGTCCGTGTTTATGCAAGTATTGGTGTTGGTATTGATGGTGATGGTATTGATGGTGTGGTGCTATTGTTGTTGTTGGTGAGTGTTTGTGTTGGCGTTGGTACTGATGTTGGTGTTGATGGTGGTGGTGTTTATGTTAATGTTGGCATTGATGTAGGTGATGGTGCTAATGTTGTTGATGACGGTGGTGTTAGTGTTTGTGTTAGTGTTGGTACTGATGTTGGTGTTGATGGTGGTGGTGGTTGTTGATGACGGTGGTGTTAGTGTTAGTGTTAGTGTTTGTGTTAGTGTTTGTGTTGGTGCTGATGTTGGTGTTGATGGTGGTGGTGTTTATGTTAATGTTGGTGTTAATGTAGGTGATGGTGCTAATGTTGTTGATGAAGGTGGTGTTAGTGTTGGTGTTGGTGTTGGTAATATTAGTATTTGTGTTAAAATTTGTGATAAAAAAGAACATTATTGTAAATATCATATATATATATCACATACTGGTATAATAAAGACGACTCTTTAATACGATATTTATTTTTATGCTTTAAGGCCAAGAATGAACGTGAGGAAGTCTCATCTGCACTTGCTGAACTAAAGTTAAAGCATAAAAGCTTAGAAGAACTGCTGTGTACATTGCGAGACGGCAAGGGAGCTGCAAAGGTCGTGGAATGGCATAAGAAGATGGAAGAGATAAGATTACAAGATCTCAAACTGAATCGTACTATAACAAAACTTCACGAGCAAATGAAAGTTTCTTGAAAATCTAAATAAAACTCAAGAGCATTCACTGGCGAGGCTAGAAGAAGAACACGTTGCCATGGCAAAGGTTGGTTTGAATGGATACTTAAAGTTATTGGAATATCTTAACGTGCCTATCAAACAAAGATTAACTCTGTCTTATTTCAAAGAACGAAGCAAGGGGTATAAACAAAAAACTGGAAAAGATGTTACGTTGTC